>JAVIWB010006354.1:0-91453 GCA_031893035.1 Dermolepida albohirtum | reverse complement strand
TCCTTTCAAAATTTTTGTGTTTTCTTTATTGGATCGAGTACTTCTGGGACCACCCTCGTAGTCGAAAAATTAAATAACTTGATTCTTCAACTTCAAGAAGCAAACCCACATATCTTATGCGTGTATTACATCCGTCAATCTCGAGCAGCCATTTTCTAAATATAAGAGCATCTTTTGCTGTCCGAGACAAATGTGGAAATTTACATCATACTGCAGATATTTTATCAGTCTTATCCATTTTGGATTACGCAACAACAGCTGTGTATTATTTATAAAACGTAAGTGATAAATAACGCGTCCATCGTAAGATTGCTCTTTTATTCAAACACTCACCTTGCTACGATCCTGGCCCGCAGGAAAAATATCCAAACTCTAGTAATGAAGGACGAAAAACGTGTTATTTAAAATAATAACAAGGAAAGGAGTTATCAAAAAGGACGTCCAAAATGTCTAAATCATTTTATAAATTAGAAGTAAACGCAATTTTCAAACAAAATAAATTTGTTTGAAATATTGGTGCATGTGTTTTTTATATCCAACTTTAGAATACTTTAAAGAATTTTTATTTAAAAAAGGTACCAACTTTGCAAAATGTAAAAATAATTCAATCGTTAGTAATACTTGATAATACGTAATTCGTAATTAATTTCATGGTATTTAATATATCGTTTACCCGAACGATGGAAATTCAGGCGTGTGATATAGCCAGCAGATATTGATCTCTTGTATATAACTTTAAAAACGTACATGTCGATGCGCGATAATAAAAACAATACTGCATATTCTCTACAATAAACATACATATTTTCACAATCTTGTTTTTCCTTTTCGCAATATTCCTGAAATACTACCTTCTTTTAATTATCACGTTTTTCCCCGAGTATTTATTTTTATATCACTTGTAGCTTTGAGAAATACATGGATTGGATAAAACAACAAGGATAGCGGTATACCACTCGCACGCACAGGACTCACTACTAATACATCCCCACCACTTGTTTACGCGTTTTGCAACCGCGGGCATTTCTACCTAAGTCGGTACGTAGTATATTGTAATAAGTCTGCTCGAATTTGACTGGGAAATTGAAATAATATTACGGATACTTTTCATCTATCAATAAATAAGTATGGAAAAGAAACTGTTGGGAGAATCAAATTTTGAACATTTTCTTAAATGATATAAGGTTTTCCAATAGGGATGATATGATTTTGAAGTGACATTTCGGTCATTTGTAATATGCCATGATCTGTCATTTGTTTTCATTGTATTCAGTAGTGTTTACAATTTCATCATGGAGAGATATACGTAAGAACAACGTTTACAAATTATTCAGTTTTATTATCAAAATAATCGTTCTCCAATTGCAACTTTTCGTGCGCTTTTGCCATTTTATGGTCGTAATAATCGTCCAAGTGTGCCCGCTATTCGTCAAATTGTTAAAAATTTTGAGGTTACATTTTCTTTACATAATTTTCAAGTGCCAATAAGACAAAGAACCGCTCGAAGTAATGCAAATATTGCTGCCGTTCAGGCAAGTGTTACTGAAGACCGTAATTTGTCGATTCCAAGACGTTCTCAACAATTGCGACTGTCTCAAACCACAACCTGGCGGATTTTGAGCAAGGATTTGGGTTTGAATCCTTATAAAATTGTTTTCACTCAAGAACTGAAGCCATTGGACCACCGTAAACGTCGTGAATTTGCTGAATTTGCCTTGGAACAACTTGAAAACGATAACGATTTTTTTAAGAAAATCATTTTCTATGATGAGGCTCACTTTCATCTGGATGGTGTGGTAAATAAACAAAACTGTCGATACTGGTGCGAAGAAAATCCACAAATTATTTATGAAAAATCATTACATTCACCTAAATTGACAGTTCGGTGTGGTTTTTGGTATGGTGGAATCATTGGTCCGTACTCCTTTCAAAATGAAGCTGGTAACCCCGTTACTGTCAATGGAAAGCGGTATAGATTGATGATAACCAACTTTTTATGGCCGACATTGGAAGAAGTTGATCTTGACAACATTTGGTTCCAACAAGACGGGGCTACGTGCCACACAGCAAATGCAACAATAGAATTATTGCGAGAAAAGTTTGGAGATTTGATTATTTCAAGAAAATGTGATATTGAATGGCCTCCAAGAAGTTGTGATTTAACACCATTAGGCTATTTCTTGTGGGGTTATTTGAAGTCATTGGTCTATCGAAATAAACCAGACTGTCTTCAAGCTTTACAAGTCAATATTGAACGTGCCATTCATGACATACGACTAGATTTAGTGGAAAAAGTGCTCGAAAATTGGGTTCATCGAATTCGTTCCTGCAGAAGAAGTCGTGGAGGCCATTTGGATGACGTTTTATTTAGAACTTAATTGTATCGATTGTACTTCACATTAAATAAAAAACTTTTGAATTTTCTTAACAATAAGTGTGTTTTTTTTAAAGAAATCATATCACTCTTATTGGAAAACCTTGTATAAGGTCAGAAGAGATAGTAAAGAAAATAAGTAGGTTTTACATTCGTTTCATGTGCTTTAGACGAACCTGAAGTAAACAAACTAAATATATTAAGATAAGCAGATGAGAAACAACAAATAGAAAGTCGGCTAAAGGGAGATGAACAATGTCGTAATAACATTAGAAAAAAATTAATCAATAAAGGCTAATAAAACCGTCCACCACAATAATTTTCGTATTCCGTATACATATTTCGATAACTAAGTTGTCATCATCAGCAGATAATTAATCAGTGTCGTACCTGCTTCCAAAATCCACACAGAAACAAGTCCATACCATATTTTCACCGTCAAAAATCAAACGCACTGTAGTGCCGTTACCGTTTCAGGTAATTTAAATTGTGGGTCGCTGAAGGTTGGTATATAATCAGTGCCACATTAATTTTCGCTCCATCAAAATTACCTTCAATTTAAATAGTATTTTAATTTTAAGAAGTAACCGATTATCTTTAAGCATACCCCCTGCTTACATATGTAACCGTTTTAATGGTCGTATATTACTTTTCAATGAACTGGCAGAGACAAAAATATGGGATCACACCACCGCCAGCATTTAACGCATTATTTCTGTTTTTTGAAATATATATTGTTAATTCACGGTAATTATTCATATTTTTTACCCAACATAGACAAAACTAAACACAAAACTCAGTTGTGTGGTTTTCTCAAAATATCTTTGTTGAAAAATAGTAACAATCGTTTCGCCAGCACTGTGACTGCTTCGGACCAGAACGTATTTATAAAACGAAAAATAGTCCCTTTTCTCGGTAATTAATTTCTTCAGATAACACCAAAAAACCCACCTAATAACCAAAGAAAGAAACGAGCTTTGCTCGGCACGTCGTAGTAGTACAGCCAAATCCCGTCACTTGTCACGATGTTGTTCACATACCGAGATTGTCCCTTATTAAACTTTTCCAGCATCTCACGGCACCAAGTCACACGTCGTGTCATCTACTCTTCAGTCAATCGATGCTGCACCCAGAGAGAACAAAGTTTCTTCACGTGCAAATGATCATGCAGAATCGAACGAATTGCTAGTGCATTTAAGCTTGAAGTACTCTTTATCTGTAGGTGGATCTCTCGCCTGTCCTCGCCAAACATTTTCCTAACAGTAGTAACGTTTTTCTCCGTAACTGACGTTCGTGGCCTTCCCGGCCTCCCAGCATCCTCCACAGTTAAATTTCCCATTTGGAATTATCTATACCACCTGAATATCGTTGTGCGAAGTGGACAAACATCACCTGGTGCAAGAGTCATTTCTTCGAAGCACTGGTCTATGTTTAAACCACGCACGAAATTATAACGCAAAACTGCCCTTATCTCATTTCGTGACCACGATGCCATCGCAAGCGTTTTACACTCTCACTGCTAATGAATAACTGAGTCCATCGACATGGCGCGGCGGCTACTATGCACGTCTGAACATATCTCAACATGCAGAAACAAGCAGCTTCCTACGATTCATTGTTACGTTGTTTTGCAAAACTTTCCTAGTACCCTTTGTATGTATATTTTACTCCTATCTCCTTGCTTGTAATTTAATAATATGTAGCTTTTCATTTTCCTATATAAAGGAGATTGTAACCTTCATTTTACTTGCTCGATTATTTCCTAACAGTCGAAAGTAGCCGAAGTAAACATACCAGGTCGGCTGAAAAGTCCCCGGTCTGACACATAGATGGCGTTACTGTTATTAAATCCATATGTTTTTTAGATAGTACTAACCTTCAAACGAAACGTGTCAAAATTTGACAGCAATCCGACCATTAGTTACTGAGATATTGCGTTAAGAGTGAAGCTACTTTTGTTATTTAAAAAAATGGAAAAAAAAAGAATTTCGTGTGCCGATAAAGTACTGCTTTTTGAAGAGAAAAAATACCGTTGAAGCAAAAGCATGGCTTGATGAGAAGTTTCCGGACTCTGCGCCAGGAAAATCAACCATAATTGATTGGTATGCTAAGTTCAAACGTGGTGAAATGAGCACCGAAGACGGCGAACGCAGTGGACGACCAAAAGAGGCTGTCACCGAAGAAAACATCAAAAAAGTTCTCAAAATCATTTTAAATGACCGTAAAGTAAAGTTGATCGAGATAGCTGACATCCTAAAGATATCAAAGGAACGTGTTGGACACATCGTGCATGAATATTTGGGCATGCGGAAGCTCTGTGCAAAATGGGTGCCGCGCGAGCTCACATTCGATCAACAACAACAACGAGTTGATGATTCTGAGCTGTGTTTGAAGCTGTTAAATCGTAATAAAACCGAGTTTTTGCGTCGATATGTGACAATGGATGAAACATGGATTCATCACTACACTTCAGAGTCCAATCGACAGTCAGCCGAGTGGACTGCACGCGATGAACCGGCTCCAAAGCGTGGAAAGACGCAACAGTCAGCTGGAAAAGTTATGGCGTCAGTTTTTTGGGATGGCCATGGATTAATTTTCATAGATTATCTTAAAAAGGGCCAGTCCATCAACAGCGACTATTATACAACGTTATTGGACCGTTTGAAGAACGAAATCGCAAAAAAACGGCCCCATATGAAGAAGAAGAAAGTGCTGTTTCACCAAGACAATGCACCGTGTCATAAATCAATGAAAACAATGGCCAAATTAAGTGAATTGGGTTTCGAATTACTTCCCCATCCACCGTACTCTCCAGATGTGGCCCCCAGCGACTATTTCCTGTTTGCAGACCTCAAGAGAATGCTCGCCGGGAAGAAATTTAGCAGGGATGAGGAGGTGATCGCCGAAACTGAGGCCTATTTTGAGGCTAAAGACAATTCGTACTACAAAAATGGTATCGAAAAGTTGGAAGAACGCTATAATCGGTGTATCGCCCTCGAAGGCAACTATGTTGAATAATAAAATCGAATTTTGCCAAAAAACTGTGTTTTACTATGGTAGACCAGGGACTTTTCAGTTCGACTGTTATAATGTAGTATGCAATTCAGCCAGAGTATTTTATTTATTCCATAGTGTTTTATTTATTCCCTAGTGTAATGGAATTTCACAATGTAACGACCTCAATAATCAACAATGTGAAATGTTATTAAAATGGTACTCCTAACGTTTAGTCCCACTACCTACTATTGTTTCCTGAAAATTTTCACAGCAACCTACATTGTAATTACGTATATATACTCGTATACATATATATATAAATCGAATACTAGTGACATATCCTGCGGAACGCGACACAATTTCCTAACTTATTAACCGAAATACTATATACGCTATAAATGATGTCGTGTCAAGTGGGCATATTATCCTATCTAACCTCCAGTATTAATAGGGGCAATAACACATTTCTCTGGAAATTGCGTAAACGTAGCCGTTATACGCTCCTAAATATCTGTTATGTAGAAACCCAGGCGACCACACATTACGTTTATGAGTTTCTCTGACTGGAGCCTCCAACAACTGTTCACGAACACATCAATAATTTACGTGACCACCCTCTTGCTCCCGTCGAGCCTACCACATCTGATGCGACTTTGTGACTTGGGGAAAACTGTCAAATATTATTACACTTTTGCGATCGTTCGTTTTTAGGGAAACTTTTTATTGCCCCGCCGGACGAGACCGCCGAATTTGTAGAAATCACTGAGATGAAATTAATATAGAAAATGTAATTGTATCAGCGTAAACAATATCGGAGGAAAGTTTATTTGTGGGGATTTGATGTATTTTAATTTAGGCATTGTGAGAAGCCATATTAAACTACGCTGCTCGGTACAATTTAAAGATATTTCAACCAAATTATGGCAAAGTTAGAAAAAGTTGATTTAATATCATTCTTTGGTTCTAGTATATTTGTGAACAAGTATTTATTTACTTATTTACACAGTCTGTTGCAGAGAAAACCGAAATTTTTTAAAATAAAAACAAAAGGTAACTTCTGCGGTCCTGGTCCATGCTATTTGCTTCTGGGTTTCTGGGCTGGAACCGAACCGAAACGTTGGCAGATATACAATTGACACGGTTCCAGCCCGGAAACCCAAAAGCAGATAGCAAAAGTTCAGTAGTTGGATTAAATTCATTTATTTCATTGCCTTGGGCTTCAATGCAACGTTTTGCTTGGTCAATTAACACGTCAAATGAATTTTTAAGTTACTTCGAAGAAATGTCTCTTGCACTAAGTGTTCTTTGTCCACATTGCACAACGATATCCAGGTGGTACAGAGAATTCCAAAGGGAAAATTTAACTGTGGAGGATGCTGAGAGGCCGGGAAGGCCACGAACGTCAGTTATGGAGGAAAACGTTACTACTGTGAGGGAAATGCTTGGCGAGGACAGGCGAGTGACCTACTACCAACAGATAGAGGGTACTTCAGGCCTATTTTACACCAGCAATTCGTTCGATTCTGCATGATCATTTGCACGTGACGAAACTTTGTTCTCTCTGAGTGCCGCATCGACTGACTGAAGTGCAGATGACACGACGTGTGACGTGGCGCTTGAGATATGTGAACAACAACGTGACAAGTGACGAGACTGTACTATTACAATGTGCCGACCAAAGCTCAAAACAAAGTTTGGGTGTTTAATGATGAGGACACACCGGTAGTTGTCAGAAAATCCCGATCTGTAAAGAAGAAAATGATAGCTGTATTTTTCAAATCGGGTGGAATTGTGGAACGCGTCGTTTTGGGCACACAGAAGACAGTCATAGCTAAGTGGTATACAGTGCCTGCCTAAAGTCATTGGATCTATGAAGAACCTGCGGCCAAAGTCAAGAATGGACACCTGGTTCCTCCATCACGATAATGTTCCAGCTCACCGCTCCAAAACCTACACCGAATATTTGACCACGACAGGATTGAAACTTCTCGAGCACCCACCTACAGTCCAGATCTTGCTTCCTGCGACTTTGCACTGTTTCCGCATGTGAAAATGAAACTGAAAGGGAGGCGGTTTTCCAGTAATGAGGACCTTCTGCGGGCTTGGGCCGACGAATGTGCTTTACTCCCTAGTGAAACGTGGCAGAACTGGTTTAAAAATTGGTTTCGGAGGATGAAGCGGTGTATTGAGTGTAGAGGAAATTACTTTGAAAAAATTAAATAAACAAAGATGTATTGCAAAACTTTCGTAGTACCCTTTGTATATGTATTACATTACAGAAAAATAACGCATAATAATTATTACAAATTTTTTAATTTAAAGTATATAGTTTTCAAAGACAATTCGAAAATTAATTTTATACATAACTAAGCATTTGTCTAACTACACATCCACTTCATAACATTTAACGTAACCAACATGGAGTTCACTTCACACCTAATACTTTTATTACACCATCGATCATCTACTCCATAATATTTGACGCAAGTCAACGGAGGCATAATTGTATATTTTTTGTAAATATCTTCTTTATAACATTTGACACAACCCAACATGAGGCATAGTTGTACTTATTTAACTCCAATCTACTTGATAACAATATACATATACTCGTATATACCAGGTTGTTTAATAAATTTTGTCGTTCGATAAGAAAACCACGATTTTATGGTCTGAAATACATTTTATTATTCAATATTACCTCCCTGAACTTCAGTACACTTGTTCCAGTGATCTAACTTATGGATTCCATTGACCGAAGTGAGAATCCGGAAGACTGTCGAAATACGTTTACACGGCTGCTATTACCTCTTCGTTCGATGAAAATCGTTTTCCACACACGAATTTTTTTAGGTGTGAGAACAGTCAGAAATCAGGAGTTAAATCTGGCGAATAGGGTGGATGTTGCAATAATTCGTACTTTAATTTATTGATTTTTGTGATGCTTTCTTGAGCTGTATGAGAGAGTGCCTTATCTTGATGAAAAGTGATTTTGTTCTTCTATAAACCAGATCTTTTCTCACATATTTTCACATCCAACTAGTCCAAAAGGTTTCAATAATTACCTGAGTTTATTGTCTTACCAGTTTGGAGATAATCCACGAATAAAATTCCTTTTGAATTCCCAAAAACACCGATGCTAACACCTGATTTCTAGACCCTAATTCGCTTCTGAGCCGAAGTACCGGATTCACACAACTCCTTATCCTCTTATTTTGACTGAGAATCATGGTGGTAGGGCCAAGTCTCATCCATAGTGATTAAATGATGCACGAAATCGTTTTTAATCTTTCTAAAATGCTTCAAATGTTGCTGAGAAAGTCGCATTTGAATGTGTTTTTCTTCCATTGTTAACGAATACGGAACCCATTCTGCACACAGCTTTCTGAAACCCAAAACTTCAGTCAAAGTATTGCTCACACTTCCTAATGAGATGCCTAGGATTTCTACTAAATATCTCTGGGTTAATCGACGATTTTAAAAAACCGTGTCCTGTATTAATGCTACGATTTCTTGCGTTGATGTACTGCTTGGAAGTCCTTCACGTAGGTCGTCTTCAAGACTTGCACGACAAATATCTGCCAAATGGCCTCCTATTGCAGCTCCACAGACGCCCACTCTTTTGTTAAAATTTTCAATGACATTTTGACATAATTAAGTGTCTATATCACCAATGACACGAATAATTTCATCTTTCAAAGCAGGAATTGATTGTGGATTGTTTTTATAAAACTTACTTTTCACGTAACCCCAAAGAAAATAGTCTAACGGTGTCAAATCACATGATTCTGGTGGCCAATTAACATCACCGTTTCTTGAGATTACAGGAAATTTTTCTCTCAATAAATCAACTGATTCGTGTGCAAACTGAGGTGTAGCGCCATCCTGTTGAAACCACATATCCTCTAGATCAATATTCATTAATTCGGGACACAAAAATTCGGTTATCATCCGACGATATCGATCACCATTGACAGTTGCACCTTCACCAGCGGCATTTTCAAAGAAGTAAGGTCCAATTACACCACCATAATGCACACCAAACAGTAACTCGTTCAGGATGCATAGGTTTCTCATGAATAATTCGTGGATTTTCCTCACCCCAGATACGGCAATTTTGTTTATTAACATAGCCAGCAAGTTCAAAATGTGTCTCATCGGAAAACATTATTTTTTGAGAATAACCAGCTAGTTGGTCATTGATGAAATTGACAAATGAACGACGTTTTAAATGATATAATGGCTTCAGTTCCTGTGTTATGTGAACCTTATATGCCTTCAGAGCTAAATCCTTGTGTAAAATACGCCATGTTGTTGATTCACTAAGTCCAAGTGGTTGTGAACGTCGTCTAATGGACATTTCAGGATCTTCAGCAACACTTTCACGAACCAAACCATTATTATCTTGTGAACGACCACTACGACTGTATCTTTCACTTTTTGATCTTCTACGGAACCGGCATCTTGAAATTTTTTAATAATTCGACCAATAGTGCTTTCAGATGGACGATTATGTAAACCATAAAATTCACGTAATTTTTAAAAACTCTTTTCACAGAACGCTGATTTTCATAAAATAATTCAACAATTTGAACGCGTTGCTGTACCGTATACGAAGACATTTTTATAAATGTCATACATCACCCTTTTTAAATGCCCACATACCCAGACAAATTCAGTGCTCCATCTATATTTTATTTATTCTTAAAAAAACCGCGCTATTTGAAACACCCTTCATTTGAAGATTCTATTAAAAAGAATATATTTTCTCAAACTCAAATACGCGTAAATTTCATAAAAATAATTCATCTTATCCGTTCTTCGAGACTGTTTTTGCATAATGTATAGACATCATAATTAAGAAATAATTAGCTTCGCATTTAATAATGAACAGACACTTTTTCATTTAAAGCCCCATTTTCCTCTTTATTACGCAATTTCGCACTCAAAGATGAAATAATTAAAAATTAATTTCAATTAAGGGAAAACATTAGACAAGATTTATTCTTTGTAGTGCTCACTTGAACTTTTTCCTCGAAAGGAACCCCAAAATTCCAGATTACCTAACCAGGTAAAAAGATCGAAACGTTTTTATACACCTCTACTGGTTGTTTCTTCAAATGAATTTACGATATATGTATTTTAAACTAAGCTTCTATATGTAGATAATTCAAATGTACAAAAATCATACTCAGAAACTGAAACACACACATACACTGTCGCAGAGAAAACCTAACTTTTTTAAAATATTAATTCTTAGTGGCGCCATCTATTAAAAAAAATATGCGTATCGGTAAGGTAGATCGTTCACCTATATTATGTCAAAATACCATGATATTTGCATCATTAGAAGCAGAGAAATTGCCCATAAAGCAACAGTATGTATTTGGCATTGGCTGAAAAATGAATTATGAACAAAGAGCAAATATCAAGTTCTGTTTTAAACTCGGTATATAGGTTACTGAAACGTTTAATTTGATGAAACAAATGTATGGTGATGCATGTTTATCACGTTCGAGTGTGTATGAGTGGTATAAACGATTTAAAGACGGTTGAACGGACATAATTGAAGGCGAACATCCTGGTGCAAAAAAATCTGTGGTTACGAAAAGTAACATCGATTTTGTGCGTAAATTTATTAGAAATGAACCAAAATCCTCATTGCGATAGGTGGGAGTGGAATTAAATATTTTCAAAAATTGAATTCATCGCATTTTGACACAGCATTTGGGACTGAGAAAGATTCTATGAAAAAATTGTACCACACATTGATCAGACTTGATTAAAGGCTCAAAAAAGGATGAAAACTTCAGATATTCTGTTATAACTGGCGGTGAGACGTGGTGTTTTCAATAAGACCAAGCGTCAAAGCTTTGAATGGATGCATCCAAGCGAAGGAAGACAATATTATAGTGAAGACAATATTGATTTGTTTCTATGATTCGAAAGGCATAGTGCACAAAGAGTTTGTACCAACTAGTCAGACAGTTCCACATATTATCTTGGTGTTATGAAGCGTCTTTTGGCGCGTATTCGTCGTGTGCTATACTACTAGCTGCGTTTGTTACATGATAATGCACCATCTCATCGCTCGACGCTTATCACTGATTTCCCAACTGCAAATGGCATTTTAACCGTCAACCATTCACCGTATTCACTAGATTTGGCCCCCTGTGATTTCTATCTATATTCGAAACTACATTTGCCGACGAAAGGACAGCGTTATGCCGACATCGAAGCCATTAAAAATGCGTCAAAAGCGATTTTGAAGGACATCTCTAAAGATGAATTTAAAAATTCGTTCCACATGTTACTTGACCGTCAAAAACGTTGAATTGAAGCCGAAAGTGACTACTTTGAATAAAATAAATGAATTTTACCAAAATAGTAAGCTTTTTATTTTAAAAAATTTCGGTTTTCTCTGCGACAGACTGTGCATGTACATTACTTTACTCTGGAAAGTGTTTAGAATATTACATTTCAGATAAATATAATTTTATTTTAAGAAGGATACGTATGACCGTATATCGGATATCTCGTTTCTAAACTAAACTAAGCAGTGAGACGTTTCCATGAATTTCAGTAACTGTCAGCTTTACTTTATTGAGACTTGTATTTCACAATCTCATTAAAGAATAAAACATTTACCAAAACAATTCCGTTTTCAAAACAGAAGCCGACTGTGTATAATCGGCCCATCATTTTTGTTACACCCTGTATATATGTACTTTAACAGAATCAGATTTCAGATATATTAAGCATCATTTTCTTTGGCAACAGAGCGTTAATTTTAGTGGAGCAATCATGATCGATGTAGCAATCTAATATGATTTCGTGTCGGTGAACGTAAAGGGTCATTTCATATATGAACAAGCAAGGTAGAGGGAAGCATATCTAATTCATGAAATAGCGGGCAAGATGGGTCACTGGGCTTCCCGTCCATCGTGCATTTAATAGCGCGTTTCTAGATTATAAATATTTCTGCCACGAACGGAGAATTTTCATGAAATGTCAACTTATGATCGACCTTAAATTTACTAAATCAGAATTTTGAGTTTTAATTATAGATTTTACAATTTCTGCAAAATTCTGCAAGAGATGACACTAGTTCACTTCTATCGTCATCGAAAGCAGACATTCATTAGAGTAAGGCAATAATTGTGGTGGAATTTTAATAGTTCCGACCTCCCATCAAGAACGGAAACAATTAATTCTAATCTGCACAGGTTGGTAGAAATGTCTTGAAAGCAAAAATGAAACAATGCGAATTTTTAAATGAAATTAGTTTTTTTATTCAATGTAATCTCCCTCAACTTCAATACATTTATTTCAATGATCCTCCAATAATTTTATACCATCTCTGTAATGATTTTTTGGAAGCTCTGCAAAATACTGTTCCACGGCTGAAATAGCTTCTTCATTCGATGAAAAACGCTTTCCACGAACGAATTGTTTCAAGTTTCTGAAGAGGTAGTAATCACTCGGAGCCAAATCTGGTGATTACGGTGGTTATTCAAGCAATTCGTACTCTGATTCATTCAATTTATCCATCGTCAAAACACTTTTGTGTGAAGGCGCATTGTCTTGATGAAAAATTATTTTTTTTTTTCGCTAAACCAGGTCTTTTTTCACGAATTTTTGCATCCAGTTGATCTAAAAGGTTGCAATAATACTCTGAGTTAATTGTTTTACCATTTTCAAGATAATCAATCAATAAAATTCCTTTTGCATCCCAAAACACTGATGCCATAACCTTTTTTGCCGATCGTCCTGACTTCACCTTTTTGGACTTGAACAACCAACCGTAGTCCACTGTAATCGTTCTTGTTTCAATTTAGGATCATGGTGGTAGATCCAAGTCTCATCCATAGTTATAAAACGACGCAAGAAATCGGTTTTATTCCGCTTGAAACGCACCAAGTTACGCTGAGAAATTTGTTTTCGATCCAGTTTTTGTTG
Organism: Dermolepida albohirtum; assembly: GCA_031893035.1. Classification (NCBI taxonomy): domain Eukaryota; kingdom Metazoa; phylum Arthropoda; class Insecta; order Coleoptera; family Scarabaeidae; genus Dermolepida; species Dermolepida albohirtum. The sequence goes on along the minus strand of JAVIWB010006354.1, from coordinate 78,123 downwards.
AACTGTTAACGAATGCGGCACTAACTTTCCAAACAGCTTTTTCATATGTAATTCTTCATGTAAAATATGGAGTACTCGTTCGTCTGAGATGCCTATGGTATCAGCAATTTCACGCTTAGTCAAATTCGGAGCTTCACTAACCATATTATGTACTTGTTCAATGATTTCTGCTATTGTTACAGTTTTTGGTCGTCCACTACGTGGTTCATCTTCAACGCTTGTACGACTGTAAACTCTAAAACCCATCAATGTACTGTTGGAAATAAAGGAGCACATTCCTTGAACACGTTCATCATTTTTGTATGAATCTCTGTTGCTGATAAGTCTTCCAAAACAAAAAATTTTATCACAGCGCGATATTCAGTTTTTTCCATTGTTAAAAGATACACCGACACATCTAATTCAAATGGATTGCTAACAATGAATGAATTGACAGATCGAGATAACATTCTTAGTATGTTCATATGACACATGAAATATTAAAATGGCGTATGAATTTTGGTTCCTCTACTTCTTAATAGGTGTCGCTTTCAAAACTTTTCTACCAACCTGTACTCTCTGGAACTCGTTAATCCTAAGAGAATTATATTTCATCAAATTAAGACCGAAATACGACGCACAAGTTTGATTGTCCGTCAAAAATAATTAAATCTTGGATGAGAGGCTACCTAAGAGCTCGTTAATCCCAAGAGAATGATATTTCATCACATCAAGAAGAAAGAAATACTGCGCACAAGTTTGATAGTCCGTCAAAAATAGTTAAATATTAGACGGGCGGCTATCTAAGATCCGAAAATTCTACCACACCAAATCTTGTCGTCGGAAGTAGAGCCTTCAGATTCTAATCTTCGAAAGTTAGACTCAAGTGAGACTGTAAATCAACACCTTGTAGTTTTTTTGTGGATAAGTAAAAGTGCTTCGATGGACGAGGTATTGTTCAGCTCCTAAAAGGGAGGAAAAAATTCATAAGAAAACCGGCAATATATAAATTAACTGATCCTTTCTTTTTGTATTAACAAATGACTTATGAAAAATAGACAAAATACATTATGGCCTTTCCGATAGTCCTATATAAGAGTATATATAAATAGCTAAAAAATTTTGACAATATTAAAAAACAGCGACACCTTAAAAACACATGCCTAAAGATATCCTAAAGAAATATTCTGTATGTATACCAGGGAAACAAATTTAATAATAATATAAAGTAAATCTTTAGGCAAATAGCATATAAAGGGTGTTTCAAATTTGGCGGTTTCTTTAAAGAATAAATAAAACACATAATTTGCATTCGCTTTCAAGAACCTTTTATTGGTAATTGAAGTATCAGTTATGACATTTATATACGAAATATAATATCTGCCGAATGGCCTCCTCTTGCAGCTCCACAGACGCCCACTCTTTTGTTAAAATTTTCAATGAAATTTTGACATAATTGAGGCTCTGTCTCACCAATGACACGAATAATTTCATCTTTCAAAGCAGGAATTGATTGTGGATTGTTTTTTAAACCTGACTTTTAACATAACCCCAAAGAAAGTAGTCTAAAGGTGTCAAATCACATGATCTTGGTGGCCAATTAACATCACTATTTCTTGAAATTACACGTCCAGGAAATTTTCCTCTCAATAAATCAATTGATTTGTGTGCAAGGTGAGCTGTAGCGTCATCCTGTTGAAACCACATATCCTCTAGATCAATATTCATTAATTCGGGCCACAAAAATTCGGTTTTCATCCGACGATATCGATCACCATTGACAGTTACAGCTTCACCAACAGCATTTTCAAAGAAGTACGGTCCAATTACACCACCTGACCATAATGCACACCAAAGAGTAACTTGTTTAGGATGGATAGGTTTCTCATGAATAATTTGTGGATTTTCCTCACCCCAGATACGTCAATTTTGTTTATTAACATAGCCAGCAAGTTCAAAATGTGTCTCATCGGAAAACATTATTTTTTGAGAATAATCAGCTAGTTGGTCATTGATGGAATTAACAAATGAACGACGTTTTAAATGATCTAATGGATTCAGTTCCTGTGTTATTTGAACCTTATATGCCTTCAGAGCTAAATCCTTGTGTAAAATACGCCATGTTGTTGATCCACTAAGTCCAAGTTGTTGTGAACGTCATCTAATGGGCATTTCACGATCTTCAGCAACACTTTCACGAACTAAACTGATATTTTCTTGTAAACGACCACTACGACTGTATTTTTCACTTTTTTGATCTTCCACGGAACCGGTCTCTTGAAATTTTTTAATAATTCGACCAATAATGCTTTCAGATGGACGATTATGTAAACCATAAAATTCACATAATTTTCTAAAAACTCTTTTCACAGAACGCTGATTTTCATAAAATAATTCAACAATTTGAACGGTTCGTTGTACCGTGTACGAAACCATTTCTATAAATGTCATAGATCACACTTTTTAAACGCATACATACCCAGACAAATTCAGTGCGCCATCTATATTTTATTTATTCTTAAAAAAAAACCGCGCAATTTGAAACAGTCTTTATATAAAAAAATCAAAGGTACATTTTAATTCTATTTAGAAAATCTAACAAAATACGGCATGTGAAACTCAAAACGAAAATATAAATGGAAACGACGATGTATATTCAGTATTGTATTTGTCCTATCGTGATGTATACATTTATATATAATTTCCTTGGGTCCTCTCTGAGCACGCCATTGCGCTGGCAGGATATCTTACGACCTCTTAAGACAGTCTTTCTGATAAGCTTCATTTCCTTTCCTTAGGGTTCGCTTCCTAACGTCATCAACACTAACGCTAAATTAGATTCGTCACTACATATGACACAGCTCCACTGTTTCACGTTTTAATGTAGAGGAAATCTGATTTCCATAAATCTTTTTCCTGTGAATCTTTGTTGCCTTTGTTTCTAATAAATGTAAATTATCGTGTCTATTCGTTATTACATTTTTTTATTATCAAACCGTTTGCTTTAGAAGCTGATAAATGTTTTAAACTTCAATGCTTAATACATACTATGGACTTTAAGAATTTTATGTATTCATTACTTGCAATTTATGTTTAGTTTTCATGTGTGTATATTTATTTCTATTTATTTCATTCGTACATTTTTCTATTTCTATTTAAATTAAATATTTGTATTTAGAGTATCACATTATCAAGCAGAACAGCTCATAACGTCTGCATAATGATTGGCAGCATTACTGTACGTGCGTTCATCGATAACATGTATAAGGTTTTCCAATAACAGTGATATGATTTCTTAAAAAAAACACACTTATTGTTAAGAAAATTCAAAAGTTTTTTATATAATGTAAAGTACAATCGATACAATTAAGTTCTAAATAAAACGTCATTCAAATGGCCTCCACGACTTCTTCTGCAGGAACGAATTCGATGAACCCAATTTTCGAGCACTTTTTCCACTAAATCTAACCGTATGTCATGAATGGCATGTTCAATATTGACTTGTAAAGCTTGAAGAGAGTCTGGTTTATTTCGAAAGACCAATGGCTTCAAATAATCCCACAAGAAATAGTCTAATGGTGTTAAATCACAACTTCTTGTAGGCCATTCAATATCACAATTTCTTGAAATAATCGAATCTCCAAACTTTTCTCGCAATAATTCTACTATTGCATTTGCTGTGTGGCACGTAGCCCCGTCTTGTTGGAACCAAATGTTGTCAAGATCAACTTCTTCCAATGTCGGCCATAAAAAGTTTGTTATCATCAATCTATACCGCTCTCCATTGACAGTAACGATGTTACCAGCTTCATTTTGAAAGAAGTACGGACCGATGATTCCACCATACCAAAAACCACACCAAACTGTCAATTTAGGTGAATGTAATGGTTTTTCATAAATAATTTGTGGATTTTCTTCGCACCAGAATCGACAGTTTTGTTTATTTACCACACCATCCAGATGAAAGTGAGTCTCACCAGAGAAGATGATTTTCTTAAAAAAATCGTTATCGTTTTCAAATTGTTCCAAGGCAAAATCAGCAAATTCACGACGTTTACGGTGGTCCAATGGCTTCAGTTCTTGAGTGAGAACAATTTTATAGAGATGCAAACCCAAATCCTTTCTCAAAATCAACCAGGTTGTGGTTTGAGACAGTCGCAATTGTTGAGAACGTCTTGGAATCGACAAATTACGGTCTTCAGTAACACTTGCCTGAACGGCAGCAATATTTGCATTACTTCGAGCGGTTCCTTGTCTTAGTGACACTTGAAAGTTATGTAAAGAAAATGTAATCTCAAAATTTTTAACATTTCGACGAATAGCGGGCACATTTGGACGATTATTACGACCATAAAATGGCAAAAGCGCACGAAAAGTTGCAATTGGAGAACGATTATTTTGATAATAAAACTGAATAATTTGTAAACGTTGTTCTTGCGTATATCTCTCCATGATGAAATTGTAAACACTACTGAATACAATGAAAAACAAATGACAGATCATGACATATTATAAATGGCCGAAATGTCACTTCAAAATCATATCATCCCTATTGGAAAACCTTATATAACAAATGTGATGCTCGATATTCAAATTTGGAGTCAATGCGACTGTTTGACGACTTCAAATCGTTAAAAATTTCTCGTGTCGCAGTATATTCACACAATGCGCGACGACATATTCCGCTTACACAAGGAGTCTGCAGTTACAGCAATTAATACAAGACACAATAAAGTAGAATACAGAAGTTTAGAGAAGAATCGGGAGACCAGGAGTCTCTGCAACCAATTGTAGGCTGAAACCGGTGTTTATATCGCTTTCTTCTACCCGCCGTTCACACTCCAGCAACTATTTAAATGAAGGGGATATATGTATATATTATCGAACAGAATCTCTCGAATTAAACGTATGCTTGAGCAATACATATAACTCAACTTGTCTTATCAACGCAACTTATCCCGTCAGCGCAATCAGTAAGACTGGTTTGTGAATAAAACCTTAGGCAGTATGCTACGTGTGTAGTATGTGTGTATATACGAGTATAAGTATATACCAGGTCTACTGGAAAGTCATTATCGTCTTTTTCGTTAAAAAAACTACATAATTTCCAAGAAAATAAAAAAAATTATTTATTTCAAACTATTGGCCATTTGATTCTACACATCTTGCCCATCTTTCAGGCAATTCGTTGATGCCATCCCAAAAAAAACTGTTTGTCCTTTGAGCAAAACCATTCATCGAGCCATTTTCTAACTTCTTCGAAATTGGCGAAGTGCTGCTGTGCAAGCACGTGTCCCATTGATGCGAAAAGGTGATAGTCGGACGAGGCAAGGTCTGCAGATTACTACGGGTGCGATATAATGTCCCATCTAAGTGCTTTCAACGCTTCCTTGACCAGTTTTACTGTATGTGCTATAAAATCACATTACCGTGTCTTCGAGCCCATTCTGGACGTTTTTCTATCAATGCATGGTTTAAATTGATAATTTATTGTCGGTAGCGATCAGTATTAACTGTTTCACCAGGTTTCAACAGTTCGTAATACACCACGCTACTTTGGTGTCACAGAGCATTGTCCTGCGGCCAAAACCATTTGGCTTTGGAATCGATGGGCCGACTTCGCCAGGTGATAATAAATTCATTTTTCATCACCCGTCACTATACGATGCAGAAATGACTTCCGATCATACTTTTGAAGCAGCATTTCACAGATGATTTTTCGATTTTCCATTTGCCTGTCATTCAATTGATGTGGTACCCGTTTTCCCGTCTTTTGAATTTTTCCCATTGCTCGTGATCGATCGTTAATCGTTTCTTGGGCCACGTCTAACGCTTTTACCAATTGTTTTTGAGTTTGGGTTGGGTTTTCATCCAATAGCTGCTGCAGTTTCGTATCTTCCAACTTTTTCGATCTACCAGAACGTTCTTTCATCATACAATTGATGTGGTATCTATTCTTCCGTCTTTTGAATTTTTCCCATTGCTCGTAATCGATCGTTAATCGTTTCTTGGGACACATCTAACTCTTCTGCCAATTGTTTTTGAGTTTGTGTTGGGTCTTTATCGAATAACTCCTGTAGTTTCGCATCTTCAAACTTTTTCGGTCTACCAGAACGTTTTTCACCTAACACATCGAAATCACCACTTTTCAATTGTCCAAACCACGCTTCACATGTTTTTATGGTTGGAGCATGCTCATCGTAAGTTTCTACCAGCAAACGATAACTTTCAGCGACTTTTTTCTTTTGATTAAATAAGAAAAGTAATGCACTTTTTCAGTCACGAAACTCAACATTTTCAAAGAGGTGTAAATTTATAACGGTGTTACTTTCGCAAAATATAACATGTACAGCTTTGAAGCTTGATATCAGTAGAATAAAATGGAATATGTGTCAAATCATAACATTACATACTTAAGCTTAGCGACATCTGTTAGAAAAACCGGTTATAACTTTCCAATGTACCTCGTATTAACTTTTAAAATATTCAAATTATAAATAAACTTTATTTTAAAAATCATAAACAAATTATTAATCTAATTTAAGTACGAGTAAATAAAAGCTAACATCAAATCAGAATAAAATTTTTATTATTAATTTAAATAATTATTTAGATGTTTATTCTTTCGTTTTGAATTCCTCATAAATAATATTATTCTTCATCCTTCTAAGATACGCATATAAATTTATGAGTACTAAAATATTTTATATTCATTCAAATTTCGTTAATTTCCGTATTCAATCGTTTCTCATAATCTAGGATCGATCGTTTTGACGTAATTCCACTTCTTTATGCTTCTGGGTTAATTCATAGATGGTGCGCGTTCATTTTTATTTAATTTCCAAATATGTTGTCTATTAGTTTATCACTCGCAGTTCCAGATGTCGTTGTATTATGACATATTTTATAATAAAATATTAAAATTATACTTTTACTTATAGTTTGAGTTTATGTTACTTTTATTTATTATTAAAATATTATATTATTAATATCTTTAACGACTTCTATAACACTTTATACTCAAAATAATTATAAATTCCATACTTGGATCACTTTGAAGATTATTACGATACATTTACTTTATACAATGTAAGTATTTGAAACTTGTATTAACATAACCTTTGTATACTTACGTTATAAACTTTGTTAAGATTTTACGTGTGCTTTCTTTTAGTGCAATTTCAAAATTCTCCTCCTTTTGTTTTCTCCTGTGGTATTTATAAAAGATTCTCTTTTTCGAATTAAATTATTCTATTTTGAAAAATAATAAAAGCTAAGGGATACCTGTCGATAGGAATAACGACTTTTGAATAGATTTCAATTATAATTTTGAAAATGAATTGTATTTTTAGATTCACTATATTTCAAATAGTAAATTTAAGCTAACTGTTACATTATAAAATTGATTGTTTTTTCAAGATAAAATTAAGCTTTTATCTATCAAAAATTACGATATTTTTTTTAATTTTCTCAAAAATTATCGCTTAATTCTAAAATTTTTCTATTATAACTAGTTCTTTATATTTCATTTTATATCAGTATATGTTATTTTTTAAATTTGTCCAATTTACAACAATGTTATATCAGTCACAATTTTACCAGTAACTATTGATTATACACCTAGAAATTTTTCATATATTCTTTTTTCTTTAACATAGATAGTTATGTTAAAGAAAAGAGATATATAATATATACAAAGGATACTAGGAAAGTTTTGCAATATGACGCAACAATGAATTGTATAAAGCTGCTTGTCGCTACACGTTGAGACATGTTCATACGTGCATAGTAGCCGCCGCGTCATGTCGATGGGCTCAGTTATTCATTAGCAGTGAGAGTGTAAAGTGGTTGCGATGGCATCGTGGTCGCGAAATTAGATAAGAGCAGTTTTGCGTTATAATTACGTGCGTGGTTTAAACATAGACCAGTGCTTCGAGGAAATGATTCTTGCACTAGGTGATGCACAACGATATTCAGGTGGTATAGAGAATTCCAAAGGGGAAATTTAACTGTGGAGGATGCTGAGAGGCCGGGAAGGCCACGAACGTCAGTTACGCAGGAAAACGTTACTACTGTGAGGAAAATGCTTGGCGATTGGCGATTGGCAACAGCAATTCGTTCGATTCTGCATGATCATTTGAACGTGAAGAAACTTTGTTCTCTCTGTGTGCCGCATCGACTGACTGAAGAGCGGATGACGCGACGTGTGTCTTGATTCCGGGAGATGCTAAAAAAGTTTAATAAGGGACAATCTCGGTATGTGAACATCGTGACAGGTAACGAGACTTGGCTGTACTATTACGATGTGCCGACCAAAGCTCAAAACAAAGTTTGGGTCTTTGATGATGAGGACACACCGGTAATTGTCCGAAAATCCCTATTTGTAAAGAAGAAAATGATATCTTAGATGATAGATTTTTCAAATCGAGTGGAATTGTGGAACGCGTTGTTTTGGACACACAATCACAGCTACGTGGTATACTGAACAGTGCCTGCCTAAAGCCGTTGGACCTATGAAGAACCTGCAGCCAAAATCAAGAATGGACACCTGGTTCCTCTATGACGATAATGCTCCACCTCACCGCGCCAAAGCCTGCACCAAATATTTGACCATGACAGAATTAAAACTTTTCAAGCACCCTTCCTACAGTCCAGATCTTGCTCCCTGCGACTTTGCACTGTTCCCGCATATGAAAATGAAGCTAAAAGGAAGGCAGTGATGAGAAACTTCTGGGGGCTTGAGACAACGAGTGTGCTTTACTCCCTAGTGAAACTTGGCAGAGCTGGTTTGAAAATTGTAGAAAAAATTACTTTGAATAAATTAAATAGGTGAAGCTGTATTGCAAAACTTTCCTAGTACCCTTTGTAGTATTTTATCCGTTATAAATAAAAGAATTGCGTTTGCGAAACTAATCTTTTGGCCCAATCATCGCATAAGTTATTCAAACCAGAATAACGTAACAAGACATATTTATATTTCTAAGAGGATATTCATAGCTAAGCACAAAAAATATTAAAATGTTTGAAGATATGTGAAGGAGTATATAAAAAGAAACGTAAATCAAGTAAAAATTTTAAAAACAAATAGAGGAACGACACAGAAATTTTTGGTGGAGATCTACTTGGAAGTTTCGCGATTTATTTTATCTAACTTTACTATGAATCTATAGTATTTACTTCCTCACAGTATTTGCTTTCCTACTGACGATAACGACTTGGCTGTCGAAATACGTATCTAAAATACCAATATTAATTATATAAGTTTTATTCTTTACACAAAATAGTAAAGTAATTATGTTACTAGTGTTAGTAATATGGAAATTGAACTTATTTAACATAAATGGATAAATAAATAATCTCAGAAGTTTGAAAACTAAAGCTAAACGTGTATTTTTTGAAAATCATCACTTATTCTTTTATACCTTCCTTCATAGTATTAATTTCTGCTAAAATCTTTCCGTGTCTTTAAAAGCAGTACAACGAGCATTTACTCTGATTATTAACGCCACTTTTCCCCAAAAGTATTTTCAATTATTATTTCTGAAGATTTCGATTTTTCTATTACTTTTTTAAAGAGAATTATTCAATGGTAATATTTCGCAATTAATTAATACACAAAAACGTGAAAAATATTTAGTTATTAACCCAAAAGTTGTATTACGCGATGATTTTTGTAACACATTGAACGAGGCAGCGCGACAAAAAAATTGAAATACGTCATTTCGAAAATGAATAAAACAAATTCAGGCCGTGCCATTAACTACGTTGATAACTGCTACTCATATTTTACCATTTTTCCCTTTTTTTTATTAGCTAATAAATAATATCATGTCGTTAAACTGCCAAAACAAATAACACCGCTGTCGATAAAAATTTTACATGGGAATTACATTATATAAATTCGTTCGATTGATTATTGTTTCAAAAAAAGGTAGATATATTTGCTTGACATGGGTCATTCGGGGGACTAAAAATACTGCAAATTCTTCTTTCACTAATATTTAATTAATAATAATTATAGAACAGATTTTGCATACAACGTAGTGCATATAATAGTGTTAATAATAATATAATTTATTGCCCTACAGAACAAGCCCAGATACAGGACGAAATAAAAGATAATACAAAGTAGCTATGCGTAGAATATTAAAACTAACTGAATGAAAATGAAACTCAGACAATTATTGAATAATATTCCACAATCTTTCACTGAATTAGTTTTCAAAAGTAAAGGGTGATTTGGATTTAAAAAATAAACAAAAGTAAAAATTTCAATTTTATGGGCTATTCTGTACTATCATACAAAGGAACAATTCTTTATATTTATTTTTTAAAAAATATTTCCTTCAAATGTCGGCCGTAACTGCGTCTAATATGGTCCATTCTAAATTTCCAATTTTCGATGACACGTTCGAGCATTTCAAGTGGTACGAGTATTTGGCAAATATCGCGAGTAATATTGGGTTCCAATTGCTCAATTGTAGCTGGCTTATTCATGTAGACTATGGAGTTTACGTAGCCTCAAAGGAAAAAGTCTAAAGGTGTGATATCACATGGTCTAGGCGACCATTGCACAAGTCCTTTACGTGAATTTAATTATTCACCAAATTGTTCTCGCAATAAAGCCATGCATTCACGGGCTGTGTGGCAAGTAGTGCCATTATGTTGAAACCAAATGTCGCCGCAATCACGGGCTTCATTTTCAGACAGCAAATGACTATTTGCGACATGATAATGGACTCATTATCATGTCGCTATAACGGACGCCATTCACAGTTACGTTGAGATCATCTTCATTTTTGAAGAAATATGGAGCGATGATTCCACTTGCCCATAAACCACACCAAATCATTTTGTTTGGATATAATAGCAGCTCTTGACCTTCTTTGGGCTGCTCTTCACTCCAATTACGGCGATTGTGCTTATTGGCGTAGCCATTAAACCGGAAATGGACTTATCGTTGGACAAAGCTTTGGATTAAAACAGTGAATCTCCTTCAGGATTTTCAAGAGCCCAAAAACTGAAGCGGTGACGATTCGAAACATCGACCGTTTTCAATTTTTTAAAGGTGTTGAATTTGGTGAGTTTTTAAATCAAAATCCTTACGTAAAATACGCCAAGTAGTGGCATTTGACAAGCCAAGTTGTTGAGATCTACGTCCAATCGATTTTTGAGGGTCCTCGCATATACTCTCAACTAGCATATTTTCTTCACAACGTGCTGGATGTGGTTGCGTATTACCAACAATGAAAATTGCGTTTTAAATTTTCGATGTTCGCTATTGTTCGTTCGGCGCGCCATTAAAAAGGCGCCGACAGTGATCTTGTAGGACATCTCTAAAGATGAACTTAAAAATTAATTCGATATGTTAATTGACCATGTAAAGCGTTGTATTGAAGCCGAATGCGACCACTTTGAGTAAAATAAATTAATTTTACCAAAATAGTAAGCTTTTGTTTTTATTTTAAAAAAGTTCGGTTTTCTCTGCGACAGACTGTGTATGTACATATGTACATTACTTCACTTTGGAAAATGTTTAGAATCTTTTTTCTATATATATAAAGATGAACACTAGATTTATAGTAAAACCATTCAAATTTTGGAAATAATGCATTCAGAAGGTCGGACTTTGACATGACTTTTCAAGTTTTCTATTCTCTAAGGATTAAGGCAGAAAGTTAAATAAATTTAGACATCGGAATCGTTTTTGGGACCTTCGGGAATGCCAGCAGACGAGCATTCATTAACATACATTGACTTTTCAAAAATACCAATTTTTGCGAGTGTACCCCTTTGAAAAAAACGATATTTTCGTCAAAATAAAAAGTTTCGAATTTAGCCTTTGCAGTACGTGAAACAGTGGTTTTCCACTAGCAGAAAACAAACTCGCCACTATTTACAGAAAAACCAGTCAAATTTTGGAAATAATCCATTCAGAAGGTCGGCCTCTGACAGGATTTTTCAAGGTTTCTATTCTCTGAGGATTAAGCCAAAACGATAGATAAATTTAGACATCAAAATCGTTTTTGGTACCTTCGGGAATGCCAGCGGACGAGCATTCACTAACATACAACGACTTTTCAAAAATACCAATTTTTGCGAGTGTGTACCCCTTTGAAAAAAACCGAGATTTCGTCAAAATAAAAAGTTTCGAATTTAGGCTTTGCAATGAGTGAAACAGTAGCTCTCCACTAGCAGAAAACAATCTCGGCACTATTTATATTAAATCATTTTAATTTTGGAAATAATCCATTCAGAAGGTCGGATTTTGACATGACTTTTCAAGTTTTCTATTCTCTGAGGCTTAAGCGAAAACGTTAGATAAATTTAGACATCAAAATCGATTTTGGGACCTTCGGGAATGCCAGCGGACGAGCATTCACTAACATACAACGACTTTTCAAAAATACCAATTTTTGCGAGTGTGTACCCCTTTGAAAAAAACCGAGATTTCGTCAAAATAAAAAGTTTCGAATTTAGGCTTTGCAATGAGTGAAACAGTAGCTCTCCACTAGCAGAAAACAATCTCGGCACTATTTATATTAAATCATTTTAATTTTGGAAATAATCCATTCAGAAGGTCGGATTTTGACATGACTTTTCAAGTTTTCTATTCTCTGAGGCTTAAGCGAAAACGTTAGATAAATTTAGACATCAAAATCGATTTTGGGACCTTCGGGAATGCCAGCGGACGAGCATTCACTAACATACAACGACTTTTCAAAAATACCAATTTTTGCGAGTGTACCCCTTTGAAAAAAACCGAGATTTCGTCAAAATAAAAAGTTTCGAATTTAGGCTTTGCAATGCGTGAAACAGTAGCTCTCTACTAGCAGAAAACAATCTCGGCACTATTTATATTAAATCATTTTAATTTTGGAAATAATCCATTCAGAAGGTCGGACTTTGACATGACTTTTCAAGTTTTCTATTCTCTGAGGCTTAAGCGGAAACGTTAGATAAATTTAGATATCAAAATCGATTTTGGGACCTTCGGGAATGCCAGCGGACGAGCATTCACTAACATACAACGACTTTTCAAAAATACCAATTTTTGCGAGTGTACCCCTTTGAAAAAAACCGAGATTTTCGTCAAAATAAAAAGTTTCGAATTTAGGCTTTGCAATGCGTGAAACAGTAGCTCTCTACTAGCAGAAAACAATCTCGGCACTATTTATATTAAATCATTTTAATTTTGGAAATAATCCATTCAGAAGGTCGGACTTTGACATGACTTTTCAAGTTTTCTATTCTCTGAGGCTTAAGCGGAAACGTTAGATAAATTTAGACATCAAAATCGATTTTGGGACCTTCGGGAATGCCAGCGGACGAGCATTCACTAACATACAATGACTTTTCAAAAATACCAATTTTTGCGAGTATACCCCTTTGAAAAAAACCGAGATTTTCGTCAAAATAAAAAGTTTCGAATTTAGGCTTTGCAATACGTGAAATAGTAGCTCCCCACTAGCAGAAAACAAACTCACCACTATTTATAGTGAAATCCCTGAAGGCGACTTCTTTGAATAAAACAGATGAATTTTAGCAAAACGCTTTTGTTTTTATTTTAAAAAATTCTGTTTTTTCTGCGACAGACCGTGTATGAAGCACAATATAATAAGAACACAGAAACCTTGAGAGGCGTGAATAAGGTGTAAGTGCAAATTCCGCTGCTCTTTTTCAATGCAGCAGATGAGGCATCAGTTGAGTAAAATAACAAAATGAAACTGCTATAACTAGGATCCCGATATTGGGAAAAAGTGAATATTACAAATAATACAACTAAATATAAAGACTACATAAATTAATTTAACATTTTATTTAATGATTAAATATATTATAAGTAAATCAACAAAAGTTTGAAACAATCATGACTGTAGTCACTTGCTGTTATTAATTTCCCTCGTATTTAAAAAGAACCATAGCTCTTAAATAAAATTTATTGGCCCGTCCAGATTGCCGATTTAACCATAATAGATGTTGACATTATCACCGACGCAATTAATTGACTGAGAAAGTTCTCTGTCACTTACTCCTCTCATATCGTTCATTCCTTCACGTTGGATTGCCAGTTGGGACTAATGTGTTAAATCAGCCAGAGTATTTAATTCTTTACTTCGCGCTAAAGAGAAAAATCATTCGGGACGTTGCCCGTACAGTTTAAAGAAATAAAAAAAAAGAATGTGCTTTTTTCTAGTTGAAAAAAAAATTGAATCATAGACTTCTAATTTTATAAGTAGGCTTGTTACTTTGCCCCGGCGCAACAGGTCAGGATCGGTTATACAAGGTTTTCCAATAAGAGTGATATGATTTCTTTAAAAAAAAACACACTTATTGTTAAGAAAATTCAAGAGTTTTTTATTTAATGTGAAGTACAATCGATACAATTAAGTTCTAAATAAAACGTCATTCAAATGGCCTCCACGACTTCTTCTGCAGGAACGAATTGGATGAACCCAATTTTCGAGCACTTTTTCCACTAAATCTAGTCGTATGTCATGAATAGCACGTTCAATATTGACTTGTAAAGCTTGAAGAGAGTCTGCTGTATTTCGATAGACCAATGACTTCAAATAACCCCACAAGGAATAGTCTAATGGTGTTAAATCACAACTTCTTGGAGGCCATTCAATATCACAATTTCTTGAAATAATCGAATCTCCAAACTTTTCTCGCAATAATTCTACTATTTCATTTGCTGTGTGGCACGTCGCCCCGTCTTGTTGGAACCAAATGTTGTCAAGATCAACTTCTTCCAATGTCGGCCGTAAAAAGTTGGTTATCATCAATCTATACCGTTCTTCATTGACAAAAACGGTGTTACCAGCTTCATTTTGAAAGAAGTACGGGCCGATGATTCCACCATATCAAAAACCACACGAAACTGTCAATTTAGGTGAATGTAATGATTTTTCATAAATAATTTGTGGATTTTCTTCGCACCAGAATCGACAGTTTTGTTTATTTACCACACCATCCAGATGAAAGTGAGCCCCATCAGAGAAGATGATTTTCTTAAAAAAATCGTTATCGTTTTCAAGTTGTTCCAAGGCAAAATACGCAAATTCACGACGTTTACGGTGGTTCAATGGCTTCAGTTCTTGAGTGAGAACAATTTTATAGAGATGCAAACCCAAATCCTTTCTCAAAATCAACCAGGTTGTGGTTTGAGACAGTCGCAATTGTTGAGAACGTCTTGGAATCGACAAATTACGGTCTTCAGTAACACTTGCCTGAACGGCAGCAATATTTGCATTATTCCGAGCGGTTCTTTGTCTTATTGGCACTTGAAAATTATGTAAAGAAAATGTAACCTCAAAATTTTTAACAATTCGACGAATAGCGAGCACACTTGGACGATTATTACGACCATAAAATGGCAGAAACGCACGAAAAGTTGCAATTGGAGAACGATTATTTTGATAATAAAACTGAATAATTTGTAAACGTTGTTCTTGCGTATATCTCTCCATGATGAAATTGTAAACACTACTGAATACAATGAAAAACGAATGACAGATCATGACATATTACAAATAGCCGAAATGTCACTTCAAAATCATATCATCCCTATTGGAAAACCTTATAGTTAGTACATATCGACGTACTGATAATTAGATGTGAACGAAACCAATATTAACAATCGCAGATTAATAAATATAAGAAAAATAATTTTTAAATTTCTGAAACACTTGTCTAGTTTTGTAACTGTTTTTACGTAACGCGAAGCGATGACTGGTAAAAATTTGCAGCTTAGATATGTTTCCACGTTTGCCTCGGTCAAAAATTGCCACTGCGATGAAAACCTATTCTTAAATCTTGAAGAAGACCGTTCGATATCTTGTTGATGTAAGACACGTATAATTAAAATTATTTTAATAAATAGATAACGGCTCTGAGGGAAAATTTTAATGGATACCCATTTTTTAAAAATACCTCCTCCAGTTTTCTAATCATACATGTCACATCTTCGGCATCTTTCTCCAGAACAACCTGGTCATCAGCAAATAATTAGGTAGCAAGGTTTACTTCCCCAATTTGGACTCGGATTTTTTTTCATTTTTTGAACCAATGTTTCAAAGCTGAGTTTATACAAATCTTGAAAAGCGTAGGAAACAAACAACGCCCTTGTCTCAGACTCTTGTTTCTTTCGAAGTATTCTGAAAGAAACCGTCGTTTCTTAATACAGCAGATGTTTCCTTTGCTGAAGGTTTTCACCGCGTTGATGCGTTGGAGATGTACGTTATTTTCTTTCAAAGAATCCCAAAATTTTTTTTACTTTTTTTCTTAAATCAACAAAAACTGGATGCACGAGGATGGCTCCAGAAGAACCCGACCCAACAAAGAAAATACAAACATTTTGGAAGAAATATATTTATTTTTCAACATAATCTCCTTTCAGCTCTATACACTATTCCCAGCGATGTTCAATAAATTCGATACCCTTTTTATAATAAGAACTGTCTTGCTCCTCAAAATAGCCATTAACTGCCGACATCACTTCTTCATCGTTGGAAAATCTTTGACCACTGAACCATTTTTTCAAGTTTGGGAACAGAAAATAATCCGAGGAGTCTAAATCTGGCGAATGGGGTGCATGAAGTAGCAATTTAAACTTTAATTCATTAATTTTGGCCATTTCAATAACGGATTTGTGAGCTGGTGCATTGTCTTGATGAAACAACACTACAATACGGCTGTTGTTGCTTGATTTCTTCGCTCGAACGTTGCAATAAGTTCGCATAATACTCGCCGTTGATAGTTTTCCTTTTTCAAGATAGTCAATGAAAATTATTCCACGCGCAATCCAAAAAACCGATGCCATGATCTTGCTTGCAGATGAGACGGTCTTCACCTCCTTTGGAGCCGGTTCCCCCTCTTGAGTCTATTGTTTTGGTTGTTTTTTTGTTTCGAGTGTAAAGTGATGGACCCATGTTTCATCCATGGTTATGAAACGGCGCAAAAATTCTGCTTTGTTACTGTGAAACTTCGCTAAACACTCAATTGAAACATCTTCACGACACTGTTTTTATTCGAGTGCGAGCAAACACGGCACCCATCTTGCACACACCTTCCTCATGTCCAAATTTTCAGATAATATGCGATGTAGCACACTTTTCGAAATGCCTACTATGTCTGCTAGCCCGCGCACTATCAGTCGACGATCATCCAGTACCGCTTTGTGGATTTTCTTCACCATTTCTGGAGTCGTCACCTCATTTGGTCGACCACTGCAATGTTCGTCCTGGCAGCTCGTAGGGCCTTGTTTAAACTCTACTACCCAATATTTCACTGTTGTAAACGAAAGAGCAGACTCACCCAGATAGAATCCAATTTAGCTTTTATATCGATTAGGCTGAGGCCTTTCAAATAAAAGTATTGTATCATGTAACGATGGCCAGTTTTCTCCATTTTTACAATATTTTATTATTACAAAAATTTTTATAAATTCACTGAAAACGTTCACTCTTGATGGCTGCCAAATGAATATTAAACAACGTGGCATCTTCAAACTTGAAACATATGCTTTATAGATTGTGTACTTTCTAATGCAGTGATATTTTTCAAACAACTACCGCCATCTCTAGGTCAGGCCGGGTACTTACGAGACCACCCTCGTAAGTGGCTTTGTTTATAAACTCGTAATAAAGAAGTTTAGGTTAGTTGCTACTGAAGATGTGTACAGGACACTCGAAATGTACAATTAGTTTTTTAAAATTAAAACTTATTTTGTGAAAATGTAAGGCGTCCTATTTCAATAATTTATAGATTTCAAATAAATACTCAACTATTTTGTAGCTAATTACTATTTTATTTATACAAAATCGGTAAAGAAACATTCTTCTCACGGTAGGCCTATTTATAATTTAAGCAATATTGACATATAAATTTACTCTTGCGAAATGCAATATAAAACACTGTAGATACCATTTCCAAAGTCTAAATATTTACTCCCACAAATTTCAATTTCGTAAAACACCTTAAAATTGCAAATATGCACATTATAAATGCATAATTCCGAATTCGCGAAACGCTAAATATAACAATGAGAGACATCCCTCCATTATTATAATTCCTTCGAAACGCGTAAATTTCAGCTAATATACTTAAGCCAGCGATGGAAATTTCGCGTCTATTCGTGTCTCGAAAAAGTGAAATTTTCGGAATCTTCTTAATATTATTACTCGAATAGCTTCAATTTTCCCCGTCCCGGAACGTAATTGCATCTAGAAATATTTTTTTCCTGTGTTTGAACGCCATAAATATGTAAATAAGCGTGATAGATCGGTAAAATGTTTTAATAAAATTGAATAATTGAATAGATTAGTAATGCGATCATGGTGCTTTTGTATGTGAACTCTACACGTATGTTCAGTAATCTTTTAAAGTAATTGTCACGCCCATTTACATACGTAACTCCTACCGGAAGGATATCCCTGGCTTATTCTAGGGCTGGACTAGCTGGTAACTCGAAGAGTTAGGGAGCGTTCTCTCAATACAAGGTTTTATTAATGGGCGCCACGGCATTTAAATCCCTACAAGAACGTGCCAATAATGAAGCACCTGAATTATGGGAGAATATGTGTCTTTGTATGTTGTAGGACCAAAATTCGGATGCGCCATTTTTGTTAAATCACAGTAGAAAAAATAAATCCTCGAGCATCACTAACAATTGAATATTTTATTAAGACAATAAAGAAATTCAATAACACAACTATTGATATATATGAAAACCTTTATCAAGCTGGACACCTAGTATCTGATGTAAGAAAATATGTTTATATATTGTAAGACAGAAAATTATGTTGCTATCACAACACACAATCTCAACTAAGATAGATAAATAAGTAATTACAGAAGAAACTAACAATAAAACATGTTTATATGACTCCCCAAATATACCCATATTGGTTCAAATGTTAGTTTTTAATAGATAAAAGAAGTAAAAGAAAAGTTATATAATTATATGTTATTCATTAAGGACAAATTATATCTATTACTATTTATTTACTATTCAAGTTAATGGTCAGGCTATTACACAGGATACTAACCTATACTTTTTAAATTACCAACTGAATGCTATATTAATAAAAAAATTGCAATATGAATTCAGGAAATATTATATGATATTACCTTCTGTATATATATATATCTTAAACGTAAATATTATCAGGTGTATCGGTCTGTTGAACAAAGTCTCAAACAATTTTAGTTTTCAATACTCTATATTTGGCTGCCAAACCTTTGCAGCTTCCTCGGGAGTATGAACTAAAATGAGCGATACATTTATTCCAACGGTGCTCCAATGCCCTTATGCCATCTCTAAAAAGCGATTCCGGAAGGCTTGCAAAATACTCAATTACGAAGATGATAAGCTCGCCGTTAGACGAAAATTTCTTTCCATCTAGTGCCGTTTTCAATTTTAGAAAAAGGTGGAAGTCGGAAGGGGCTAGATCCGGCGAATAAGGCGCATGCGATACTAATTGGCAATGTAACTCGTGGATTTTGGACATCGCAACTGTGCTGGTACGCGAGGGAGCATTGTCTTGGTGAAACAGAATCTTTTTCTTTGCCATTCCTAGCCGTTTAGCACGAATCTTAGCATTTAGTTTTTGTAGAAGTTCTGCGTAATATTGCCCGTTTATTGTGGCACCTTTCTGAAGGTAATCAATGAGCAAAATGCCCTTTGAATCCCAAAAAATGGATGCCATCACCTTGTTTGCCGACAAAGTAGTTTTCGCTTTCTTTTGAGGTGCACAACCACGTTCTAACCATTGTTTCGACTGTTGTTTAGTTTCGGGTGTACTGTTGTGTATCCAAGTTTCATCGCAAGAAACAAATCGCCTACAAAAATTAACCGGATTCCGCTTATAAAGGTCCAAACACTCATTGGAAACGTGGTAAACAAGTGTTTTGATCGTAAGCAATCGCGGCACTGGAGCACCCAAATTAAAATGTGGTGTACGTGTTCTATTGAAGTGTTTAAATCTCTCTCACTTTGATTATCTTGCGTAATAATATTATGGATTTTTATAATCATTTCCTTAGAATTCACGATTTTGGGTGCTCCAGAGCGCGCATCATCAACACCTCTTGTTCTACCACATTTAAATTCATTTAACCATCTACTTATTGTGATGGATGATGGAGCAGATTCAACTAGTGTTTCCCGTAACTCATCTTTTATTTCGATAGCTTTCATACCCTTAATTACGAAGTATTTAATCACCGCACCATTTTTTTTCCATTTTAACAAAACGACGTGTTGCTTCTTTTTCAATCAGCTGTCAAAAATAAACTAATCAACCGATTTATCTAAATATCGGAATGTAAACATATAAATAGCCAACCTAAATTACAGTGCATTTCTTTTACCAATTAGAGCGCCACCTATGTGTCATTCCCACTACTTGTCAAACTATCCTCGTATTCATCATTTACTCTTATTAAGTACTTAGGATTAATGACAATAATTGAAGGCACATTTTTAATTAATATTGGCATACTTCGGTTCATACGTTTTTTATTTTTGAGTGACAATTTTTATTAACTTGAAATACATGTTATGAAATAAATTCCTCCTATAATTTATTTTATTCCGTTGAAGGCAAATTAGTCATAATATATATATATGTATATACAGCAAGATGCAGACAATTTTTCTCCTAATGTTTAAATTATTATATAAGTCATTGAGATTGATAATATCTTGGTTTTTCTTTGCACCTCCGAAGGAAGCGAGAGAGCACTTTATCGGCAAACAAGGTGATGGCATCAATTTTTTGAATATATATACATTATATATATATATATATATATATATATATATATATATATATATATATAAAGTATTTTCGGAAACAGGTAATAACAATGTGTATTTGGCATTGATCAGGGCAAAATGAAAGACCAAATATCAATTTTCCCCGTTCTGTTGTAAACTCGGTAATTGTTCACTGAAACTTTTAATTTATAATCAATCAACAATATTCCTTCCGAGTCAAAATACCGTTGCCATGAGTTTAAGCTGATTAATTTATTTCACTGGATTTGACCCCCTATGATTTTCTAATGATGAACTATTCTCCAAACAATTCCACACACCGTTGCCAATCCAAAAGGAACAGCGCTTGTTTTTGCGGCGACGTCAAAGCCATTAAAAAATAGTCGACAGCGATCTGTAGTAGTTTAAAAATTGTTGTACGGATCCCCAAATTTCTGATGTTTCTTAAAAATTCATTCGACATTTTAACTTTTTGACCGTGCTAAATGTTGTATTGAAGTCAAAGGCAACTATTTGGAATAAAATAAATGAATTTTAACAAAATAGTAAGCTTTTGTTTTTAGATTTGAAAAAGTTCCGGTTTCTTTTCTATATTTCACTTTTCATTCAGATTTGTATGTCATTAAAATTGATAATATCACTTTTGTCATTTTCTGTTTTGCTTTTTTTTATTCTTGGGAATGCTCTTTCTAATACAGCTCACAATTTAGAAGAGTGTCTATTTTTAATTCAACTGCCGTTCCTCCTTCTATAAATAAGATCCCATTTCTTTGCGATCAATTTCGTGTTTTTATTTTCGCAGAATATAAAAGTTTTGCAAAGCTACGGACATTTCAAACTGAGAACTTACTTTTAAATAACCCTATTGATTAAATCAATAATTTTTACTAGTTTTAAAGCAAAACCCTGAATAAACTAACCGAATTTCGAACATCCATATTCATTAATAGCTTTAACTTGGGAAATATTATTGCAAATCTGAATATTCCAATAGAATACGTAAGTTAAATTACTGGAAACTGCTCTGCACAGAGTTAGTTCGTGGAGACAGGATTTATACCGGGAATCAAAAGCATAAAACACTAAAAAGTACCTGATATTTACATGTGACATTATGAGTGTGTCATCTGAAAAGTCCCAGCATGAATGTAACATGAGATTGAACCCGACTTAAGTGTTGACCTACGCTTGCATCCCTTGCATCACGATCTCAAATATTGGAAGAGGAACATGGGGAGCATCGTCAAGTACTAATATATTACGGTGTAAAGCCTCAAGTTATGTACACATATGAGCTCGTTTATGTTGCAATTTGAATAATTGCTTTCGTAGGAACACAAAGTGGTACAGGATATTATTATATGGGTAAATATTTTAGACTCGTAATAATAAGCGGGAGGTTATCGTTTTTTAGAGAAACACAATACAACTAGTTTAAAATTTTGACGTTATGGATTGTGATTGCTACGTGAATATACGATTTATTATTTTCAATTTTTGCTTAACGTTCAGTACAATTTATTGTTTTGTTCTTGAATCAAAGAATATTTGATGTAATATTCAAGTATAAATGAAAACATAGCAATATATATACGAAGATAGTTTAACAAGTAGTGAGAATAACACATAGGTGGCGCGCTAATTGGTAAAACAAATGCACTGTAATTCAGGTTGCCTGTTTATACATATGTTTACATTCCGATATTTAGATAAATCGATTGATTAGTTTATTTTTGACAGCTGATTGAAAAACAAGCAACACGTCGTTTTGTTAAAATGGAAAAATCAGAGTATCGTGAGGTGATTAAATACTTCGTAATTAAGGGTATGAAAGCTAGCGAAATAAAAGATGAGTTACGGGAAACATTAGGTGAATCTGCTCCATCATCCGACACAATAAGTAGATGGGTAAATGAATTTAAACGTGGCAGAACAAGCTGTGTTGTTGAAGCGCGCTCTGGAGCACCCAAAATCGTGACTTCTCGGGATATGCTTATAAAAATCCATAATATTATTACGCAAGATCGACGGCTCAAAGTGAGAGAGATAGCAGACATGGTAAACATTTCAACAGAACGCTTACACCACATTTTAACGAAAGAATTGGGCCTTTCCAAGCTTTCGGCAAGATGGGTGCCGCGATTGCTTACGACTGATCAAAAGTTCACTCGTTTGCGCATTTCCAATGAGTGTTTGGACCTTTATAAGCGGAATCCAGTTGATTTTTGTAGGCGATTTGTTACTTGCGGTAAAACTTGGATACACTACAGTACACCCGAAACTAAACAACAGTCGAAACAATGGTTATAACGTGGTTCTGCACCTCCAAAGAAAGCGAAAACCACTTTAACGACAAACAAGGTTATGGCATCAAAGGGCATGTTGCTCATTGATTACCTTCAGATAGGTGCCATAACTTCTACAAAAATTAAATGTTGAGATTCGTGCTAAACGGCCAGGAATGGCAAAGAAAAAGATTTTGTTTCACCAAGGCAACGCTCCCTCGCATACCAGCACAGTTGCGATGTTCAAACTCCACGAGTTGCATTTTCAATTAGTACCGCATGCGCCTTATTCACCGGATCTATCCCCTAAATTATTTTGTATTTAAAAAATTCGTTTTACTTTTCCATTCTTACTACTTGTCAAACTACCCTCGTGTATATATATATATATATATATATATATATATATACAAGGTGTGGCTATTAAATAACGAGACTGACACTGTAAAACATTTTATTTTGCTTTCATACATATTTACTTATTATCACCTTCAATATACACCCCTCCTCTATCCCTACAACGCTCCATGCGAATCTTCCATTGTTCGAAACAGTGCTGGAAGTCCTCTTCTGTCAGCTCCATCAGGACGCGTGCCGCTTTCGCTTTCACAACTTCAACCGACTCAAATTTTGTTCCCTTTAATTCAGATTTCACTTTAGGAAACAGATAAAAGTCGCACGGCGCGAGATCCGACGAATAAGCCGGATGGTCTAACACTGGGATGCTGTACTTGGCTAGAAACCTCTTGACTGACAATGCGGAATGAGCCGGTGCATTATCTTGGGGGAGAACCCATGACTTGTCCTTTTACAATTCGGGTCGTTTTTTTCTTATTCTTTCACGGGGTTGAGCAAGAACGTTAAGGTAGTAATGTTGATTAATAGTTTGACCTTGAGATACCCAGTCAAGGTACACAATCTCATGAATATCGAAAAAAGCAATCATCGTTGCTTTGAATTTGGATTTGCTCATTCGAGATGAGCTCTTCTAGTGCATAGATTGGCACTTCGTCTCAGGATCATAAATAAAAAACCATGATTCGTCCCATGTTATTATCCTTTCCAAAAAGTTCGGGTCATTTTCGATGGCATTCAAAGCATTCAAACGTGAGAATTTTAGGCACCATTTTGGCACACACTTTTTGCATGTTAAAATTGTTATGTATTCAATTCTTTTAGATACTATTTTCAAATAAGAGAACACCAAGCTGTCATTACATGAAGTACATTACGTCAAAGCTTCGTCAAGAAATCGGAAATCTAACAGACAGTATAGGAAGATTAACAACAGATAAATTGTGTGCGGTTATAAATAAGAATCCAGATTTTCGAACTATAGTACGTATATACAAGAATTTAACTGAAAACCAAGAGTGCGAATATGACGCGAACGTGCTTCTTAAATTCGCGAACATCACATCATTAGGCGCAGAACGCTCCTTTTCCAAATACACCAACATATTTTCGCCTCGCCGTAGGAGTATGACTGCACTTGAAGGCATACTAATGACACAATACTACAGCGAATTTTTGCGTCACTCTACATCTCCAACACAAACAAAAACTAAAATAGTAAGTAATTACATTTATTGTTTTTAATATTGACAGTAACTGAGCCGTACGCTAATGCGAAAGCACTCGTTTCTGCAGCTTTATTTCGCATAACTTGCGACTATGAGGTCACCTGTAAGGGTATTTGAAATTCTCGTTCGAGAACGACGAATATTTTCTGCTCTCTACATGAGTTGTACGAACTGATTGTTTATTTTCATTTGCTC
Source organism: Dermolepida albohirtum (assembly GCA_031893035.1). Taxonomy (NCBI): domain Eukaryota; kingdom Metazoa; phylum Arthropoda; class Insecta; order Coleoptera; family Scarabaeidae; genus Dermolepida; species Dermolepida albohirtum. The sequence continues at coordinate 53,296 of JAVIWB010006354.1, read as the reverse complement.
GCGTCGATTTTCATGTGCGGAGTATCAATTTTAGTTATGTTTGTGTGTGTATTTTCAAGTTTCCATTTGCTTTTATGATCAGATGTATTACTATTACGTACAGAAACTCGGAGAGCTTTGTTGTAGTAACCGTTACACGACCATTTTCCAGTTTATATTTCTGTCACTTATTACGTCACTTTTACCGTTTGTATAGTTTGTTTGCTGTAGCCTTTATATAACGTATTCCTAGCTTAAAATACAGTTCTGAAAATGTTTTTTTAAGATTTTGGACGTGAACTATCGCCAATTATTGCACATTATCGTAATATTTTGATATTGTCCTGTTAATCTAAATATTTTGATATAGTTCTTCGTGTCGGTATGTATCTAAATATTAAATATTTTAAGGATAAGATTGTTTTAGTAACTTTTCAGCTTTAATCATATTCAAACTCCCATCTGTAACCAACATTACAAGTTGTGTTGCCGATATATTGACCTCTCCTTTCGAGATATGTATTATAGTTTCCATTATCCTTTCCGCGTTTATCTTTTGTAATATTCTACTACGCAAAAGAAGAACCAAGGAAATCTCACTTTATTCTCTCTTGCATTCGTTGTTTCGTCCATAATTAGCCATATTTTTGGGTTGCCGATATTTTGAACTTCCGAAGGTACGTTTTATAGTTTCTACTAACCTTTCCGCATTTGTCTTCTATAATATTATACTACGTAAAAGAAGAGCCAAGGAAATCTCATCGCTTTTTGAAGTGCGCACTAGCACATTTAAAATACTATTCATTTTGCATCCATTGTTTCATCCACCATCAGCCATATTTTTTGATCTTTTAACTCTGCTTTTATTTGACCTGTAATCGTGCTTTTCACACGAAGAAAATTACACTGTAATTGACTTCTCTTTGGCAACAGGCTATTTGACTAATTTTGGGAAATTGTTTTAAATTATTGTTTATTACATTGATCATTGATATTTCCGACATATCTATTGTATTATCAATAAAAATCAATGTTGAAGTTTAAACGTCCAAGACCGCGCCAAAAACGCTGTTTGTGTAATGGCGCTGGTCATATGGCATGCGTGACGTCACAGGCTAGGACGGGATAAGTAAATCTAGTAAATCAAGAAGTAAACCTGAATAAAACAGCGTCGCTGAAGTTAATTTCATGTTTTCTTCAAATTTATTGGATAGAATGGGGTATAAATGGTGTGTGGTGCCACAATGTACAAATACATCTATAAAGAGTCCACACAAACTGTCTGTTTCTGTTCCAAAGAATCCCAAAAGACGATAAATGTGGTTACAATTAGCTCGAAGAGACCCAAAGAATATATTACCGCATACAAATGTTTTTATGTGTGAAGATCATTTTGACGTAAGTAATATCACATTTAACTTGACATATTATACTAGATATTAGTTAAAAGTATCGATTTTTGTAAAACGAGATCTATATCTATAACATTGCAACATCTATAACCCCACTCTATAGGATTTGAAATATTTTCTGTTACATTGTTAGATTTTTATAGTTTTCTGTGCAGTCCTGTAATATCGATTCTCTTGTCAGACAATCTATGCATAATATCATACTATTAGAAGATTAGACACTTCACTTGTTATATCGGCAATAATATTGAATTGCAGATGGAAAAAGACACAATTAACTACATGAAATACAAAATGGGCTTCAGAAATAGCTCAAAGATCCAATCGCGAATGAAATACCATTACTGGAAATTACACCCAAAAAGCTAAAACGTGAATGAACGTCAACTTGTTTCGCCAGTATCGCCGTGTATGCTAGCCTATGACGTCACCAGAGTTGCCACCAATGACATAGTGTTCCCGTTACAGATAAAATTTCAAAAATTATGAGATTGTTTTTTGTGTAATTTGTCAAAGATAAACATAATTTAGTATAAAATAAAGTGAAATATGTTCTTTTACGATATTACCCGATAGGATGACCACATATTGTGGTATATTTTCAATGTAGTCAAATACCCTATCTCCATTCTGGAAGGTATTTCCCCCAAAAGTTTCGATATTCTTCATTGTCTACAATATTTTGTGGAATGTTGCACACACTTAACATAAAAATAAACTCACATATATATTTAAGAGAATGCGTATTCCACCATTAAGGAAATTAAAAGCGGAAATACCCCAGGGAAATGTGCTGGAACCGATATTTTACCTACTGTACACATGGGATATTCCGCAAGAAGGGGATGTAACAACTGCCACCTTTGCGGATGACACTGCTATCCTCGCTGTAGGCTGTAACAGTGAAGATACGACAGCCATGCTGCAAGAAGCATGTAACAGAATAAACGAATGGGCTAGAATGTGGAGAGTCAGTACATATTGACTTTGCTTATAAGAAGAATGTACAGATACCGGTAACAATACACAATACCAACATCCCATACAGCAAACGGCGAAATACTTGGGAATGAACTTGGATATCCGATTACAATGGAAAGAACATATAAAAAAAAGGAGGGAACTCGACCTCAAATATAAAAAAATGTACTGGGTGCTCGGGCGGAAATCACAGCCTTCTGTGCATAATAAATTGTTACTATACAATCAAGTTCTAAAACCTCTCTGGACATACGGAATCCAGGTCTGAGGGTGTGCAGCCAAAAGCAATATAGACAAAATTCGAGTTTTCCAAAACAAGGTACTGCGAGGTATTGTGGACGCTCCATGGTCTTATCGCAATGATCATCATCACGGAGATCTAAAAATACCAACTGTTAGAGAAGAAATTAAGAGGTTTGCAGAAAAGTACGAGGAAAGGCTTCACAACCATGTAAATACCGAAATATTGCAGCTTCTAGATAACACCGACTTGAACAGAAGGCTTAAGAGGATCAAACCATTGGAACTGTGTAGTGCGTAGTGACAGTGAAAAAGCAGAGCATAGTGACTTTGTGTATAACGCGTTAACAAAAGCGTTGAACTAAATGAACTGAGACGTTCCACTGGGGACTTCTTGGACGAGCACCTAGTTTTTAAGACTATAGAGCAAAATTCTAGGTTAGTCTATAACGACTAGTAACAATTTATTTAAATTAAAAAAAACATATATATTTATAATATGGTATATCGCATTGTGAATTTAACCGGTGCTGTTTGCTATTAACATGTCTTTCAGATACAAAAATACTGTACGGTAAAATGTTGATTTTGCAAATAATACATTTAATAATAGTGCCAGTGTATTCTAATGTCGAAAATCTGTTAAAAAATCTATTAATATTCATCGAACATAATAAAGAACGCCGTCGATTCGCTATCATCAATCTAATCCGGCATTCATACACATACCATACGCATATGAATCTCGACTTCGGGTATATCGACCGCTTTCGAAATATATCATCGCCGCCAATGAGTGCGCACTCGTTTCTTCGAAATGTCAATAACACAGATCAACAAAAAACTATTTTTTAAAACACCTTTTCATCGTTAGTAATCGATTTTTATGGATTTTTTTGCGTTAAAACCGTATATAATTCAATTTTTTTGTCTATCATCCAGTTTAGTTATTATACAATGTGCAAATTAAGATTTTTCGGAACATACGAATGGAATGGTAACTAAATTACGAGGGAGCGTTTTTATATTCGCGGAATGGGGGACAAGGGGTGGAAATAAAAAAACCAAATTATTTTTCTTTTTCAATATATTCACCTACAAGACGGATACATTTTTTCACATCTTTCAATTAATTTATTTATACCCTCATAAAAAAATGATTTCTCTTTATCTGCAAAATACGCCGAAACTGCCTCCTTGACTTCATCATCGGCAGTAAATTTTTTACCCCGCAGCTCTTTTTTCATTTTCGGAAACAGGTAATAATCACTCGGGGCCAGGTCTGGGCTGTAGGGTGGGTGATTCACAATTTCGAAGCCCACCTTATGCAGGGCAGCTAACGCAACGCGGCTCTTGTGGACGGGCGCGTTGTCGTGCAAAAGCAGAACACCTTTTGTCAATTTTCCCTGTCTTTTCTCTTTAATGGCTTCTTTTAGTCGCTCTAATATTGAAGCGTAATATTCTCCGATTATAGAAACACCTTTATCTTTATAATCAATCAACAATATTCCTTCCGAGTCCCAAAATACCGTTGCCATGAGTTTCCCAGCTGATTGTGACACTTTAAATTTCTTGGGAGGCGCTGTGCCCTTTTTATGCAACTGCATGGGATCTTGTTTGGACTCAGGTTCATAATGATGAACCCAAGTTTCGTCCCCAGTAACAATTTCACTCAATACACCATCCTTGTCTTCATTACAGAGGTCCAAAGATGCACGCGAACACTCTACGCGCTGTTGTTTCTGCGGCGGCGTGAGTATTATCGGCACCCATCTTGCGCTGACCTTAGACATACCGAGATGATCGTGTAGGATTTTAAAAATTGTTGTATCGGATACTCCAACCATTTCTGCGAGTTGTTTCTTCTTTAGTCGAGCAGCTTCGAGTACAATTTGTTCAACTTTTTGGATAAGTGCTGGCGTGGTCACCTCAATGCTCCTGCCCGGCCTCGGGTCGTCTTCAAGGGATTCCCTGCCCTGTTTAAATAAACTATGCCACTTGTACACCATGGTTTTTCCTGGACAAGAGTCGCCGTAAACCAATGACATCTCATTCATTATGGTCGCGACTGATTTTCCTTGCCTGGTAAGGAACTTTATAACGGCACGATATTCGATTTTTTCCATATTTCACTTTTCACTCCTGATTATGTTACTTGGTTGACGATAGCTCAAAGACTAACTGTCTAATAACAATGAAACTTCGTATTTATACTAATCATGAGTCGCTGCACAGGCCACGCCCCCAACGCGCCTACTCACCCCTCTACAACCCGCTCATTCCGCGAATATGAAAACGCTCCCTCGTAATATTGCACTTCAAACGAAGACTTTATTTAAGCGTAGAAATGAAAATGCATCTTCGTGATATAGGTTTCATGTGCGCATTGGGTTATATTTTCTTTCACTTTCCCATTATAGTTTTCTGATACAGCTTTTCCTCTTGTAAGTTGCATGCTGAACTTCTCAACGAAGTGACCAACAGTGAGTTTCTATAGTATTGGTATTCCAGAAATCCTAATATTTGTATCGTCTTTCCATCTCTTTGATATCTTGATGTGAAACGCTTGTCTCGCTCCTCATATATAACTTTCAAAACTATCTGAGAAAATTTTGAGGAGACTATTCTAAAAGTTAATTATGAGTCTTATCCTTTTCAATTCTTCCAGGATGTTGGTAGCAATATATATATATATATATATATATACAATATGAGTGCTTATTGTTGCCGAAGGACTTGGTAATAATCCGTTTGAATGATTCCTAAGTCTCACCCTCGATTCAAATCATTTTTGATTCAAAATTATGTCCGAATAGCATTTTCCTGAACAACTAATAAAAGTGAGAAAACTATTTAGCTGTCTTTTAGTACCTATGAAACAAGTGAATATAACGTCTACGTATATGCACCAACATTTCCAAATAATGCACAAAAAAAAGGAATAAAGATGTTCCATCCAAAAAATTACGCGTTCCATTACAAGATTATATACGACCAGACCATCAAGTAGCCAAAGTGGTATGAGTGCTTTCACTACTATTCGAGAGATGGGCGTTGTCTAATCTCTCACTACTGTATCATGTATTCGATTAAAGCACCTAACTGGGGCTCAGAGAATTTTTGACAAAGTCGGACTACTTATCGAAGTCTGTAATTTAGATAGATCATCGTGGCCATTGCTTTGTTTGGGAACTAATTATTTCTTACGATATAGAACTTTTGCAACAACGGAGCGATATTTTAAGATCTTGACAAAGGTTATTACACAGAATAATGGCGGTTTAACATCGTTGGTTCAAGTAGTTCGCAATTGAAGAGAAATCTCTTGAAACATAATAAAAAAACATTCTCCCTAACACATTTTTTTTATTTCGAATCTATTATTTCGCCGGTAAGCATTCTTGTATTGTGTTATTTAATACCAAAAATAACACAAGTAGATGCTGGGCAGACTTTATGAAACCACGACCTTCATTATGTACTAACGTTTGCAAAATATCTTGCAGCAAAAAATTTTCGAAAACAAACTCAGACGCAACAAACGAACGACATAAAAACGAAAAAGAAATTAATAATATAAACCAATGTTTTCTCATATTCTGGAAATAGAAAAAAAATTACTCCAAACAATGTTAAAAGTAAACAATCTTACAAAAAAAAACAAAAGCAGACAATATCAAAAGAACCGACACGTTTAAAAACAAAATGAAAAATACGAAGATCTTGTAGAAAAATAACTCGGTAGATAAACTCGTTGAGAATAATGTTGAAATTGTGTGAGATGAATTAGTCATTATATCTGAAAAAAACAAAGAGAGATCTGTAATAATTATATTCGAGTAGAGAAACTAATGTTGAAGCTGTAAAAAAAATTATAAACACTTCAAATAATACGAGGAGATGTAGTGCAATCTTCTTGTGGGTTTCGCCATGTTTCACTGTCCATATTACTACCATCTTCAGGATTCTCAAACTGATTCTCTGCGTTGTCATCTTTCCTTAAATATGTCGCTAATTCACTAGTACGTAGTTTTCGTGCACCATTTGCGTGATAGATTCTGACTGTAGACTCTTCCAGATGTTGCTGAGCCTATCGCCACATTCAAACTTTGCATATTTCTATCTCGATAGCTTCTCTAATGTTTCGTCGATGGTACTACGAAGAATTCTTCATGTTTCTGCTTCACCAACGCTTTTGTCCGTTTATTCTTTCAGTTTGTACGATGCAGTTCTTCCCGCACACCCATATTAATTTGCAGACTACTCCTTTCATCCGTGGTGACTTTTCTTTGATTCCAGAAAAGTTGTTGAATGAAGATCACAGTATTAAATCGTACTTTTACATCTTTCTTCGTCAATATGCTTCCTGTCTTCTCGGTGACTCCACAGATGTAAGATAGCTAGTCCATTTCAGTTAGTGGCTTCCTTAAGGCTCTTCCAATCTCTATATTACTATACGAGTTCTTCTCCAATATTCCTTGATGTGTCGCTTTTCTTCCTTCGAATGTTTAGTTCCTTCCTGTTCTCGTTTTAAATCTGCTTAGAATGTTGATACACCATGCAGGAACTTATCGGTATGGGTTTTCTTCGTGTATACTCCGTATTGCAGCTGGTAGGTATTCTAAGAACCATAGTTTCCTTCTTCTTCTATTTCTATCGTAAACTATTTAGAAGTACATTGTCTGATGATGTGGTCGAAGAATTGTTGTAGTTTTTCTTTTTATGTGTAGACGTGTCGTAGCGAACATTTAAATCTCCACTCTTTGCTATTTGTAACCTCTTATTGGAGAGCCTCCATTCAAGAAACAGGCTGCCACTGATAATAGTGGGCCCCCATTGTTGTATCATACTTTTGCTCGTAGTGTCCGCCATCACATAGAAAGTACGTTGTTGACAGATGTAGCTGCATGAGATCCATAAATCAGTAAGTAAGTCAAGATCGCTGATTACTGTCATATCGAAGCTCTATATCCGTTGGCAAGTTCGTCAGAAATTCTACGAAGTGTTGTGGGTTCCCTACATACGACGTCTCAACTTTCTAACATACAGCTTTAGCAAAATTTTTATGTACCTGATGATGTCGTAAATCAGTGATCCAATTCTGCTCACTGTCAGGCGTGGAGGTATTCCTTCTTTTGTAGTCCATGTAATCTTAATACTTGATTAACTCTACACATTATCCTCTTCTTAAGGTCTTCTGAGAATGTAGATTTCTTCAACACTTCCTTCACGTTCTCCACAACTTTCTTGAAGAAATTTTTGTGGTAGGTCTGAGTAGACGTAGGGATACATTGTGTGGAGTATTTTCAACCTATGTATGATTTTTTTTTTGTCGTAGCGAACATTCAAGAAGTACAAGGGAGCGTTTTTATATTCGCGGAATGAGCGGGTTGTAGAGGGGTGAGTAGGCGCATTGGGGGCGTGGCCTGTGCAGCGACTCATGATTAGTATAAATACGAAGTTTCATTGTTATTAGACAGTTAGTCTTTGAGCTATCGTCAACCAAGTAACATAATCAGGAGTGAAAAGTGAAATATGGAAAAAATCGAATATCGTGCCGTTATAAAGTTCCTTACCAGGCAAGGAAAATCAGTCGCGACCATAATGAATGAGATGTCATTGGTTTACGGCGACTCTTGTCCAGGAAAAACCATGGTGTACAAGTGGCATAGTTTATTTAAACAAGGAAGGGAATCCCTTGAAGACGACCCGAGGTCGGGCAGGAGCATTGAGGTGACCACGCCAGCACTTATCCAAAAAGTTGAACAAATTGTACTCGAAGATGCTCGACTAAAGAAGAAACAACTCGCAGAAATGGTTAGAGTATCCGATACAACAATTTTTAAAATCCTACACGATCATCTCGGCATGTCTAAGGTCAGCGCAAGATGGGTGCCGAGAATGCTCACGCCGCCGCAAAAACGACAGCGCGTAGAGCGTTCGCGTGCATTTTTGGACCTCTGTAATGAAGACAAGGATGGTGTATTGAGTGGAATTGTTACTGGAAGCGAAACTTGGGTTCATCATTATGAACCTGAGTCCAAACAAGACTCCATGCAGTGGCATAAAAAGGGCATAGCGCCTCCCAAGAAATTTAAAATGTCACAATCAGCTGGGAAACTCAGGGCAACGGTATTTTGGGACTCGGAAGGAATATTGTTGATTGATTATAAAGACAAAGGTGTTTCTATAACCGGAGAATATTGCGCTTCAATATTAGAGCGACTAAAAGAAGCCATTAAAGAGAAAAGACGGGGAAAATTGACAAAAGGTGTGCTGCTTTTGCACGACAACGCGCCCGTCCACAAGAGCCGCGTTGCGTTAGCTGCCCTGCATAAGGTGGGCTTCGAAATTGTGAATCACCCACCCTACAGCCCAGACCTGGCCCCGAGTGATTATTACCTGTTTCCGAAAATGAAAAAAGAGCTGCGGGTAAAAAATTTACTGCCGATGATGAAGTCAAGGAGGCAGTTTCGGCGTATTTTGCAGATAAAGAGAAATCATTTTTTTATGAGGGTATAAATAAATTAATTGAAAGATGTGAAAAATGTATCCGTCTTGCAGGTGAATATATTGAAAAAGAAAAATAATTTGGTTTTTTATTTCCACCCCTTGTCCCCCATTCCGCGAATATAAAAACGCTCCCTCGTACTTAGTTGCCAACCCAATAGTCTTCCTGTCCTATCCGTATTAAGAAATATTATTAAAACAATTTAATGATTTTAGGTTATTCTATTTCAAATAAGTCTCTAAATTAACACAAATAAATTTAAGTCGGATATTAAACAATACAACACACCCATTCATATAAGAAAATCTCACAAAACATCATCTATAATTACCTTTTAAATCTAATGGAAGAATTATTTTTTTTTCCGTAATCGTGGGATAACAAAATCCGCATACGAAATCTATTCGTACCACCATCGTAATACAGTCTAACTTATTTATGCTTCGTAATTCTATCTGAGTATGATAAACTGCACTAAAATTGTACTTTTACAATTCGTTGTCCACCTAAGCTTGATAAATGAACCGGACTGAATTGCATGTACAACTTCGAAATAAAAATATTCCCGTCCAAGGGAACGTTTTCTTTATTACCTACTATAATACGATTGCTAAGTTGAAATTTTTATAAACATTATTTAGGCGAGCTTATGAGAAGAACGTCAGAATGATGGTTAAATTATATTTCAACCAGTAGTAAAAATTAAGTTCCATATAACGCAGATTATCTTCAGTAATTGTAGCAGGAAGATAATAGATTGAAGGAGCCTTTAGATACCTTCTTTATGTTCATTTAAATAAATAGAATTTATATTTTCGATGAGGTTTTAGTAAATAGTCTACAATTTAAGACGCCATATTTCAAAATAAATTTTTTTTAGTCAACATAACTCTTTAAACTTAAGCATTCAGAAGAACGTTCATGAAGAAACTCTGAGGCCTTAAGTTTAAAAAAATTCTTTTCTTTGGTCTGCAAACCAACTCTCAGCGGCGCATATAGCTTCGCCGTTTGTCTAAATCTGTCATCAAACGTTTTTTTGAATTTTGGAAACAAATAATAGTCCGACAATACTAATTCTGGAGAACAGAGTGGATGGTATTTCAAAAAGAGATTTTTTTTCATTTATTCATTTACTTCAGTGCTGGAAACTCCAAAATTCAAATATTTTTAAGAAAATTCCTTCTTTTGGTCTGCAAATCAGCCCTCATCGGCGCATATAGCTTCGCCGTTTGTCTAAATCTCTCTTCAAACTTTGGAGAACAGAGTGGATAGTCTTTCAAAAAGAGAATTTTTTTCATTTATTCATTTACTTCAGTGCTAGCAAACCCAAAATTTAATAACATACACAATCGAGAGTCGACTTGTCTGAGACTAGTTGGTATTGAACGAGGTGCAATATTTATACACTATACCGTGAATATATTTTATAATGCAACATGCACATACATACACTAGTTGCTAGAGTAACGTAATAATGAAATGACAGCAATGTATTTTAGCGTGTATTTTATTTTGCAACATAGGATGTCAAAATAAGTTACTCTATTTTTGAGGTATGTATAGTGTAGAAGAAAAACTTTTATTAGTGAACTGGTATAACTCGAATATGACTTTGAGTAGAGTAGCAGATTTGTTTCAAATTACATATCCAACTACAATAAGTAGGTTGGTACAGAAGTATAAAAATAATGGATGCATCGTTCCTAATCATAAAAAAAGAATAGGCCAAGATATGTTATTACTGAGGCTAAAAGAGATGAAATTCTACAAACAATCGAAAATAATAATATGCTCTCCACAAGAGCTTTAGTACAAACTACAAATGTAAGCAAATCTTCCGTGCATAAACTACTAAAACGAGAACATTTTAAGTCGTATCATTTTCAAAACCATCAGGAACTAATTGCGAATGATGCAGAAAGAAGAAGTAACTTTTGTGAAATCATGTTGGATAAGCTTCATAATGATGATACTTTACTACGCAGAATTTGCTTTACAGATGAAGCAACATTTTATGTAAATGGTGAAGTAAATTCACAGAACTGCCGCTACTGGAGTAGACAAAATTTGCATAGATATCATATCACAAGGACTCAGCGGCCACAGAAAGTCAATGTTTGGACTGGGTTGATTGGACACCATATTGTAGGACCGTTTTTTATTGAGGGTACTCTTACAGGAGAAAAATATTTAGAATTGCTTGAGTACAGAGTTATGCCAGCCCTCCACGCTTTAAATATTGATGGTGAGATTTGATACCAGCATGATGGCGCGCCGGCACATAATTCTCATATGGTTAGAACATTTTTCAACCAAAGATTTCCAAACCGTTGGATAGGCCGTGGAGGAGAAGTAGAATGGTCCGCAAGGTCACCAGACCTGTCTCCAAACGATTTCTTTCTTTGGTCATGTATCAGAAATAAAGTTTTTCCTGGAGAACCTCTAAACAATATTGACCAATTAAAAAATAGAATACGAGTTGCTGCAAGAGAAATAACTCCTGAGCAGATACAAAATACAATAAATGAATTCTACAATCGCTTAGGATACTGTCTGGCCGTCAATGGTGATATTTTTGAAAATTTGTTAAATTAGTTTTTTAAATTTTGTTCAACTACTGTATTTCACATCCTATGTTGCAAAATAAAATACACGCTAAAATACATTGCTGTATTGCTTATTTCATTATTACGTTATGTATGTATGTGCATGTTGCATTATAAAATATATTCACCGTATAACATATATGTATATACATATGAGTCGCGGCCTCGGTTCCGGAATCATCGAGACAGATCGGAACTTCTCAGGAAATCGTGAGAATTTCAAATATGGCGGACCTGATTCTGATTTTATCAGTGCCAAATATCAAAAGTTTAACTTTTCGTGGTAATGTAATTAAGGCAATGTCGCGGTGTGCCTTAGTATCAAAACACATTTAAACAGGAACTAATATTTCAACTACAGCACGGTTTCAATAGAAAATTAATGCATGAGAATGGGCGATTGACGGGATGAGAATTGTGATTGGAAATTGGATCGCAAATATAAAAATTGCATTAATAACAACCCCTTTTTTATTATTATTATAACGCAATAGTTGGCCCTAAACTAGATCACTTCCATTTCTATAATTACTATATTTTAATCGGTATATACACTACTTGACCAGTCTTAAAGGATAGACATTTTTTGAAATAAATAACCGAAAGCAATGTTTGAAGAAAAAAAATTAATACATACGTAATAAAGGTGGAGTGTTATAATCATCAAGTACTATGTCACTAGGTTGGAAAACGGAATAATAAATATAAATAAATTTCTCCTTTGAAAAATTTCGGAATCACAAAGAAAAGTTCTTTCCGGATGAAAGGATACAGTCTCTCAGTAAAGAAATGCCTTCCTCGGAGATTAGTGTACATCATGTCTACTAAACTATTGAGGAATTCTTGCCAGATATATTCCCATTTTTCTTTCAAGATCTTTTTCAGTTCTTGCATGGCTCAAGCAGGGTGAGGTCTTTGAGAAATACGTCTTCCAAGAGCATTTCAGGCATGTTCTATAGGCTTTAAGTCAGAAGAGTAAACAGGACATCCCATACGTCCAATATTTCTACTTTCTAGTGCGTCCCCGACTTCAGCAGTCCTATGTGGGTGCTCATTGTCTTCCCTAAATGGAAGTTTGGACCTACCACGCCTCAGAAAAGACGAATATGATCCAGAATAATAATATTCAACGCTTCTGCCAATTGTTTTTGAGTTTGGATTGGCGCATCTTCAAACTTTTTCGATCTACCAGAACGTTCTTTGCACATCTTGCACATCGAAATTACCACTTTTGAATTGTCGAAACCAAGGCTCACATATTTCTATGGTTGGAGCATGCTCACCGTAAGTTTCTACCAGCAAACGATGGCTTTCAGCGGCTTTTTTCTTTTGATTAAATAAGAAAAGTAATGCGTGCCACGAATGCACATTTTCTGGATCAAAACTCGACATTTTCAGAGGTATAAATCTATGACTGTGTTGCTTTCGCAAAATATAACATGTGTAGTTTTAAAGCTTGATGTCAGTAGAATAAAATGACATATGTGCCAAATCATAACATTGCATACTTACGCCTAGCGACATCTGTAAGAAAAACTGGTAATGATTTTCCGGTACGCCTTGTATATTGCTTGCTACCCATTATTAAATGTTTATTGCGATGCATAATGGTATACGTCAGAGTTTCGGCGCCCCACTTATCACTGGACAAACTTTAAGAATATTTTTAGGAAGTTTTTTTATCATTTGTTATCAAATAAGTTCGTGCCATAACCATTACCCACCATTACATTGATTTAACATAAATCTTATGACAAAATCTACATATTATCACCGTCGTTTGAATTATTGCGTTTATTTCCGAGCGACTAAATTACATTAATTTTTTCGTTAAAGTAAAGTACCAAACCACGTCTTATATTCACTGCTGAAAGCATTTGCTGTATATTCATCCGCTTTCTGCAAGTGATTCAAAGTAAATGTCGGTTGTGTTAAACCACATAAGCGAGGCATTCTATATACAATACTCTGGGGTGTTCTTGTGCAAGTGCTTGTAAAACAAGGAAGGTCTCGAGCAATTTAGATACTTCTTATTTCCACCTTGCGATATTTTCGAACCATTTTATGTGTGAATTGCGGTGCTTTAGCCTTTTATTTTACAAAACTATATTGTAAAACGATATAGTAAATCGTTCTGAATCGTTTTTAAACTTAATCCTTCGGTAAAGATTACGATATAATGAAATTGAAAGCGGTAACTATTATAAAAAAGACTTTTATTTAACTGGAAATGTATTGTGAGTAATAATTCGAGTTTTTTTTTTTGAGATATTTCCATCGTTTGCGGAATTTTGAATTCTCTTTTAAATTAAACGGCAATTAATACCCTTTTCGAAGCAAATCGAAATTACGAAAACGGCAGAAATTGCCCAAACAACAAGACTTTTTTAACAAAATTTTAATACAATGAACTTCATAAGTGTTGTTTAAGATGTTTTTAAAGAATGAATTCTTTATATTACTCTGAGAAAATGTTAAATTGATGTATGATACTTGTACTTATAAGAGTAATAAAACGAAAAGAGACGGATTTAAAGTATTTCCACAAAGATACAATTTGAAAAGGAAAATGTCAACATAAAAAATTATAAAAAGTGTTTCAAATTTCGCGGCTTTTTAAAGTAATTGAAGTATCAGTTATGACATTTATATGCGAAAAATAATATCTGCCAAATGGCCTCCTCTTGCAGCTCCACAGACATCCACTCTCTTGTTAAAATTTTCAATGACATTTTGACATAATTGAGGCTCTATCTCACCAATGACACGAATAATTTCATCTTTCAAAGCAGGAATTGATTGTGGATTATTTTTGTAAACTTAACTTTTCACATAACCCCAAAGAGAATTGTCTAACGGTGTCAAATTACATGATCTTGGTGGCCAATTAACATCACCGTTTCTTGAGATTACACGTCCAAGAAATTTTTCTCTCAATAAATCAATTGATTCGTGTGCAAAGTGAGGTGGAACGCCATTCTGTTGAAACCACACATATCCTCTAAATCAATATTCATCAATTCAGGCTACAAAAATTCGGTTACCATGCGACGATATCGATCACCATTGACAGTTACAGCTTCATCAGCAGCATTGTCAAAGAAGTAAGGTCCAATTACACCACCTGACCATAATGCACACCAAAGAGTAACTCGTTTAGAATACATAGGTTTCTCATGAATAACTCGTGGATTTTCCTCACCCCAGATACGGCAATTTTGTTTATTAACATAACCACCAAGTTCAAAATGTGCCTCATCGAAAAACATTTTTTGAGAAAAATCATCTGGTTGTTCATTGATGAAATTGACAAATGAACGACATTTTAAATGATCTAATGGCTTCAGTTCCTGTGTTATTTGAATCTTATATGCCTTCAGAGCTAAATTCTTGTGTAAAATACGCCATGTTGTTGATCCACTAAGTCCAAGTTGTTGTAAACTTCGTCTAATGGACATTTCAGGATCTTCAGCAACACTTTCACGAACCAAACCAATATTTTCTTGTAAACGACCACTACGACTGTATTTTTCACTTTTTTGATCTTGCACGGAACCGGTCTCTTGAAATTTTTTAACAATTTGACCAATAGTGCTTTCAGGTGAACGATTATGTAAATCATAAAAGTCACGTTATTTTCTAAAAATTCTTTTCACAGAACACTAATTTTCATAAAATAATTCAACAATTTGAACACGTTGTTGTACCGTGTACGAAGCCATTTTTATAAATGCCATACATAACACTTTTTAAATGCCCACATACCCAGACAAAGTCTGTGCGCCATCTATGTTTTATTTACTCTTAAAAAAAACTGCGCAATTTGAAACACCCTTTAGTTTATATACGTTCCGCACATTTTTCTGAAAACTGCTTTATGATGCGAGGATAGTCGCCGACCTAACACAGGAAATACAAAAAAATTGGGAAAAAATATCTTTATTTCTCCACATAGTCTACTTTTAACTCAATCACTTAAGGTTGATATAAGTATAACCCCTTTCCACATTAATTTTCGTATTCTGTATACGTATTTCGATAACTAAGTTGTCATCAGCAGACAATTAAACAGTGCCGCACCTAGAAAACTAAGGCAATAACCCGCACGAAACGAATCCCGTACACGATCTGTACCTTTGAAAGCCAAAATGCACAGTGTGTGTTTTGGCTTTCGAATTTGTTCCGTGCGGGTTATTGCCGTAGGTTTCCAGGTGCCACAATGTTTAATTATCTGCTGTCGATGACAACTTAGTTGTCGAAATACGTATACAAAATACGAAAATTAATGTGTAAGGGGTTATATATCAACCTTAAGTGATTAAATTAATCAACCACAGCCTCTATCAAAATTACCTACTTTTAACTCGATACACTTTTCCTAGCGATGTTCAATAGCTTCAATACCCTGCCTATAGTGACAATCGTTGATCTCAAAATTTCCATCAATCGCAGAATCGACCTCTTCATTGTTAGCATATCTTTTACCACCCAGCTATTTTTCAAATTTGGAAATAGAAAATAATCCGAAGAGGCAAAGGCAGTGTCGCATCTGGAACAACGGCAAAATCCGCACAAAGACAAGATCCGTACTAGACTCACACCGTCAAGAGCGAAACACACACTGAGTGCGAAATGTGTTTCACACTGTATGTGAAGTGCGTGTTTGACTTTAGATGGTAAAAGTCTAGTAAGGACTTTGTTTTTGTGCAGGTTTTGCCGTGGTTAAAGGTATGACACTGTGACTAATTATCTGCTGATGACGACAATTTAGTTGTCGAAATACGTATACCGAATACGAAAATTATTGCGGAAAGGGGTTTTATTAATTTTAATTTAATCAACCACAGACTTCCTTAAAAGCTATCATAAGTATGGATGTCAGTCACAAATATATCGTTTATTTTCTTGTAAACCCACCTACCATTTACAAATTATTGCTGGAAAGAGACACATAATTACTTGCAATCAAGAAATTACCACTCCAATGAGTTACATTACAACGCTAACACACATACTCCATTTATATAGACGACTTTGGGTCCCAATACCACTAGCGTTAATAGCATTACATAAGTACTATTATTACGTCGATAATATAGGAAACTACCATTGTTGACATTCTCATGAAGTGCGATATTTATAAGTTCACGTTTATAGATCGTAACTATTAATATGTTTCGCATATTTTCACTGTTTTGATTAGTTGCGACATTATTAAATGTAAATCAATCTTTTTATTATATAAGGTTTTCCAATAGGGATGATATGATTTTGAAGTGACATTTCGGCCATTTGTAATGTGTCATGATCTGTCATTTGTTTTTCATTGTATTCAGTAGTGTTTACAGTTTCATCATGGAGAGATATACGCAAGAACAACGTTTACAAGTTATTCAGTTTTATTATCAAAATAATCGTTCTCCAATTGCAACTTTTCGTGCGCTTTTGCCATTTTATGGTCGTAATAATCGTCCAAGTGTGCTCGCTATTCGTCCAATTGTTAAAAATTTTGAGGTTACATTTTCTTTACATAATTTTCAAGTGCCAATAAGACAAAAAACCGCTCGAAGTAATGCAAATATTGCTGCCGTTCAGGAAAGTGTTACTGAAGACCGTAATTTGTCGATTACAAGACGTTCTCAACAATTCCGACTGTCTCAAACCACAACCTAGCGGATTTTGAGAAAGAATTTGGGTTTGCATCCCTATAAAACTGTTCTCACTCAGGAACTGAAACCATTGGACCACCGTAAACGTCGTGAATTTGCTGATTTTGCCTTGGAACAACTTGAAAACGATAACGATTTTTTTAAAAAAATCATCTTCTCTGATGAGGCTCACTTTCATCTGGATCGTGTGGTAAATAAACAAAACTGTCGATTCTGGTGCGAAGAAAATCCACAAATTATTTATGAAAAACCATTACATTCACCTAAATTGACAGTTTGGTGTGGTTTTTGGTATGGTGGAATCATCGGTCCGTACTTCTTTCAAAATGAAGCTGGCAACACCGTTACTGTCAATGGAGAGCAGTATAGATTGATGATAACCAACTTTTTATGGCCGACATTGGAAGAAGTTGATCTTGACAACATTTGGTTTCAACAAGACGGGGCTACGTGCCACACAGCAAATGCAACAATAGAAATATTGCGAGAAAAGTTTGGAGATTCGATTATTTCAAGAAATTGTGATATTAAATGGCCTCCAAGAAGTTGTGATTTAACACTATTAGACCATTTCTTGTGGGGTTATTTGAAGTCATCGGTCTATCGAAATAAACCTGACTCTGTTCAAGCTTTACAAGTCAATATTGAACGTGCCATTCATGACATACGACTAGATTTAGTGGAAAAAGTGCTCGAAAATTGGGTTCATCGAATTCGTTCCTGCAGAAGAAGTCGTTTAGGCCATTTGAATGACGTTTTATTTAAAACTTAATTGTATCGATTGTACTTCATATTAAATAAAAAACTTTTGAATTTTCTTAGCAATAAGTGTGTTTTTTTTTTAAAGAAATCATATCACTGTTTTGGAAAACTTACTTTTATTTCTTGTACTTAATTATTAAAATTGAATTACATTTAACTTTCCAGCGTTTAACGGAAAATAATAAAGTGACGTTCACAATAAAACATTGTTCCTCAATCCCTTAATATTTGCTACCGAACTGTTCAATCTCAATTCTCATCGGATGTCCACATTTGATGATATTCAACATTCACGTTCGTACATTTGTATATTTGAACGGAAAACGGAGGTATTTTCATTATTTTTCTGTATCGAAAAGATACTATACAAATCCACAGAGAATCGTTCGTTAATAATACAAATTTACCTGATGAGAGGTGAATTCTTCGAAACGCGTAGTAAACTGGATGTTGTTAACACGTGAACGACTTCTCTAGCGTTCACCTAACGGCAATTCGACAAGTTAAAGCGTTCGTCTATTTACACACTGGTAACTTTGTTAACGATTTCGACGAGATAACAAGCCCTTGTTGTTTCGTTTCTACATTCGTATGTTTGAACGAAAGAAGGAGGTTTTGCTCATTCATCATTTTTCTGCATCGAAAAGCTACGATAAACCCACAAAGGATTCTTTGTTAATTTTACCTGAAACGTCTACTAAACAGGGTGTTATTAGTATTTGAATGATCCTTTTAATGTTCATTCACGGGGTGTACGAACACTTTGGTAATTGGGTATTTCGTCAAAGAATTGATTAAATTCGACAAAATTAATATCTCTATAAAAGAAGGTTGTATATACCAGATGTACCGGAAAGTCATTACCGTTTTTTCTAATAGATGTCGCTGGGATTAAATACGCAATGTTATGATTTGACACATGTCATTTTTTTCTACTGACATCAAGCTTCAAAGCCATACGTGCTATATTTTGCGAAAGCAACACCGTCATAGATTTATACCTCTGAAAAGTGCAAAAAAAAGTGCATTTTTGGCACGCATTACTTTTCTTATTCAATCAAAAGGAAAAGCCGCTGGAAGTCATCGTTTGCTGGTAGAAACTTACGGTAACCATGCTCCAAGGAGAAAAACATATGAGGCGTGGGTTCAACAATTCAAAAGTAATGATTTCGATGTTTAAGGCAAAGAACGTTCTGGTAGATCGAAAAGGTTTGAAGATGCGAAATTGCAGGAGTTATTGGACGAAGACTCAACCCAAACTCCGACAAAATTATCAGAAGCGTTAAATGTGGTCCAAGAAATGATTAACGATCGATTATGAGCAATGGAAAAAATCCAAAAGTTGGGAAAATGACTGCCACATCAATTGAATGACGTCTGTGAAATGCTGCTTCGAATGTATGATCGGAAGTCATTTCTGCATCGAATAGTAACAGGCGATGAAAAATGGATTTATTTCGAAAACCCAAAGCGCAAAAAATCATGATTATCACTTGACGAAGCCGGCTCATCGACTCCAAGGCCAAATCAGTTTAGTCACAAGACAATGCCCTGTGTTCGATGGGATCAGAGTAGCGTGGTGTATTACGAACTATTGAAACCTGGTGAAACAGTTAATACTGATCGTTGCCGAAAACAAATTATCAATTTGAACAATGCATTGATAGAAAAATATCCAGAATGGGCCCCAAGATACGCTAAAATGATTTTACAACACGATAACGCGCCGTCTCGTACAGCAGAACCGATCAAGGCAGCGTTGAAAGCACTTACATGGGACATAATATAACGCCCGCCATATTTTCCAGACCTTGCCCCGTCCAAGTATCACCTTTTTGCATCAATGGGACATGCATTTGCAGAGCAGCACCTCGCCAATTTCGAAGAAGTTAGAAAACGACCCAATGAGTAGTTTTGTTCAAAGGACAAACGGTTTTTTTGGGATGGCATCCATAAATTGCCTGAGAGATGGGCAAGATGTGTAAAATCAAATGGCTAATACTTTGAATAAAAATTAAATTTATTTTAAAATTAATTTTATTAATTGCCTAACTATTTAAATACAATCAGAAAAGGTAAATAAAACCCTTTACCCTGTAAAGGTTCGTATTCTGTATACGTGTTTCGACAACTAAGTTGTCATCAGCAGCAGATAATTAATCACAGTGTCGCATCTGGATCACATTGTGTTATCTGCTGATGATGGTAACACAGTTATCGAAACACATATACAGGCTACAAACGTTAATGTGGTAAGGAGTTTCATTTACTTTTCTTGATTAATCAATTAACCAATCTCCATTAAAACTTATAACCATTTTAAAATTTACAAAATAGTCAGACAGGTAACGTATGTACCTAGAATTGAAACATATTCCCGAACTTTACATATTGTTCTTAGAGGTGGCGGTCGCATAGTTCACGTTACAGTTAAAACTGTTTGGCAAACTTGATCGAAATAAAACGAACACTTCGACGAGTACGTGAAACATCCATTTTAATGGAGATAAGTACATACATATTCAAAATTCAAATCGCTCGCTTCTTAGTCGCTGTTGATGTTATCCTTATGAAAGCAAAAATTGCCGGAATAATCGTAAGCCGGAACCTCAGATGCTTTGCGAATGAAAAGTTTTCGTCGTGGTTATGATTTTTACGGGAATAATTAGTAGAATGCACGCGTGGGACGGTAGGAGGTACAAGGAAATCTTTATGACATTTTCTTTCGATCTTTCCTTTCATTCATTGTAAATTTAACTTATAATAATTGGACCTTCTCTTATTTTAGGTTTATTGTCTACTGTCTACTACGAACTACGAACAATTTAACAATAACTGTTACCTATTATATACATATATACAATTGTTACAAAGTACTAGCTAATGGTATAAGGTTTTATTTCATATCGATACAATAAAATATGATTTACTAATATTCCTGTAAGAGTCTATACATGCGTTGTTATCTTATTACAAGCAAATGTTTAGAATTGAATATACGATAACAATGGACATTCTCCTCATTATGTAGAATTTATGCTTTCTCGAAATTTCAATTATATACACCGTGATCTATATATATATATATATATATATATATATATATATATATATATATATATATATATATATATATAATATTTATTGTATTTGTATAATACACTACCGGTCATATTTATTTGCCCACCCCAATTTTATGTGTTTCCTGAAATACGGATTTCTTTCAAAAAATCTGTATTATAATTATTCAACAATATTATTAGTGGAAGTAATTCCATATGAATTTCTACGAAAATCTTAAACTGTTTATGATATATCGTAAAGGTGTCGTAAATTAGAAAAATACCATAAATATTATATAGGCTAATCCCTACAGTACTAACAGTTTTACCTGCATGTGTAATTTCGGAATTTTGAAAATATTGTTTCGTTTTTATGAGAAACATTACGCATTTATAATTACATATGAACACCATGCAGTCAGGATATTATTTTTCCTAAATATAGTTCGACAACTTTGATTAAAATTAAGACCAAGAATCAAACTGATCATTCGTTTTTGTGCTATGAATATCCTATTTATGTCGCTGCTATGGCCCCTTAGCACGATGCCATACTTCAATCTGGCATAAAAAAGGACATAATAAGTGCTCATTAGAGTGGCGGGATCTAAAACAGGTATTAAGTTCCTAATGTATTTAGTTGTTTGGCCAAAGATTCAATGTGACTGCGCCAGTTTAAATTTTGATCAATATGTACACCGAGAAATTTGGTAGAGCTAGCAGTGTTACATACTTTATTGTTAAGCTCCAATTCTGATGATACACGAGTACTATTGATTGTTCTAAATACCATGCAGACCGTTTTAGACTCATTTAATAACAAGTTATTTGCATCGAACCAATTATTCATAGCCTCAAAGTAGTAATGACATTCATTTGTTAAATGAAGTAAATTGTCTCCTCGTAAAAGGAGATTTGTATCATCAGCATAATTTAATAGCAAATGTTGCTCATTCTGAAGGATGTTATGGACAATGCTGATGACAACTTAGCTGTCGAAATACGTATACAGAATACGAAAATTAATGTGCAAAGGGGTTACATATCAACCTTCAGTGATTAAGTTAATCAGCCAAAGGCTCCATCAAAATTACATTCAATTTTTTTATTGTTGTTACTCTCGTTGGTTAGATTCCCTAATTACCAATCCACCCTGATGCATACCACCATCTTTCAGTCTCTAACCTAACTTTTAACCGTATCTTCAACGATTAGGCTACAACGTCTTATTTAAAATTCTTAACTGTGCACAAAAGCCAGATTATTACAAGTTTTATCGCATTGTTATAATTTATGCCATTCTATTAAACATAATGGAATATTAACAGAAACCGTCTACTGAATTATTCGGGCTGAATAAACATTTATACGTCTCGAAATTTTCACCTCCCGACTAGGACACGGTCTGAAAGCATTCTATTTAACAAAAATAAAATATTTATGAGCAGAAAGTAGTTGCACACGGCACTTTGCTGAACAAACACAGACTGCAATATGTCAATAGCGGACCTTCTAAGTAAATAATATATAAGAGTACCTACATATATACATATATACATATACGTAGTACATATACTTCATTCAAAGGGAACCGAGTAAACGGCCAGCTTTTGTGTATTGAAAGAGTTTGATCCCTCTACAAGTAAATGACAATATATCAAAAGTTAGCTTTGAAAAGCAAGTAACAATTGTAAAAGTATGATTTTAATCCATTTTCCCTCGGAGCTATGTTTAACGTTCTCTTTTTCTTGACCAAACGAAATCGATTTTTAAAGCATTTGTTACAACTCTCTAATAAAAATATTTCTAGAGGGTTTTATATAAATACAAAGGGTACTAGGAAAGTTTTGTAATATGATGCAACAATGAATCGTAGGAAGCTGCTTGTTGCTGCATGTTGAGACATGTTAGTACGTGCATAGTAGGCGCCGCGCCATGCCGATGGACTCAGTTATTCATTAGCAGTGAGAGTGTAAAGTACTTGCGATGGCATCGTGGTCACGAAATGAGATAAGGGCAGTTTCGCGTTATAATTTCGTGCGTGGTTTAAACATAGACCAGTGCTTCGAAGAAATGACTCTTGCACTAGGTGATGCTGAGAGGGCGGGAAGGCTACGAACGCCAGTTACGGAGGAAAACGTTACTACTGTGAAGAAAATGCTAGGCGAGGACAGGCGAGTGACGTACCAATAGATAGAGGGTATTTCAGGCGTAAATGCACCGGCAATCCGTTCGATTCCGCATGATCATTTGCACGTGAAGAAACTTTATTCTCTCTAGGTGCCGCATCGACTGACTGAAGAGCAGATGATACGACCTGTGAGTTGGTGCCGGAAGATGCTAAAAAAGTTTAATAAGGGACAATCTCGGTATGTGAACAACAACCTGACAGGTGACTAGACTTGGCTGTACTATTGCGATATGCCGACCAAAGCTCAAAACAAAGTTTGGGTCTTTGATGATGAGGGCACACCCGTAGTTGTCAGAAAATTCCGATCTGTAAAGCTGAAAATGATAGGTGTATTTTTCAAGTCGAGTGGAATTGTGGAACGCGTCATTTTGGACGCACAGATGACAGTCACAGCTAAGTGGTATACTGAACAGTGCCTACCTAAAGTCATTGGAAAGAACCTGCAGCTAAAGTCAAGAATGGACACCTGGTTCCTCCATCGCGATAATGCTCCAGCTCGCCGCGCCAAAGCTTGCACCGAATATTTAACCACGACAGGATTGAAACTTCTCGAGCACCCTCCCTACAGTCCAAATCTTGCTCTCCGCGACTTCTGGGAGCTTGGGACAACGAGTGTGCTTTACTCCCTGGTGAGACTTAGCAGAACTGGTTTAAAGATTGGTTTCGGAGGATGGAGAGGTATATTGAGTGTAGAAGAAATTACTTTGAAAAAATTAAATAAACAAAGCTGTATTGTAAAACTTTCCTAGTACCCCTTGTACGTCTATTCTTCGTAATATGGTCTTTTATATAAATACAATTGTTCTCGTTCCGTTGTGTTACTCTAGCAAGTCATGAAATTTTGTTTGAAATCTTAACCTCATAATTTACAAATTTAATAGACATTTAAAATTATATTTATTTTTAAAGTGCCAATAATTAAAGTAGTTATTAGCAAAAATAATTATGAAATTGAAGGCCTTAATAATAATAATAATATTTACTTAATCGCGTTAGCCATTTACATGTATGTGAAACGTCATAACAAAACATTGGAAAAGTGCAAAATTGTCAAAAATAAAACATAAAAAATACAAATAAGTTTCAATTAAAGAAAAGAAAATCGGTAACTAATGATCCGTAAAGAATTCTCCTACCGTGTAATAAGCTTTTGAAATTAAATATAGCTTTAATTTTTTTGGAAGATTTGGTAATTGTTGACGTTCTTTATATAATGTCTTTCATTAAGCGCTTCCTATCTTTAAACTTAAATAAAACAAAGTGTGTGTGAAATATCATCGAAATTATTTTATTCGTTCGAAAGACCTATCGATGCCATATGTATGGAATATAAAATCGTGCAAATGCCCGCCGCGACTTCGCTGGGTGGAGCGCATCCGAAATGTCCAATTTTCCATGACTCTGGCGCATAAATCAAGCTGAATTTGACCAATGGCATGGGTTATGTTGACTTTGAGAGCCGCTATGGTTTGTGGCTTATTCGCATAGACCTGCGACTTAAGAAAACCCCACAAGAAAAAGTCTAAAGCATCTCGGTAGCCAGTTCACATCACCTCCTCGTGAGATGACCATACCCTCAAATCGCTCGTGCTGAATGTCCCATGTGGCATGAGCTGTGTGGCACGTAGCGCCATCCTGTTGAAACCACATGTCGTCCATGTGTCCATATCATCCAATTCAGGCCAAAAGAAGTTGGTACTCATCGACCTAAAGCGCTCGCCGTTGACGGTGATGGCCTGGCCAACGTCGTTCTCAAAAAAATATGGACCGATTGCGCCACCAGCCCAAAATCCACACCAAACAGTGACTTTTTCGGAATGCATTTGACGCTTTTGGATCTCATGTGGATTGATATCATCCCAAATTCGACAATTTTGTTAGTTGACGTACCTATTCATCCAGAAATGGGCTTCATCGCTGAGGATGATTTTTTGATAAAAATTAGGCAATGCAGGCAGCGAGTTGTGACATATAAAGTTTACATATCAAATAAATAAATAAAAGTGACTAAATATCTCCTTCAAAGCATATTACAAAAAGATAAAACGCAGATTAATTCTACATCTCGCGGTTTCTATCTTTTTCAGCAAAGTAAGTACGCAGTTTCTTTTCAAACTTCCTTATTTCCAAGTTCTTTTGTTACGAGAGATAAGTGATTTTAAATGTTTACTAGCAGGCTAATAACTCTTTCGTATATCATGCTTTTTTTGTTTGAGGTGTAACTAACTAATTATAATATAATCACGAGAACCTCATAGAACACTCTCCCGTATGACAAATATGGAGACCTTGGCTGCAGGTTGTCTCGTAAGACTCCATAAACGGTCAATCATATTTCGTAGGCGTGTGAGGAATTGACTCACGCGAAACCAGACATTTATGAGCAACCTAGAGACTGGCAGTCATACAGGAGTCGATCTGCCCTGGATCTATATAGATTAGTACAAAGAATAGGAGACTATCTTCTTCTGGGCTTCCAGGCTGGAACCACGTCACTGGTATATCTGCCGACGTTTCGTATCCACTCGTATGGGATATCTTCAGGGCTCAATTACTGCTACTGTTTGTTGCACTGAAACTGAAACGTCGGCAGATATACCAGTGACGCGGTTCCAGCCCGGAAGGCCAGAAAAAGATAGTATGGGCCACGACCACGAAAGTCTACATACCAGATTAAAGAATAGGAGAATTCGATTGAGTACAGTAAAGGAAAAATGTACAACAAACAAAATTAAGGTTGCTTTGGGGACTGTTTCGGTTGAACATCCTCTAAAGAAAGGAAGAAAATGAAAATTTCATTGATGAGTGCTAATTTTTTTTCTGTTGACTCCTCATCCATTCAATTTTAATTTTCTTTTTAACTTGTCTCGTAAATATTAATTCGAAACTCATTTACATACAATACTTAAATTATTCGAACACAACTCGAATACATTTACGAGCAAAATCAATGCTTATTTAACTAAATCAAATCACACTGTAATATCAAAAAATTTCGTAATTTCGTAGTATAAATTTGGCGTGTTCTCTTAACTGTTACGATGGCTCTCGGAGTGGGATACATAAATGGTATTTATTACTCTGTATCACAATCTATTTGCAATATTAGGTGTGTCGAGCAGATGAGACAGCGCCCTCTCTGCAATCGGTATGCTCGGGTAAACTGAAATAACGTCCTAATGCTTATTGCTTTCTGGTCTACTTCACATAACAACTTTAAAATAGTTTGTCATGAGAAGTTTTGGCATAAAAAGGCGAATTCAACATCCCGTTTAAGAAAAAAATTGTACGTTTTTGTATATCGTCTCAACGACAAGCAACAAATATATTTTTTCTTTTAATAGATTCTTAATAATTTACGTAGTTTAATGGAATTTATTGCAAAATACTATAAAATAAAGTATATAAGGAGCAGATTCTACATCGCTCGCCTATTATATCTGACCGTAAAATTAATGATTAAGAAAATTAAATGAATTCTTATTTTACCTTCAAAGCGCTTAAGCAAATGCGTACTCGAGTCTCTAAATTTTCAAATCTTAATAGTTTATAGAAGAATATGGAGAATTTACATAATCACCACTAAGTAAGCATTAAAAATTGTTATTTTTTCATTTTAAATTCACATACACTCCGCGCAACATGAATAGGACCACCCGACTTGTTGCAAGCTTTCGGTGGTTTGAAAAACAATTCATTTACTAAAAATACAATGCAAGTTTGTAATGGTATGATATGGCAAATAATACGCATTATTGCGCAATAGTGCCTAACGTTATGCATTGGGTGACGTAAGTACCACATACACATAAAATGCACCGCGCCGGTTGGATACGACCAGTATTTAATAGTAAGCTACCGGATGAGTGTCGAGTTACAACGTGTATCCGGAGAAACAAACATCTGTAATTAAGGGTATTGTGCAACGATGGGACGACAGAAGTGCTTAAGTATGGAAGAAATTGGAAAAATTAAAGCGTTCCATCAAGAAGGGTATTCCTCAAGGGCTACTGCAAAGAAAATAAGTCGATCACACCAGGTTGTGAACAATTTTATTAGGGATCCCGAGAATTATGGAAAACGTTTTAAAGGGCGAACAACATCCGTTACAACTAAGAGAGAACGTCGAGCCATATTACGCGAAGCATCGAATTCGGCATTAACGGCAAGACAAATCGCGAATAACGTTGGAACGAATGCATCGGTAAGAACTGTACAGAAGTTACTGAAGACCTGTCCGCATTTAAAACGTTTGAAAATTAAACGACGGCCTCCTTTAAGGGAATTTCAGCGCACTGCACGTCTTCAGTTTGCTCGAGCAAAAATGGGGTGGACAAGAGAATGGCAAACTGTTATTTTCAGTGACGAGAAGAAGTTTAATTTAGATGGCCCGGATGGGTTTTCTTATTATTTCCACGATTTACGTAAAGATGAAGTGATTCAGTCACGAAGGCGAGCCGATGTTGGTTCAGTCATGGTATGGGGAGCTGTTTCCTATAACGGACCTGTTGATTTAGTAATAGTGAAGGGCAGACAGAATTCGGAAAAGTACGTCCAGCTGCTGCAACAGGTGAAAGACAAATTTTCCAACGTTATGGCAGGTGGGCCATATATTTTCCAACAGGATAATGCCAGTATTCACACCGCGCGCATTGTTCGACGCTAGTTTCAAGAACAAGGCATGGAGGTTCTCGATTGGCCATCGCTCTCCCCCGACCTGAACATCATAGAAAATGTTTGGGGATGGTTGTCGCGTAAATTGTACTCCAATGCTACCCAATTCAGTTGCGCTGACGAACTAGAGCAGGCGCTGAAACAAAGTTGGGCAGAACTTCCCGTTGACTACTTGAGAACCCTGTATAATTCCATTCCATCCCGACTATTTGAGGTTATAAGAAATAATGGCAAAAGTACTCATTATTGAACAATAAAGTATTTTGTTATTGCAAACGAATCTTTTATTTTGTAGATTGGTCGTATTCAAGTGGCGTTTAATTACTCTACTTATTGTCATTAGTAACGTACATTTGCACTGACTTTTACAAAAATTATATTTGGTACCTACATACATCTTTTTATCAACCCTCTTATTTTCGACAATAACAATTCCAGCGCGCTACCATGTTTATACTAACTACAAATGTCATATATGCAGTTGGTCCTATTCATGTTGCGCGGAGTGTATATTAACCAAATGAGTTTTGGTATTAAATCGTGTTTGCTTCATTTTATGTATTTGGTGTACGACTTTGTTTCCAAATTTCTAATCTACTTTAACTTCTACCAATCTTTTCTGGAGATTTATTAATTTTACACGAGGTACAACTAGGGTACCGAACTATCTTTCAATGGTACTTTTACTTATGAGCCAACTGGGATGGTAGAATCTTGCGATAGCTTATTTCTTAGCTCGTACGCTATGAGATCAACTAAAGTCAACTTTTATTGTGTAAATAATTTGAATATTCAATACATAGGCTACATTACAACTCAAGAAGTTTAAGCATCTCTCAAAAAACTAGCTTTATTTACGATTTCTGAACGTAATCGTTTGCCTAGTGTTTTGTCAGTTTAAAATAATAGTTTTGAATAAGCAGAATACAAATTCATTACTTTTTAAAGATAAATCACGCAAACTTTAGGAAAAATCCATTTACACAGGCGAGAATTCGCTTTTTGCTTGGCACATCACTTTCCAAATTTTACAATCTCTCAGGACTAAAGCAAGAAAGATCAATTTCGGCATCAAAATCGTTTTTAGAACCTTTGAAAAGGTCAACATAAGAGCATTTATTAATGTGCGATAACTTTTCAAAAATACCAATTTCTGCGCGAATACTCCTTTGGAAAAACAGGATTTTTCGTTAAAATAAAAAGTTTCGAATTTAGGCTTTGCAGTGCGTAAAACCTTAGTTCTCAACTAGTAGAATACAAGCTCACTATTTTTTATAGTAGAGCCATTCAAATTTTAGAAATAATTCATTGAGAATTCCAGATTTTAAGATGATTTTTCAAATTTCCTATTCTCTGAAGACTACACCAAAGCTTAGATAAATTTAGACATTAAAATCGCTTTTGGGGCCTCCTGAAATACCTGCACACGAACTTTTGTTAATATATAATAACTTTCGAAAAATTCCAACTTTTGGAAAAAAAGGGTTTTTCGTCAAAATAAAAAGTTTCGAATTTAGGCTTTGCAGTACGTAAAACCTTAGTTCTCAGCTAGTAGAATACAAGCTCACTACTTTTTATAGTAAAACCATTCAAATTTTGGAGATAATCTATTCAGAAGTCCAGACTTTGACATGACTTTTCAAGTTTCCTATTCTCTGAGGACTACACCAAAGCTTAGATAAATTTAGACATTAAAATCGCTTTTGGGGCCTTCTGAAATACCTGCACATGAACTTTTGTTAATGTATAAAAACTTTTGAAAAATACCAATATTTGAAAAAAACGAGATTTTCGTCAAAATAAAAATTTTCGAATTTAGGCTTTGCAGTGCGTAAAACCTTAGTTCTCAGCTAGTAGAATACAAGCTCACTACTTTTTATAGTAAAACCATTCAAATTTTGGAAATAATCCATTCAGAAGTCCAGATTTTGACATGATTTTTCAAGTTTTCTATTCTCTGAGGACTACGCCAAAGCTTAGATAAATTTAGACATCAGAATCGCTTTTGGGGCCTTCTGAAATACCTGCACACGAACTTTTGTTAATATATAATAACTTTCGAAAAATTCCAACTTTTGCGAGTATACCCCTTTGGAAAAAAAAGGGTTTTTCCTCAAAATAAAAAGTTTCGAATTTAGGCTTTGCAGTGCGTAAAACCTTAGTTCTCAGCTAGTAGAATACAAGCTCACTACTTTTTATAGTAAAACCATTCAAATTTTGGAGATAATCTATTCAGAAGTCCAGATTTTGACATGATTTTTCAAGTTTCCTATTCTACAGCGTGAGTTTGGCTTTCGACGGTGTAAATTTAGTATAGACTTTGTGCGGATTTTACCTTGGTTTTGGGTGCGACCCTGTGACTAATTACCTGCTAATGATGACAACTTAGTTGCCAAAATACGCATATAAAATACGAAAATTATTGTAGAAAAGTGTTACATTAACATCAATCATTTTTTTTCATTGCATTTTTTCTTATATGGTTCTACATTTGACAATTTTGCATTTTTGCAATATTTTTATTTATATATTTTGTTTTCTTATGACAAGATCACTGAAGGTTGATGTATAGCCTTTGCAAGGGGCTATATATCAACCTTCAGTGATCTAGTTAATCAACCACAGGCTCCATCAAAATTACCTTTCTTATGACGGTTCACACGCCATTTACATAGAGGCGAACGTGATTAATAAAAATGTTATTATTATTATTAAATAATAAAGAACCTCCACTTAATATCTTAAAACTTTAACGAAATTATCCAAAAAAGTTAACTTCTTCAACTTTACATTGGCTTTGCGGTCTTCGCTGCCACACACACATGATCCCAATATATAAAAAGTTAATACAAAATAAATGCATTCGCCCTGAAACTCAACAGTACTTTACTAGCTTAATGTTCGCATGGAGGTGAACAAAAACTAGCATTTCGCATAATTTAATAAGATTTATAAGGTTTCCTGGAAAATTTAAATCTACAATATACTAAGGAGCACATTTATGCTCAAAAGCTTCTAAATTCAAAGTACTTTCGAACTAAAGGAGCGAGAAATCAAAGTTCTTGCATTTGTAACTTTTACAGGTTTATACATAATACGAGGGTTGTTTATGAAGTTCTGGGAACCCAACTAAATAAGAAAAGATATTTTCTAATATATATCTAATCTATATAATATTTTCTAATCGAAGAAATTGATGTAAATTTTTCGTGTTTTATTTTATTAGATGAAATAATTATTTTACTCATTCTAGAATATACGGGAATTATAAATTACCTAATTCGATAACGTGACGAAATTTTATACCATCTGCTCGCGAACGTGAAGATAGTGTTAAGTCAGAATTTGAAAATAAAAAACTCTGGTTGTGTTTGGAGAAAGCGGCAAGTTATAAACAAATTGGTGACTTGAATATTGGGTTCCAATGCTTCAAGATTTGCTAGTTTGTCGGCATAAACCAATGACTTAACATAAAAAACATAAAAAGTGAATAGGCCCACTTCTGGAAATAAAGTCACCAAATTTATTTTGCAATAAATCGATTGTTAAGCGGGCTGTATGGCAAGTTGCGCCATCTTTTTGGAACCAAATGTCGTCGTTGTTTAGCTGATTAATTTTTGGAAACAAAAATTCAATCAGCATGGTTTGATAGTGCAAACAGTCAATTTTAGTGAATGTAATGGTGATTCGTTAACGGCTTGAGGATTGTCTTCGCTCTAAATACGGTAATTTTGCTTATTAACGTAGCCATTTAACCAGAAATGAGCTTCATCACTAAACACAATTCTTTGATAAAAATGCTCATTTTCGGCCAATTTCAAATGAGCCCAATCAGCAAAAATGTGACGTAAACGATGGTCGTTCGGCTTCAATTATTGCACAAGCTGTATATTTTATAGGCACGTAAGCCAAGATCCTTTCCTAAAATTTTCCACGTAGTCGAATATTTTATAGGCACGTAAGCCAAGATCCTTTCCTAAAATTTTCCACGTAGTCGAATGACAACGGCTAACAAGTTGAGTGCGACAACGAATCGACATTTCGGCGTCTTCTTCAATACTTCGCGCTACTAACTAACCTGAGACAGTACAGATTGGGCATCCACACCATTGTTAATCAAGTTAACAAGAAATTTCGCATTGGTAGCATCCCTATGACAAGACAGAGATTGAAAGCAATGTCTAACCAATAACGCCTCATAATCAACTCCCCTCAGTGGGTACGTACCATCAAGCCGGTAAGATAAATACTTTAGAAATCTTTTCTGGATTCTTTCCAGAAACAAACTCTGATAAATATAGTACGGATACCATACCACTGAGGCATACTCAAGCTTAGTTCGAACAAAAGCATAATATAAAACCTTGAGAGCAGACGTATTATTGAACTGTCTGCAAGAACGCACAAGGAAACCCAGGGCAAGTGATGCCGAAGCACATGCAGCAGTAATATGATCTGTAAATTCCAATCTGGAGTCAAACATGACCCCAAGATCCATAATACCCGACTTCCTCAAAATGACAGTGTGATCAACGGCGTACTGGCTGATAAGGGGATTATTACTTTTAGTAAAAGTGACAATAGCAAACTTGTCAGCATTATTAGTAATATATATACATTCCCTGTGAGTAGCATTTGTATTCCTTCATTTTATTGCTAAGGGACTTGCTTGTCTTTCCTATTGAATCTTTCGTTAAAGATCTCAATACTTCTGCATTGTTGGAAAATTTGAAGGTACTCACGATCATAGAAAATATTATCGAAATTTGCTCGCCAAATGCAATAACCAATATCTTCGCTCTATCTTTCAAACAATATCCTTCTTACCAGCACATATTCCGCAGTGTTTGTGCGGCCATCGAGTAGAGTATTTTGCGGTTTTATTTGTCCACACGAATGCTGAATATTTGTATGGATATTGAGTAGAGTATTTCGCGGTGTTCCCTGTGTAGTTGTACGGCGAGCACTTGCTCCACACTGTATGTATTTTCTATTGAAAATGACAGCTTCGTTGTCGAAATGCATAACAGGGGTACGGATATTAATGTAAAGTAAAACCTGTGTTAACGGCCACCTGACTAGAGCGGCCACCTGAGTTTCAAAGTTCCCCGAATCGACTACAAGGAAATTCCCATACACAAATACCCGTTAATTACGGCCACCTTTGTAAAACGGCCGCGGCCAAATAACCCAAACTTTTACGGCCTATTTTCATAGAAATTTACCTGCCAATGTCGGCCGGACTATTTATGACATGTATATCTTTATTGACGGAAATACCTAATACAAATTGTCGGGGTTTCCCGGGGTTTCCTATTACCTGGTAGTAATTCACCCTTTTCGATTTAAACTTTATTATTCTAAAGGAAACAATTCAGTTTAAAGTTGTCTCCGTATTCGAAAGGTTCTTAATTAAGTATGTCGCAAAAAATAAAACGTTTGTCGCTAAAAGACAAAATAAATATAATCGCGGAAAGTGAAAAGTATGCGTTAAGTTCGCGAAAGTTGGCCGAAAAATATGGGGTTGGAAAAACACAAATTAACGATATTATGAAAAATAAAGGTGAATTAAAAAAGATGGTCGAGGAAGGTGTTAACATGGAGCTAAAACGAAAATTTCCGAAGTCGGAAGGATTGGCAGTGGATCAAGTCGTCTACAATTGGTTTTGCAAAGCCAGAAATAAAGCAATTCCAATATCTGGGCCGCTACTTAAACAAAAAGCACTGGAGACAGCAAGCAGTTTAAAGATGGAAAATTTTGCAGCATCTAATGGATGGTTGGAAAGTTTCTGTCGGCGACACAGTATAACTTCTAAATCAATTTGTGGTGATTCCGCAGAGGTTAATTTGGACGATATAAAAGACTGGAAAACAAAGTTACCGTTGATTTTAATAAACTATTCTTCTCGAGATGTGTTTAATGCCGACGAAACAGGTCTTTATTACCGCGCTATGCCAAATAAGACATTTGCATTAAAAAGTGAGAATTGTGCAGGGAAGAAGGCAGCAAAACAACGTTTGACTGTTTTACTATGTGCAAATATGGAAGGTGAGAAGGAAGATCCATTAATAATTGGAAAAAGTAAAAATCCTCGCTGTTTTAAGGGTAGTCATGTGGACAAATTACCCTTAGAATGGGTTTCTAACAAAAAGGCATGGATGACAACAGAAATTATGACAAGATGGCTGCATAAATTTGACAATAAAATGAAAAAACAAAATAGAAAAGTGCTTCTTTTCTTGGATAATGCCACTTCACATTTTAAAGTTCCATTAGAAAATGTTAAACTAGTCTTCCTGCCGCCAAACACCACTTCGTATTGTCAGCCCTTGGATCAAGGAATAATTCAGAATTTCAAATTGATTTACCGAAATTTTTTGATTAAAAAGCTTCTAACGTTTATTGACAATGAATGTGATTTTGAAATTTTTGAAAAAAACATAAATTTAGCCAATGCACTTGTATGGATTACAGCTGCTTGGAAAAGGTATCTCCTGCTACAGTTAAAAAATGTTTTTCCAAGGCCGGATTCTCTGATGTTATCCAGGAGGACACAATGTTTGATGAAGAAGACGAAATACCCCCTGCCCAGCTATATCCTTCAGTTCGTAACGAATTTTTGACGGATTTAGATGAATATGCTTCTATTGATCGTCATGTGCCTACAGAGAGCCCTAACTTCAGTATTCCAGAAATTGTTGAAGATTTGTGCAATAATGATGAAGAACATAACTCTGATAATAGTGACCTGGACGAACGTGAATCTCCAAAATCTAGTTTATCTAGTATGAGTGAAGTGTGTGCAAAATTAAGAGACATACAAAATTATTTATTGTGCAATAACAATGGTGACATTTATATGGATGTTTCTAAAATTTTACTTACATGTGAAGCTGCAGTTTTTAAATCGGAGCTAAAAAATGTGAAGCAAACAAATATTGAAACATACTTTAAAAAATCCTAATAAATTGTGTTTTTTCGTATGAATATATTGTAATAATATGTACATATAAATAATTTATTAGATGTCATATTATCTATAATATGTAAATACATTAAAATTTTAGTTTTTCTTACACATATTTGTATTTATATACTATTTACTTTAATTAATAAAATAAAGAAAGCAATTCCTAAAATTAATTATGTATTTTATTTGTGAGACGAAAAAAACCTGTCAATTACGGACACCTTTATATAACGGCCAATATATTTTGCTTTTTGGGTGGCCGTTATTGACAGGTTTTACTGTATTAAAAGATTTTTTATCTTTTTTATTATTCATTTAGTTTCCAATGTAAACTGTCGGATTGAAAAATTAATAAACGTGTTTCTAAACAACCGACCCTGTTTAATACACAAATTCTATTGAAAACAAACTAAAATATGTAGTTGATTCTGTTACCTACTTTTACCCGCAAAATATTGAGGTACACTTGACAATACGTCACTTTCACACTTTTATTGTAATTAATTGAGAATTTATTTCGTTGTTTAACATAGCTCCGACTTTACACGCTAAAATACACGTAAATTCTAGATTTACCAAGCTAGTCGATGTCACACCAACTATGTGAACATTTTAGGCTGATAACGCATGTGATTATTACTTAAAATAACAATAGATTTCTGCACGTTACATCAGATTAGTGCCAATGGCGGTGTGAGAACTCTCAGTTTCCGCCAAAATATTGTTTTTAGCCCTCTTACGGCTGAAACAATAAACTAAAAGTGATTCTTGGTGGGAGGGTTTAGCCGCTAGCACACCGTTTTTGTTTTTGTTAATATCGTTGTTATTATTATTATCTGGAGGCTTCGATGGCGTGGGGTATTTATCTTGCATTATTCTGTACTTTGTATTTAGGTTTGGGATTCTAATTTAATATCGTTTTTTCATTCTTTTTCTAATAAAGTGTCACTACGTAAAATTAATCTAAAAAGATAAATAAAACCCCTTACATCAATGTTTGGATGCTCCGGTGTCAGAACTTTATGTACGTTGATCCGCCGATTACGAAAAACACACCCGCTTTGACGTATCTCTTTGGATTCCAGAGATATTCACGGAAAAGCGGTGTAATCGTCTTATTGGACATACCATGTAACAAATCACAATGGGGTACCTGAATTCACGGTAAAACTCGTCCAGAATAAGTCCACACATCCTTTCCGGCTGACCACCAAATACACACTGATATATTTCACCACAATTTACTATGTTTCTTAGCCTTAAAACTAACAATTATACTAAAGCACACCCCCGCTTCCACTTGTGGACCTTTTTTTAAAGGTCGTATTTTCCAGGAACTCATAGAGTCAAAAAATATGTTATCAGAATTTTATCTATGTTTAATACATGATTTCTATTTTTCACAATTTATATCCTATCCATGTTTTGAAAAGGACGCCGGGATAAAATAGTAAACCTGTAAGTACACCGTGGACTGATAACTAAGGCTGCAGAAACAAGTGCTTTCGCAGTAGCTTACGGCTCAGTTACTATCAATATTAAAAATAGTAAATGTAATTACATACTATTTTAGTTTTTTTTAGTGTTTTTGATGTAGAGTGACGCAAAAATTCGCTGTAGTATTATGTTATTAGTATGCCTTCCAGTGCTGATTCAGTCATACTACTACGGCGAGGTGAAAATATGTTGGTGTATTTCGAAAAGGAGCATTTTGTGTCTAATGACGAGACGTTCGCGAATTTAAAAAAGACGTTCGTATCATATTCGCATTCTTGGTTACTATACTATATTTAGCACTTCATGTAATGACAGCTTGGTGTTCTCCAATTTGGAAATAGTATCTAGAAGAATTGAATAATTTTCGGAAATTTGCTCTATTTGCGTATGGATTTCGGTATCTGAAACCAGTCGCTGACTTACTGAAATTGCTTGAACATCGTGCGGATTTAAATTTAAGGTACAAGGTTTAATAATGTTTAAAATTTTCTCATACTATGAAACAGCTTTAAGCCACGTTCCCCATGTTGTCAATGCCGGCTGTGGTGGCTGAGGAATGTCCGGACAAGCCTGTTTAAACTCACGAATGCGTTTTGGAGATTTAATAAAAACTTTTTTGGTAGAAACTATAAATTGGTCCACTTTTGCATAATTATTTCTAATAAATTCAGCTACCAGGTGACATGCGTAGAGCAAAAAGGTTACATGAAGCAATTAAGGATGAGATTGTATTAGTAACTTTCCAGCTTTAACCATATTCTAACCCAAATCTGTAACCAACATTACGAGTTGGGTTGCCGATATATTGAACTTCCCAAAGGCATCTTTTGTAGTTTCTACTATACTTTCCGCGTTTCTCTTCTGTAATATTCTACTACATAAAAGAAAAGTCCAGGAAATCTCACCACTTTTTAAAACGCGCACTAACACATTTAGAATACTATTTTTGCATCCGTTGTTTCATCTACCGTCAGCCATATTTTTCGATCTTTTAACTCTGCGTTTATTTGATCTGTAATCGCGTCACTCACCCGAGGAAAATTATACTGTAATTGACCTCTTGGCAATCTTCATTCCGGAACGTATTTCCCCCCAAAAGTTTCGAAATTCTTCATTGTCTACAATATTTTGTGGAATATTGCACACACTTAACATAAAAACAAAGTTATATAGATATTTATAATATGTTGCATCACGTTACGCATTTAACCGGTGTTGTTTACTATTAACTTGTCTTTTACACACAAAAGTACTGTACGGTAAAATGTTGATATTGCAAACAATACAGTTAATAATAGTGCCGGTGTATTCTAATGTCGAAAATCGGTTAGGAAATCTAACACTCGTCGAACGTAACAAAGAACTCCGTCGATTCACCATCATCAATCTAATCCGGCATTCATACACATACCATACGCATATCAATCTCGACTTGGGTTATATCCGACCGCTTTCGAAATATATCAACGCCGCCAATGATTGCGCACTCTTTTCTGCAGGCCAAGATATCGAAAGCTTAATAAATTTAAGTAAGAAAAATATCTTTTAGCGTATATTATAGAATTAAGTTCGATACTTCCGGCATTTAAACAACTAAATTCTTAGAATTGCTTCAAATTAACTTAACCTGGTCATATATAATTTGATTCCCCATTCCTGTATCTCGTTCATTTATTAATGGAGAACGTTTCCAATACATTAACAGTCAATAATTTATTATTATCGCTCTATCGAACATTCGCATTGAACAATTGTTAATTAGCTAATAATTAGCATATAAATAAAAATCGCGTTTCCTATTATTATGTTATTTATATTATGTCATATTAATGAACCGATATTTACGGAAAATACATTACATATTCAACAGAAGTGTCGTTTCTAGTTAATTTCGTTTGGTACGTATTCATACATACACGTTAATTTAATTAAAATTCGTAATCGCAAATTCCTGAAAAAATTTAAATTCACCTGCAATTAAAGATAAGAGGGTTAGTTTCCATAAAAAAACCACATGTGCATGCCTGTATGTTACCGCTAATGAAAATTGAGTATTTAGTGAACTTAAAACATATTCAGTCGAATGTATATAATATAATTTTAAGTATACATATCTGTATATATACGAGGATAATTTGACAAGTAATGAGAATAACACATAGATGGTGCTCTAATTGGTAAAACAAATGCACTGTAATTTAGGTTGTCTATTTATATGTTCACATTCCGATATTTAGATAAATCGGTTGATTAGTTTATTTTTGACAGCTGATTGAAAAAGAAGCAACACGTCGTTTTGTTAAAATGGAAAAAGCAGAGTATCGTGCGGTGACTAAATACTTCGTAATTAAGGGTATGAATCTGCTCCATCATCCGCCACAATAAGTAGATGGGTAAATGAATTTAAACGTGGTAGAACAAGCGCGCTCTGGAGCACCCAAAATCGTGAGTTCTAAGGAAATGATTATAAAAATCCATAATATTATTACGCAAGATCGACGACTCAAAGTGAGAGAGATAGCAGACATGGTAAACATTTCAACAGAACGCGTACACCACATTTTAACGAAAGAATTGGGCCTTTCCAAGCTTTCGGCAAGATGGGTGCCGCGATTGCTTACGACTGATCAAAAGTTCACTCGTTTGCGCATTTCCAATGAGTGTTTGGACCTTTATAAGCGGAATCTGGTTGATTTTTGTAGGCGATTTGTTACTTGCGATGAAACTTGGATACACTACAGTACACCCGAAACTAAACAACAGTCGGTTAGCTTGTGTGGTACAAGCATTGCAAAAATCTTTTTCAGTCCCAAATTCTGTGTCAAAATGCGATGAATTGAATCTTTGGAAATATTTAATTGCATTCCCACGCCGATGAAGTCCGGTCCCTTACTCATATCTTTTTCAGTTCGTATAAAAATAATGTACGACCGACAAAATGGTTCGCATATGCAAGCAGGCACTTTAAGATAAGTGTTTAGTTTGAGACTAGAATACATTTTAAGTTATGTGAAACGAATGCACAGTGTGTGTTTGACTTTCATCCATGTAAATCTGCCACGGACTTTGTTTTTGTGTGTGTTTTGTCGTGGTTCCAATTAGTTAATTACATGCTGATGATGACAACTTAATTGTCGAAATACGTATACAGAATATGAAGATTATTGTGGAAAGGGGTTATATTAACTTTAATTGTTTAACAATTTAAACCCCAAAAAATTTTACAAATTATGTTACACCATTCTAACTTGAAACTCCTTTCTTTCACCCTGTATTATTTAAAACGGAAGCTAGTATTTGCAGACAATTTGTTTATATTTACTATTATTGCAATTGGCATACTCACTTGAAAAAAAATGCACCGTAAGTTAAACACAACTTGTATTTACACACTTTCGCTTCATCGCAATATATCCACCCCAAAACACCAATCGAAAACCACCAAACCGACCAATGAATTTGCACTGACAGTAATCTAACATTTAATTTCCGATTCAAATACGACAAACTTCTTGAATATACAGGATATTGCATTAAAAGGGGTGTCTCCTTCACTTACCTTCTGGCATTATTATAAAACTTCCAATTGGCTGCGAAGGGCATCCTTTCTGAAAAAATCAATAACCGTAACGCATTCAAGGAAATGTAAATAAATGTATTCGAAACAGACTCACCTGTTATATTCAGGATTCAATAAATATTGCCGGTCGACAAGACTAACAGAAGAACACGAGGCAAAATTAATAGGAAGGAATTTTGGTAAAAAGGTATTCAAGAGAGAAATGTTTTTTCAGCTCCATATTTTTTATATTTATTAAATAAATTCGAATCATATATTCTTTCTGGTACATACAGTCATGTGCACGAAAATAGCATAAACATGCTGAAATATATGATTTGACCTAACGTGAGAAAAAGAAGGGACACTCGTCAGATGTACGAGGATAGTTTGACAAGTAGTGAGAATGACGCATAGGTGGCGCTCTAATTAGTAAAACAAATGCACTGTAATTTAGGTTGGCTATTTATATGTTTACATTCCGATATTTAGATAAATCGGTTGATTAGTTTATTTTTGACAGCTGATTGAAAGAGAAGCAACACGTCGTTTTGTTAAAATGGAAAAAGCAGAGTATCGTGCGGTGATTAAATACTTCGTAATTAAGGGTATGAAAGCTACCGAAATAAAAGATGAGTTACGGGAAACATGAGGTGAATCTGCTCCATCATCCGCCACAATAAGTAGATGGGTAAATGAATTTAAACGTGGTAGAACAAGCTGTGTTGATGAAGCGCGGTCTGGAGCACCCAAAATCGTGACTTCTAAGGAAATGATTATAAAAATCCATATTATTACGCAAGATCGACGACTCAAAGTGAGAGATAGCAGACATGGTAAACATTTCAACAGAACGCGTACACCACATTTTAACGAAAGAATTGGGCCTCTCCAATCTTTCGGCAAGATGGGTGCCGCGATTGCTTACAACTGATCAAAAGTTCACTCGTTTGCGCATTTCCAATGAGTGTTTGGACCTTTATAAACGGAATCCAGTTGATTTTTGTAGGCGATTTGTTACTTGCGATGAAACTTGGATACACTACAGGACACCCGAAACAAAACAACAGTCGAAACAATGGTTAGAACGTGGTTCTGCACATTCAAAGAAAGTGAAAACCACTTTATCGGCAAACAAGGTGATGGCATCAATTTTTTTTTGTTTTGGATTGATTGCTGGGACAGTTCGACAAGATTCGGAAAAAAATCAACATGAAACAGGTTAATGATTTTCAACTTATTTTTGGCAAAGTACTACAAGATTTATTTGCCAAACATTAAAGTTAGATTTCGCAGATGGAAATATTAATCGAAGAACGCGAAGGAAGCGAAATCAGAAACACATTCCTAAAAGAAATGAACATAAAAATTATCCTGGTTTTGATCTCATTCCTGTGAAAATTCTATAAGAATCTCAGGCAACTTAGTGGGTTAATAGAGTTACGTTAAAAGACGCCTCGTAGACGCGATTGAGACTCACTGAATTAAGATATTAAAACTAAAATTATCATAAACTAAAGCAAA
Organism: Dermolepida albohirtum; assembly: GCA_031893035.1. Taxonomy (NCBI): domain Eukaryota; kingdom Metazoa; phylum Arthropoda; class Insecta; order Coleoptera; family Scarabaeidae; genus Dermolepida; species Dermolepida albohirtum. Next base: position 11,658 of record JAVIWB010006354.1, on the reverse strand, counting down.
ATATTTCGTCACTTTCTTTTTATAAAACAAACTTCTTCACAATTAAATTTTCATTGCAAACGGTTTGACAATTTACATGCAATAAGAATATATTTACTCGTACTTTAAACCTGGCTTCCAGAAAAGAAGAACGAAAATTTAAATACCTCGTCAGGTCACTAAAATTAACAATGGAATTTATTTTGATTATTTTAGCTGTGAAATCTTTTCCTCCACACTTTTAGCAATTCACATTGGCCGTGTCCCAAATAGGTCAAGATTACTTTTAATAAGAGGTTATTTCTGCAATTTAGTTTTTTCTCGTAAAAATAACAACAATAATAAAAGAACCGCCTTGTGTGATTTTCCGTCGTTTACGTTTTTGTTTTTCAAAAAATTTTTTCAAGTATCCTTATAAAGTAATTTGATTTCCTACCAATGAAAATATGTTACGTTATAAAAAAGAAAATTATTAAAACGAATTGGATATGTTAACTGCAATTGTTATCAATTTACATATATAACAATACTAATTATACATACATATTGTACATATGCTGTAATACGAGGTGTGGCTATTAAATAACGAGACTGACGCTGTAATTTGGTTTCATACATATTTACTTATTATCACCTTCAATATACACCTCTCCTCTGTCCATACAGCGCTCCATGCGACTCTTCTATTGTTCGAAACAGTGCTGGAAGTCTTCTTCTGTCAGCTCCTCTAGGACGTGTGCCGCTTTCGCTTTCACAGCTTCAACGGACTCGAATTTTGTTCCCTTTAATTCAGGTTTCACCTTAGGCAACAGATAGAAGTCGCACGGCGCAAGATTCGGCGAATAAACCGGATGGTCTAACACTGGAACGCTGTACTTGGCTAGAAATCTCTTGACTGACAATGCGGAATGAGCCGGTGCATTGTCTTGGTGGAGAACCCATGACTTGTCCTTCTACAATTCGGGTCGTTTTTTTATTCTTTCACGGAGTTGAGCAAGAACGTGAAGGTAGTAATGTTAATTAATAGTTTGACCTTCAGAAACCCAGTGAAGGTACACAATCCCATGAATATCGAAAAAAAACAATCATCGCTGCTATGGATTTGGATTTGCTCATTCGAACTTTTTTGGCTCTCGCTGAAGATGGGGTCTTCCAGTGCATGGATTGGTGCTTCGTTTCAGGATCATAAGTAAAAAAAACCACGATTCGTCATATGCTATTATCCAATAAATTTGGGTCATTTTAAATGGCATTCAAAGTGTCAGTACAAACATTTTTGCCAGTTTCTTGTTGTTCAAACGTGAGAATTTTAGACACCCTTTTGGCACACACTTTTTGCATGCTAAAATTGTTATGTAAAATTTGCCGTACGGATTCTTTATAGATTCCTACAGTTTCAGCAATCACACGAACACTTAACCGACGGACAGATCGAACCAGACTACCAATTTTTTCGACATTGTCATCAGTCTTTGACGTGGAAGGGTGACCCGGGCGTGAATCATCTTCAACGTCTTCTCGGCCATCTTGAAAACGCTTAAATCACTCAAAAACACGTGCAGGCGATAAACATTTATTGCCATACACTTCTTTCAATGAATTATAAGTTTCAGTAGCGGTTTTTGCAAGTTTCATGTGAAATTTCACAACAATTCGTTGCTCTATTGTTACACTTAACAAAAAACAACTCTAATGCGAACGAAGGCTACGGCTATACTGATTTGTTTACAGAGGCGAGAGGCACTGCATTCGAAGGAGAAGGCTCATGATAGATAGCTGTCGGTCGTTGGCATTTGGCGCATGTGCACTTCTTTTGTACCAGCGTCAGTCTTGTTATTTAATAGCTACACCTCGTATATACTACTACTTCGATATTTGGCTACAATGAACTTAATAATTCAATAATTCGGAGAAGCGTATAAGCTATACTGAGAGGAAACTATAACTACTGCTACTGTCTGTCGCACTGAAACTGGAACAGTAGTTGAGCCCTGAAGATGTCCCATATGAGTGGGTACGAAACGTCGGAAGTTATACCAGACACGTGGTTCCTGCTCGGGAGCCCAGAAGCAGATAGTATGGACCACGACCGCGGAAGTCTACGTACCAAATTGACACCAAATTATTTGCAATAAAACAGATTTACTTTTTAAGATATACCATAGATGGCAGTAATTTGCTTGTTGGAATTTTAAAGTTAAGAAACAATCATTTTAAAAGAATCTATTAGAAATATGCATCCATGAAAACAATGACTTCTTCTTGCTCCACCTTGTTGAATAGACGGTTTATTCCCACGAAGCTTGAGTACGTTATTAATTCGTTAATACCACGCTTTCTTTTAATAAACGTGTAAATATCAGAAACCAGAACTCATGATGTATACATTGCGCCATTAATTGTATAATTAATTAATAATAGATACTTATTTGAAAGCACTATCTTTAAAACATTGTTACATTGCATACAATGACTTTTCATCTTTTCTATACTTTAATACGCTTATAACGTTTCGAATTTGTTACAAATGAAAACTAGAGTTATAATAATAGTAATAAACAGGAAATATAGACTCTCGTAAAGCTTGTATTAATTATTGTTTTAAAATGTATATTAGAACCGTAATACCAGCGTCGTTTCTATTAACGTGTACGACTGATCCTTTCTTTATATACTAGTGTGGGCAAAAAATAGTAAGACTTTTTAATTTAAATTTCGCGCGAAAACCTATTGGTCGAAATATTTTTTTTCTAGGTTGGTATGACTGTCAGTGACATCTGTGCCAAATGTCACATCAAAATAATCATTAGTGTTTAGTATACGCTTGTCTTTCTGAAATACAAAAAGTGTATTCGGCGATTTTTACAATGAGTGAAATTATTCAACAAAGAAGTTCCATTAAATTTTGTGCACGGAATCAAATTTCTGGTACCGAAACGTTCAGAATGTTGCAAAAGGCCTTCGGTGATAATTGTTTGTCACGAGCTTTTGATTGCTACAAATTATTCAAAGAGGGTCGAGAACGCGTTCATGACAAACCACGTCCAGGACAGCAATCAACATCAACTGATGATCAACACGTCAATAGAATCAAGGAATTGGTGCTTGAGAATCGACGGTTAACAGTCAGAGACCTTACTGACATCGTTAGAATATCGGAAGGATCAGTGAAAACCATTTTGGAAGGTCATTTGTGCTTAAGAAAAGTGAAAGCACGATTTGTTCCAAAATCACTCAATTTTTTTGAAAAACAGCATCGCGTTGACGTCTGTGAAACAATGCTTTCTGACTATCAAAACAAAATGAAAGGCATCATAATTGGAGATGAGACTTGGATCTACGCTTATGACCCGGAAACAGACGATCAATCAAAGGTGAGCCGAAGCCCAAAAAACCACGTCAAGGCAAGTCAAAAATCAACGTTATGTTGACAGTTTTCTTCGATTATCGAGGTGTGGTGCACTCTGAATTCCTTCCGACCCGCCAAACTGTCAACAAAGAATACTATTTGAGTGTTATGCGTCGTTTGCGTAATACTATTCGTAAAAAGAGGCCAGAATTATGGGCCGACAACTCTTGGTTTTTGCACCACGATAATGCACCGTCGCAGACTGCATTAATTCTTCGTGAGTTTTTCGCCAAATTTTCAACCAATATCGTGCCGCAACCACCATATTCGCCTGATTTAGCTCCGTGTGACTTCTGGCTATTCAGCAAACTCAAACGACCGCTCCGGGGAAACCGTTTTGAGTCAATTGAAGACATTAAACGTGAATCGCTACGCGCATTGAAGGCTATTCCTGAAATTGACTTTAACAACTGTTTTGAGAATTGGAAGAAATGTTGGCACAAGTGTATTGGGGCCAGGGGGATTACTTTGAGGGGGACGGAATAGATTTGGAAGAATAAATTAAAAATTTAAAAATTATGAACAAAGTCTTACTATTTTTTGCCCACAGTAGCATATCTTTATATTTTGTTGGGTGCCTTAAATAACAATTATAGAAGTAATAACAATAATTCAAGGACCTGAGGTGATGTAACAATTGATTATATTTTAATAAAATGCGCAGCCTAGCAATCTGAAAAATAATTACGCATTTTACTAAAATCAAAAACGCCTTAAAGGAGTTATCTTATAAATAATAAGAAAGAAAACAAAACGAAATTAACATTACATATACAATTTTTCACCTTATATATTATCTGGCTTCAAGTACATGCACTTATCTTGTCCAACTGCAGATGATCTTTGCTTCGGACGCTCCTTTTCTCAATATGTTGATTTACACCCCTAATTATTCGAAAACTAAAGCGTGCACAGTGTACGTTTTGCTTTCAGCGGTACGGATCGCGTGCGGAATTTTTTTCGTATGGATATTTTTACCGTAGTTTTCCAGGTGCGACACTGTTTAATTATCTGCTGATGATGACAACTTAGTTGTCGAAATACGTATACAGAATACGGAAATTAATGTGGCAAGGAGTTATATGTCAACCTTCAGTGATCAAGTTATTCAATCACAGGCTCCATCAAAATGACCATTAAATAACAAGAGAGAATGAACCGTAACAACAATGTTTAGAAAACCTCTCGAGAAACTCGTGGCATAATCAAAAAAAGGAAATCTTTTATAACAACGGCTAAATTTGAAACAAAAAAAGATGAGAAACAGTTTTAGAAACGTAAGCTAATAAATTGTGTAATTGTGATTATTTAGATGTAAATTAGTTTCATTACAGTTTTACTGTCTGTTTAGTTGTTTCCCATTTTCATTATACAAAGGGTACTAGGAAAGGTTTGGAGTATGACGTAACAATGAATCGTAGGAAGCTGCTTGTTGCTGCATGTTGAGATATATGTACGTGCATAGTAGCCGCCGCGCCATGTCGATGGGTTCAGTTGTTCATTAGCAGTGAGTGTGTAAAGTGCATGCGATGGCATCGTGGTCACGAAATGAGACGAGGGCAGTTTTGCGTTATAATTTCGTGCGTGGTTTAAACATAGACCAGTGCTTCGAAGAAATGACTCTCGCACTAGGTGATGTTTGTTCATATCGCGTGGAATTGTAGAACGCATCGTTTTGGACACACAGAAGACAGTCACAGCTAAGTGGTATATTGAACAGTGCCTGCCTAAAGTCATTAGATATATGAAGAACCCGCGGTCAAAGTAAAGAATGGACACCTGATTCCTCCATCACGATAATGCTCCAGTTCACCTCGCTTGCACCGAATATTTGACGACAACAGGATTGAAACTTCTCGAGTACCTTCCCTACAGTCCAGATCTTGCTCCATGCCACTTTGCACTGTTCCCGCATGTGAAAATGAAGCTAAAAGAGAGGCGGTTTTCCAGTGATGAGGACCTTCTGCGGGCTTGGGACAAGGAGTGTGCTTTACTCCCTAGGGAAACAGCAGAACTGGTTTAAAGATTGGTTTCCGAGGATGGAAAGGTGCATTGAGTCTAGAGGAAATTGCTTTGAAAAAATTAAATAAACAAAGCTACACTGCAAAACTTTCCTAGTACCCTTTGTAACAAGAGACACTGCTAAACAAACTGTAGCAACAATCTTTAGAAACCCTCAACGAAACTTCTAAACTTTACAAACTTTTCCAGCCAGGAGAGGCCAACAATTCTGATAAGTGATGCAGTTTTGGACAACAGAAAACGTATTGTTTTTCAACATTATAATCTCAAATTATATCAAAGGGGTGGAGGTTTTTCATTAGAAATAGTCAAAAATTCCTTAAATTTTAATCAAAATTTTGGCTACAAATTAAACAATACCTAGAGAATGATGTCAGATAATCATCAATGACAAAATCATTAAATAACAAGGGACACCGTTAAATGAATCGTAGCAACAATCTTTAGAAAACCTCCAAAGAAGCTCGTAGCATAATCAAAAAAAGAACAAAGGAAATCTTTTGTAACAACGGCTAAACTTGAAACAAAAAAAGATTAGAAACCGTTTTCAAAACCTAAACTAATACATAAATGTGTAATTGTGATTATTTAGATGTAAATTAGTTTCATTACAGTTTTACTGTCAGTTTAGTTGTTTCACACTCTTATTATAATTAATTGGATTGACTTTAAGAGCAGGTTTTTTCCCCAACTCCATCTTTTTTTATACTAATTTTTACTACACCATTTACTTTATAATATGTTTATACCATCTGTACTTTTTCTGGAAATGAAACCGTATTGTACTTGTTACTGTATTTTCTTGCTGAACAATCTCTGAATATACTATTTCATAATTTTAAGAAAAGGCAGGAGACAAAAACCTGTTGGATTCGTTTTGTTCTATTCTGCCATTGGAATAACCGCTCTCATTCAAAATATAAGCTGCTTATAAGCGAGCTGTTTAGGACGTATATACACTACTACGTACATATGTTATATACATATATATATAAATACATATATACGTACAAAACAAATGTACATGTACATCAATACGAGTATATTAACATTTATACATTATTCAATCTTCCTTAATTCTACATTAGATACCAAAATACGCAAGTAATCCAATTGTTATTGTTAATTAAACTATTATACATTTGGTTTATTTAATTGTTTGCATTAAGGTACTCGTATATCTAGGACAGTAATCCTTGCACAGAAATTTCAAGTTATATTTAGATTTAAAAATGTCAATCCATTTGCTAGAATACCTCGCTTTAAAGAGATTCGAACAATTGATTACAAAATTGTTTCTAAGTGGAAACACAAGAAAATATTCTTTATAGTTTAACACAACTGTACTGCATTTTGTTCTTGAGTCGTAGGGGACGTATTTTAAGGAGATAGTAACTCCCCCTTGCAAAAAAGGGAACTCCCCCATTTTATTCAATTTAAACGCAATATCCGACGTCAAACATAGAACTTTAGCCTGATGCCATTATAGCTTTCTCGTTGAAATGTTGATTATATATTACGCAAGCTGCGACATTTTTTGCAATATTATTTTAGCAATAAATTATGATGAATAAAAAATACTCTTGTTGTACATTGCATTGTCCAATGTCCAGATGCGTCGAGATGAATATAAATGTAAAGTGTAGTAAGTTGATATAGAAATACGAGGGTAGCAGTATATTTCGGGAACTGGCAACACTGTTAGTGTTGCCTACGATCTGATGATTGCATCGTGAAGTTTATCATTATTGACAAAATATTTACCTTGACGGTTTTATTATCCGGTCGCTATTTCTATTGTTGACAGTAACTTGAAAATTTTATGTCAGCGAAAAAATGGAATTAACTCGCGAACATTTTCGCGCAATTTTTTTTCATAACTGTCGGGGTGAATTATCTCAACAAGAATGCATCGACGAGCTGAATTCTTTATATGATGATGAAGCACCATCGAAAACTACAGTATAACGTTGGTATAGTGAATTCAAACTTGAACAACGTTCTTTGGACGGCGAATTTCGTGATGGTCGTCCCACAAATATTGTCGTGTCGAAAAACATTAATGCAGTGTCTGAATTGATAATGCAAAACTGTCATATGATATACCGTGAGATCGACGCATCTGTAGGTATTAGTAACACCAGTGTGCATAAGATCTTGCATGAACATTTAGTCGTTGAGAAGTTGTATTCACGTTGGGTACCACATAATTAGACAACCGCTCAAAAAACACTCGCCTAGATTGGTGCCAAGAAATGCACAAAAAATACAATGGCGATGCTTCAAAAAACATTTACAAAGTCGTCACAGGTGATAAATCTTGGGTATATACATATAAGCTCGATAGTAAACAGCAGTCGATTGTGTGGGTATTCCAAGATGAGCCAAAACCAACAAAAATTGTTCGCGCTCGAAGCACATCAGAACAAATGGTCGCCTGCTTTTTCGGAAAAAACCCATCACGTTGCAATTGCGCCTTTCGAGAGTTGTAGTGGTCAATTCCGAGTGGTTCACAACTATTTGTTTGCGAAAAGTTTTTGAAGAAATAAGAAAAACAAACCGAAAACGACAGATCATACTGCACCATGACAATGCGAGCTCTCGCAGGTCGGTTCAAACGATAGAATATTCGACCGGGCAAAACATTGAATTGATGAGCCATCCGTCGTACAGCCCTGATCTAGCACCCTGTGATTCCTTTTTGTTCCCACACGTGAAGAACAAACTTCGTGGTAAACGGTTATCTACGTCGGAAGAGGCAGTTGAACCATTCAAAACTCATATTTTGAAGATATCTCCTTCACAGTGGCAACGATGCTTTTCGAATTGGTTTAAACGAATGCAAAAGTGCATCGATTTTCAAGAAGAATATTTTGAAAATCAATAAAACTATTTTCGATAATAAAAAATTCTTTTTTGTTTGCTATTTCCGAAATATAAACGGCTCCCTCGTAATATAAATGTAATGAAATACCTACACCCCGTACCGTCACATGATCAGACGTCGTAACGTGAAATTTACTTATATTAATTTGTGACTTTTTTCTTTCCATCTTATAGAATAATTTTATTGATAGCATACTGTACCTGTTTGTGAAAAACTTAGTCTTTGTGGAATATTCAAATCATCATCCTTACCTGCAAAAAAATAAAAGGATTCTATAAACAATTGTAAGTTTTACATTTTTACATAGACAATTAGGTATTGAGGGTATAAAATGTCTACTATTCTTAAACATTTAATATTTTAAGAAAACATTATCAATACGTTAATATAGTGAAGTGCTTTGAATGCTGTAAAGCATTTAACACCGATCAAATTAAAGTACTTTTTTTTACTTTTTACTGAATATGACAGTTAAATTGTTGAAATCCGCATATAAGACTAAATTGTATTATTAATTCAGTCAGTAGGATTTTTTTTAAATATCATTAGCAACGCTATATTATTAACAATATTATAACAATACGTAGTAGGAAGAGTCACGCGTCTATTGAGTTCCGAGCTAGCTATAACGTTACAATAATAATAAAGAGAATTCGTTTCACTTAAATACCCGTGACCTTTGCAACCTCTTCTTTAGCGCTTTTTTAACATATGATTATCGCTCTTTTTACTTTTCAAATACGTACGCACAGTGCAAACAATTTCTCGCAACTCTCCATGAATTACTTTGTTATTATCTATAATAATAATAATAATAATAATAATAATAATAATAATAATAATAATAATAATAATAATAATAATACTTTATTATCCAACAGTAGTAAATTGCTTATTACAGGATAATGTAAATTAACAAAATGAAGGAAACATGTGAGAAACATAACAGTAAATTAACTATAAATGTAACAGAATAACAGGAATAAAGGGTTTTCCAATAAGGACTTGACAACTTTTTTTCAAAATAAAATGCAGACCATTTGAGATATTTCAAAAACTTTATTATCGGGTTGAAGTACAATCAAAACATTTATGAATGGAACTCGACTTCGTTCATATGGCCACCGCAGGCACGTTTGCAGCGGTCGATTCGTTGGACCCAATTTTCGATGACTCGGCCACACAATTCGGCCGAAACGGCTGCTATTTCGCGTTCAATGTTGGCTCTGAGCTCTTCCAACGTTGTCGGCTTGTTGTCATAGACCAATGACTTGACGTAGCCCCAAAGAAAAAAGTCTAAAGACGTTAAATCGCACGAACGAGGCAGCCAATCGACTGGTCCATTTCTTGAGATAACACGCTCATCAAACTTACTCTTCAATAAATCGATTGTAACGTGTGCTGTGTGGCTTGTGCCACCGTCCTGCTGAAACCACATGTTGTCCAAGTCCATATCTTCCAATTCGGGTCAAAAATAATCGGTAATCATGGCGTGATAACGATTACCATTCACAGTAACGTGACGATCATTGTCGTCGATGAAAAAGCATGGCCCTATGACGCCGCCGGCATGCAAACCGCACCAAACAGTTATTTTTTGTCGATGAAGTGGTGTTTCATGAAGCACATGTGGATTTTCACCCGACCAATAACGCATATTTTGCTTATTGACGAACCCATTGAGCCAAAAATGAGTTTCGTCACTGAAAATGATTTTGCAATGAAATTGATCATCTTGGCGCATCTTTTCCAGAGCCCAATCTAAGAACATACGTCGCTTCAAATGGTCCATCGGCTTCAATTCTTGAGTCAGCTTGATCTTGTATTGGTGTAAACCAAGATCCTTACGCAAAATTCGCCATAAAGTGGTCTGGGCGATGCCCAACTCTTGAGAACGCCGTGGAATTGACTGATTTGGATCATTTGCTATGGACGTTTCAACGGCAGCGATATTTTCGACACTTCGACCAACCCGTTGCCTCACTGGCACTGCAACATCACACAACGAATATGTAGACTCAAATTTTTGCACTAAACTTGTTACTGCCTGTAAACTAGGGCGAGAATTACGACCGAAAATCAGAGCTAACGCTGTTAAAGTAGCGGTCACCGACTCCGAATTTCTGTAGTAAATTTTTATAATTTGCAGACGTTGTTCGTTCGTGTACTTTACCATGATGAAAATGTTAAGTTTACTGAAGAAATTGACAGTGACAGTTCGATAATTAGTGAAAGAGTGCGTTCACAAATTGAATTAAAGTTGTCAAGTCCCTATTGGAAAACCCTATACATATTAATTATTAAAAACTGAAAAAGTAGATATACACCAAAAAGTAACAGAAAAACAAAACCAACAAAAAAAAAGAAGAAACTAACCAAATTTCGAATATATAAATCTTTTCAGAGCGTCAAGCGATCCTGTAAACAAGTCAATATCATTGCAATACGTATTTACGTTTCTACATGCAGACAGAACAGGCGAGTGCGAATGGTGCGAGTGCGAACGTGCGAACTATTGTGAACGTTTCAATTTAAAATTGCTAATAACATCTTATATTAATTCATTAATAGCGCTCACTTTTACACTATGTTACCGCTACAAAGATTAAATAATAACAAGAAAGCTGTCCTGTCTCTTAAGCTGTTATAGTAGGTGTTCACTTCATTAGTAGATTGTGGAATAGAGGGCATCTTTCTCACCGACAAGTAGAAACGTCCGAGCAATATGTCCAGATTGCATTCATTCTTTCGTACGGATTATCCTCTACATGACACATGAATCGCGTATTTACATTATCTACTATGTAATTCTAAGAAAGTGATAAACGGACTGAGAGGCTGACAGCTGATGAACTGCAGCATTGGTTTTAATAATGGAAAACATATATACAGCGGTGTATAGATAGGAGAGGAGAGTATGTCGAAGGAGATGAAAATTTAATATAAGTTTATTTGCAATAAATAACATTTCTCACACCAGTCTCCTTATTTAATCGCTATACCTCGTATACTACATTTATAGCCATATTTCAAAATTATTCTTTTTTTATTAACGTATTCTTATCAGTTTTAATGATTGCTAATAAATTACCTTATAAAACTATAAACAGTACGTGGAAAGAATTATGGCCGAGGATTTTTGTGTTCAGCCATGACAGACACAACTATTCTGCCTTTTTAATAATTTTTAAGAGCGTTTTAAAAGCGATCAACATTTAAAAAAATATCCGTAGAAATGATTTTGATATTCAATAATATTAATCATAATAATAATACTAATCTTTATTATTCAACAGGAACCCATGTACAGCAATTAGTCTTCAATCACTTTGATACACTCTATATTTATGCAGTATATATA
>JAVIWB010006353.1:600000-928575 GCA_031893035.1 Dermolepida albohirtum | reverse complement strand
ACGGGGCGAAAATATAAATGTTCTATATCTAATGAAATAATATTCGCAAAATAAAAGAAGTTCTTCGTTCGCACTCTTGGTTTTCAGTTCAACACTGTTCTATACGTATCATAGTTTTAAAATCGGTATGCTTATTTAAGACTGCACATAATTGATCGGTTTGTACGGGTACTTACATTATCTGTTAGATTTCTTAACGAGGTTTTCAGGAGATGTACTATACTCAGGGCTTCATTTAAAGACATCTTGCTGTTTTCTAATTGGGAGATGGCTTACAAATCGAGTAATTTTTGGAAATTTGTTTTGTTTATGTTTGGATTTTAATATGTGTAGTTGCTGGCTTAATGGAATTGCTTGAGTTTTTTGGGAATTTATTTTCAAAATACAAGGTTTAACAATGGAACTGTTTCTCTGAATGCATTATTGCTTCAAGCTACGATCTCCATCTCGTTAATGCCGGCTGTGGGGGTAGAGGAATGCCCGGACAAGGTTTTTTAAATTCGCGTCTGTGTTTGGGAAAAACAAAAATTTGTTGGTGGAAACTATTAATTTATTTACTTTGGGATAGCTGTTTCTAATATACTGTGCTGCCAGATGAATTTTGTAGAGCAAACATATTGCGTGACGAAGCGTGACGAACTTAAAAGAAGATCGTTTTAGTATTTTTCTAGCTTTAACCCTGTTTGAATCATCATTGGTGTTCAACATTACAACTTGAGTTGTCGATATACAAAAATTCACTACAGCGTTTGTTTCTTTTCTTCGTACTATTTTACTGTATAAAAGAAGAAACGGCGAAGTCTTATCGCTTACTAAAATGCGTACTAATACATTTGCGACACTAGTTTTCAGTATTCGTAGTTTCATTAACCAATAGCTATATTTTCATTTTCTCCGTCTTCATAAGATTGGTCGGTAACTTTGAATGTACAGGTTGGTAGAAAAGTTTTGAAAGCGACACCTATTAAGCAGTAGAGGAATCAAAATTCATACGCCATTTCAATATTTCATGTGTCATATGAACACATTAAAAATTTTATCTCGATCTGTCAATTCATTCATTGTTAGCAATTCATTAGAATTAGACGTGTCGGTGTTTTTTTTAAAAATGGAAAAAACTGAATATCGCGTTGTGATAAAACTCTTTTTTTATCAGCAACAGAGATTCATACAAAAATGGTGAGCGTGTTAAAGGAATGTGCTCCTTCATTTCCAACAGTACATCGATGGGTTTTAGAATTTAAACGTGGTCGTACAAGCGTTGAAGATGAACCACGTAGTGGACGACCAAAAACTGCAACAACAGCAGAAATCATTGAGCAAGTACATAATATGGTTAGTGAAGGTCCGAATTTGACTAAGCTTGAAATTGCTAATATCATAGGCATCTCAGACGAACGAGTACTCCATATTTTACATGAAGAATTACATATGAAAAAGCTGTTTGGAAAGTTAGTGCTGCATTCGTTAACAATTCAACAAAACTAGATAGAAAACAAAATTTTCAGCGTAAAACCGATTTCTTGTGTCGTTTTATAAGTATGGATGATCTACCACCATGATCCTAAATTGAAACAAGAACGATTACAGTGGACTACGGTTGGTTGTTCAACTCCAAAAGAAGTGAAGTCAGGACGATCGGCAAAAAACGTTATGGCATCAATGTTTTGGGACGCGAAATTTTATTGATTGATTATGTTCAAAAAGGTAAAACAATTAACTCAAAGTATTATTGTAGCCTTTTAGATCAACTTGATGCAAAAATTCGTGAAAAAAGACCTGGTTTAACGAAAAGAAAAATAATTTTTCATCAAGACAATGCGCCTTCACACAAAAGTGTTTTGCCGATGGCTAAATTGAATGAATTAAAGTACGAATTGCTTGAACAATCATCGTATTCACCAGATTTGGCTACGAGTGATTACTACCTCTTCAGCAACTTGAAACAATTCGTTCGTGGAAAGCGTTTTTCATCGAATGAAGAAGCTATTACAGCCGTGGAACAGTATTTTGAAGAGCTTTCAGAAAATCATTACAGAGATGGTGTAAAATTATTGGAGGATCATTGGAATAAATTTATTGAAGTTGAGGGAGATTACATTAAAATAAAAAAATTAATTTCATTTACAAATTCACATTATTTCATTTTTGCTTTCAAAACTTTTCTACCAACCTGTAAAATATATTTGGTCTAAAACTAACGAAAGATCTCATTGTCTACTACAAGTTGAGGAATATTATACGCAGCACGAATTTCAATACTGTTTATCTCGTCAAAAGCTCTGTTCTCACAGTCATCATAAGAAACTAATTAGGTGGTGGTCTAAAATTTGACAGCTGATATTGTTAGGACACGGTGCAAAAATAGTTTGAAACCTACGTCATTTATTCCTTATTCAACAGACTTTTCAGTCCACCCGTACAACTAATCAACAGGCTCTATAGGCTTGAACAGTATTCGCAGGTTAGTTCAAATGTGTTGTAGTATAAACTCTAATGTGCTTTCGATACATTTACGTTGGAAGGAAGGTAATAAATGGATATTTCAAGGATTATGTTGTCATATCTCATATTAGCCTTTAACAATATCTCCAATAGAAGTCTAATACTTACTTCGCATTCCATAGTAACTGAACCTTTCACAGAATTCATTGCTGACGATAAAGAAGACCTGCTTTGGATATGGATATTTCTGAAACAAAAGAAAAATCATTTGTTTTTTGTCTATTTCTTTTTGAATGATAGCAATAATTAATAATAATCCATTCGCCTAACGCTGATAGAGAGTGGACTTCGCCACTCTTCCATTAAATTTTTTAATAGTTTACCGGAATCATTAAAAGAAATTCAGATATTCTCAATATTTAAAAAAAGAATTCGTGATTTCTTAATTGACATAGATATACAGTATATATACAGTATATTTGAATATATAAAACGTGGTTCTCTACAGCAAGAATATGATGTGTAAGAATATGTTTTAACACATATGTAATAACGGGTGTTTTTTTTAAAGGTATAGAACTTTGAAATGGAATAAAACAAATATGATTTTTTTAAATTGACATGAAATTTACTTTATTCGAAAGATAATCTTCTGGCATTATAATTTAAATATGACTTCTGGCATACGACCGCCACGGCTGGCTCGGACGTAGTCTAATCTGGAGGGCCAATTTTCGATGACTTTTTCCAACATTTGTGGCCGTATATCGGCAATAACGCGGCGAATGTTGTCCTCCAAGTGGTCAACGTTTCGGGCTTATCGGCGTAGACTAGCGACTTCACATATCCCCACTGAAAATAGTCAAGCGGCGTTAAATCGCACGATCTTGGAGGCCAATTTACGGGTCCGAAACGTGAAACTATGCGGTTACCAAACGTTATCTTCAATGAATCAATTGTGGCACGAGCTGTGTGACATGTTGCGCCGTCTTGTTGAAACCACAACTCCTGCACATCATGATTGTTCAATTGAAGAACGAAAAAGTCAGTAATCATGGCTCTATAGCGGTCATCATTGACTGTAACGTTCTGGCCAGCTTCGTTTTTAAAGAAGTACGGACCAATTATTCCACCAGCCCATAAAGCACACCAAACAGTCAGTTTTTCTGGCTATAACGGTGTCTCAGCATACACTTGAGGATTATCATCACTCCAAATACGGCAGTTTTGTTTATTGACGTATCCATTCAACCAAAAGTGAACTTCATCGCTAAACAAAATTCGATTATGAAAATCGGGATCAACGGCAATCTTGTTTTGGGCCCATTCACCAAATCTACGCCTTGCTAGGTGATCGTGTGGCTTCAATTCTTGCACGAGTTGGATTTTGTAAGTACGCAAACCTAGATCTTTCCGCAAAATCTTCCATAAAGTGGATGGACACATATCCAATTCCTGTGCACGATGGCGGATAGACTGATTCGGGTCTTCCTCTACGCTACGCTCTACAGCAGCAATGACTTCTTCTGTACGCACTGTACGACGTCTCTCTGGATGCGTGTTATCATTTAGCGTATACGTGGTGCGAAAACGTTCCATAGTTAATCGAATTAATTGCTCTGATGGACGATTATGTTAACCATAATATTGACATAGTGCGCGATACGTATTTCGAACAGAACCATGATTTTCAAAATAAATTTACACAATTTGCAAGCGTTGTTCAGGCGTCAGTCTATTCATGTTGAAATGACAAACCAAACTAAATATAAATCACTTAACAGCTGACAAAATGGCCGCCAGTTAAAAAAGTGTTGCCAACTTAAAGTTCTATACCTCTAAAAAAAACACCCGTTATATTGTATCTGTCATGACGTTTGCATTTTCTTTTCTTTGTACAATTAGTTGTAATAAAGTTATTATTATTATTATTATTATTACTATTCCCTCACATCCCTCAACATTTTAATGTCATTTGCGGAGGACTTTGCCAGACCACGGGTTATTATTACGCCCACACTCGTGATGCGACTTACAATTTCCGTTTGTCAGCATTCACTTAAACATACATAATGTTGGTATAATTATTTGTTTTATGCTAATATTGTGCTTTATTAACGTGAATTTTTGACCACTCTGTATAACAGAAACCCAACTTTTTGGGCTATTTCGACATAGGTATACTATCTGGACCACTTTTAATGCAAAAATAAATAATAAAATTTTTATCAATTTTTGCTAATGTAGTTATTGTGTAGTAATTTCGTTGCTCGTTCCATTGCGCTACATAAAATACAATTTAACCGTTTCATGGAAATATTATAAAAGAAAATGGGCGAGCCTATTTTTATGACAACTTTTTGACTCATTAAGATAATTTTGTTTGCACTTTTAGGTTTATATATAATAGACAAATGCGCATATTAATTTTAAATATTGTTCGTACACAGCCTGTAATTGTGAACTATATTTTCAAGTAAAGAAAAAAAATAAAAACATAAATTCACTGTACGTCATGGCCTACGTTAAAATTGTTGTGGTTTTGGTGGCTGTAAGTATTACGTTTATATAATTCTAGTATTATAAGTGTATATATTTCAAAAGTATTTGTAAAGAAAGTTTATAAATGTCAAGGATATCACAAAAGACGCATTTCTCATCCTCAGTTATCGCACAATGATGTTTCTACGTCGTTAACAGGTGATTGATCGATGAGCATTTATTTTTTTTTAATAGATTGTGTGGAGCATCTTCTCTGTTAACTTGATCAGTCTGCTTCGAACATTCTTGAATGACCGAGCGAGGCGTGTTAAGCTTATCTGATAACTCTTCCATCGTTTGACAATAATTTGCTTTCACTTCTGTCCGTAAATTATCAAGAGACACTAGTTTTCTTGAACGAGACGAGGCAGAAAGATCATAATTGGCCGACCTCGACCGAGTAAACCGATTTTTGCCATTTACGGACATTTAATGCCACTTTGTACATACGACGAATGTTTTTTTTACAGCCATTGCAGCATCATAATTTCCCCATATCAACCTAGCAAACCAATTTTTGCACTTACGGACATTTAATGAGACTTCTTTGTTGGTTCTGATTGGTCAAGATTTGTCTCGGGATTTTCGTTGGTACTTCTTACAGTAACCAGTTCTAATTTGGCGAAGGTATTTTTGAACAGATTTTCTTTTCCTTGCCGTGTCATTTATGCTAATTGACAATTCATACGATATGATGTGCTTCAGAAAAAGGACTTCTTATGGGACCCATGTTATTTTCCCACTTATAAGGACAAGAGATAGAATCCTCTCTTCGGGTCTAACATCGATTACTTAAATTAATTTTATGGGTTTTTTAAAATTTCACTTTTAATTCGAAATATGTATATACACGACAAAGTAAACTATAATAATCCACAATAAACTGCATATATTCGTATTTTCGACCATTACCACTTGTGTTGATTGTACTGAACATAGAGGTTCCATTTCGCTTTTCATCTCACATTTTGTATTTTGGATATTTATATTATAATAAATGAAATTCGAGATTAGTGCAATTATTATATACTACCTTTCCGAAACTTGAATAACACAAAACGTCGAATATACATCTCCTTTGATTTTTGTCTTCTTTTGTTTTACAAAAATTAAATGAATTTGTAAAATAAAGGAAGGCAAAATTATTTTGCAACTTGCGGCCTGCGCAATCAGTTGATTATTATTAAATTATAAAAATAATAAATTAAATTTGAAATCAAAATATTTTAATATATTTTATTATTAAACTTTCTCTATAAAGAGTGTACATTTTTCAATGGAAATTTAATTATCTATTATTCTCAATGCAGTAAACGTTTGTACAAAATTGATTTAAAAATATTGGGTTGGCAACTAAGTACTTTCGGTTTTGTAGTATAAAATAAAACACTTTTTTTTTAAACAAAGAATAGTTTTTAATCAATTATATATTTTCCATTTTGCTCAATGACCTTTTGCCATCTTTCTTTCAGCTGCATGATTCCGCGCTCATGAAATTTCTGGTCCTTATCAGCAAAAAACTGAACCAGGTGCGAGTGAAGGTCATCGTCATTTGTGAAAGTTTTACCATTCAAAGAATTCTGCAAACTTCGAAATAAATGGTAATCAGATGGTGCTAGATCAGGGCTGTATGGGGGATGTGTCATCACTTCCCAGCCAAGCTCCAATAGTTTCGAACGAGTTGCCAAAGATGTGTGAGCCCTTGCATTATCTTGGTGGAAAACTACACCTTTCCGATTTGACAATTCTTGCCGTTTTTCTTTGATTGCTTCATCCAGTTTTATTAATTGTTGATAGTAAACATCAGAATTAATCGTTCGGTTCCTTGGAAGCAGCTCAAAAAACACAACACCTTTGTAATCCCACCAAATTGACAGCATGATCTTTTTTGGATGCAATTCAGCTTTCGATGTGGTTTGAGATGGTTTATCGTGTTTGCTCCATGATCGTTTTCGAACTATGTTACTGTACAGGACCCATTTTCCATCACCAGTGATGATTTTTTTTAAGAAAGGGTCGGTTTCATTTCGTGTAAGGTGCATATCGCAACAGTTGATTCTTTGTGTTAAATGAATTTCTTTCAATTCGTGAAGTACCCAAATATCAAGCTTCTTAACTAGCCCAAGACATTTTAAATGTTTTTCGATTGTTGCGTGCGATACATGTAGCCTCTCCGCAACCTCTCGAATAGTTATATGACGATCCTCTTCAATTATGACTTTGATTTGGTCATCATCAGCTTCAGTAGGCCGACCAGACAGTTGCTCATCTTTGAGGGAAAAATCTCCAGAACTGAATTTTTTATACCAATTCTGACACGTGCGCTTTGTTAAGCAATTAGCACCATAAACTTCACATATCTTTTTGTGAGCCGCAGCAGCTTTCTTTCCTTTACGGAAATAAAATAGTAAAATATGTCGAAAATGTTCGTTTCTGCACTCCATTTAAAATTAACCCACAACTAATAGCTTTAATAAAAATCACGCACTACTTGCTTCTGAAGTTACGTCAATATGACTAGTATCACAAGACAAACGGTAAAGTACAGCACTAACATACGTTATACAAAAATAAAGCAACGCTCTCTATCAATAAAAACCGAAAGTACTTAGTTACCAACCCAATATATTTTTTATTGGGTAATTCCTCTTTTTTTTAAGGCTCTGTATATTAAATTTGCTATGTTAACAGTTTTCAATGCAAGATAGACAGTAGAAACACATTCCTATTTAAATCATTTGAACTAAATTTAATTACATTTATTTCCTTATATTCTCTAATAGAACATGAACATGTTGTAATATCTAAAATATTATTTATTTACAAGTATTTTTAAGTGTAAAGTTGCGGCACTGTGTAGATCTCTTCTTCTTAATGAGAATATAATAAAGAAAGATGAGAGAAATATATGTAATGCTTTGATTTTAATACTTAGAAAATAAATTGAAAAAAAATTTACGTCTTTGGCTGTTACGCTGATTCCAAATCGATTTAAAGCACGTTTATTTCACAAAATTGCAACTCAAAGAAATTAGATATCTCTGAAAATGTTGATTTGAATAGAATTTATATTTAATGATCTTATAAAATTTACGTTGGACATCTAAAACGTATGATTATACTACTGCGCAATAAAATTAGGGCTACCACATAAATTCAGTAAGACAAATAATGATATATACGAGGGTGGTCTGAAAAGATTCTGACCTAACAAAGATACAAGATATTTTTTCTTAAAATTTATATTTATTTTTCTACATAGTCTCCTTGTAACTCTACATACTTCTCCCAGCGATGCTCCCATCTCTTTAACCCGTCCAAATAATACTCGGTGTTTTTCTCTGCAAAATAATTGTTCACGAAGGTGATTGCCTCCTCATTTGACGAAAATTTCTATCCTCCGAGCGCAATTTTTAGATGAGGGAACAAAAAGAAGTTGCTTGGGGCTAGATCTGGTGAGTAAGGTCGGTGGTCAAGCAGTGCGAACCGGAATTCGTGAAATTTCGCCATGGCGTGAAACGGCGCGTTATCTTGGTGAAACGGGATTTTCTTTTTCTGCAAATGTGACAGTTTTCCCACAATTTCTGCCTTCAGCTTGTTAAGTAATGATGCGTAGTATGCTCCTGTAATAGTTTTTCCTTTTTGAAGGTATTCGATTAAGATAATTCTATGACTATCCCCCCCCCCCCAAAAAAAAAACAGTCGCCATCACTTTCCCAGCCGAAAAAACAGTTTTTGCTTTTTTTTGGAGCCAGTTCCCCTTTTGGTGTCTACCGTTTTGATTGTATTTTTGCTTCGGGCGTGTATTGGTGTATCCAAGTTTCATCTACAGTAATTAATCGGCGCCAAAACTCGGATTTATTGCGCTGACAGAGCGTTGGAAATGTTCATTCGAACACGTTTTTCGTCTAACGTTAGCAAACGCGGCACCCAACGCGCGGACTGCTTTCGCATGTCTAAATCATGATTTAACATATGACAAACACGTTCTTTGGACATATTCATAGCCTTTGCTATCTCTCTCACTTTAATTCGACGGTCGTCTAGCACCAATTGGTGAACTTTAGCGCTGTTATCGTCAGTAGTTGCAGTTCCCGAGCTCTTACGGCCACGTTTAAATTCAGCTGCCCAAAATTTCACTGTGGTAAATTATGATTCAGAGTCCCCGTACACAGAGTCCAACTCATCTCTGATTTGTGTAGGCATATTACCTTTCTAAAGCAAATATTTAATGAGAGTTCGATACTCGACACTCACATCGACCCACTCAAACGACTGTCAAATAACAACTGCGCGTCTAAAATGGCTGAAACTTTGATGAGTACACAAAGGATACACAACTACATTCTTTAGCTTTTATTGATGATTGCTGCTATCTTCACGTTGAGGTTGGAAAACCATCCTCGTACTTCTTCCCAATCGACAACCGTGGGGTTTTTATGCTGTTTCGCCGATTGTTATCACTTTTTTTTTCATCCTCTAGGCCAATCTTGTTTATTTCCCTGCCGGTAACTATAAATTTTCTCCACATATAATCAATATTGAACATTGCAATCTTGCAATCTCGATATTTTGACGTTATTTGTTTCTAGTATGCGTGGCATCTCTCTAATAGGTCGCTGTCGATTTTCTAATGAAGCTTAAACAATTAATCTTTCTTTACGGTACTGTCTGACGAGAAGCACGTTCTCTTCTTGCTATTTTTCGATGAGAATAGTCTCTATTGCCATCTTTTTTACATTGGTAATGTCTTTGCACTTTTTTATTG
Organism: Dermolepida albohirtum; assembly: GCA_031893035.1. NCBI lineage: Eukaryota > Metazoa > Arthropoda > Insecta > Coleoptera > Scarabaeidae > Dermolepida > Dermolepida albohirtum. Next base: position 918,821 of record JAVIWB010006353.1, on the reverse strand, counting down.
TTCTAAAATCGCGATCAACCACAACACACAACAAAAGTAAAATATCACAAAATTACGAGATTACCGCGAATACTATAATAGAAGATATTTTAACAACGGAAAATATGATATTCACTCTACTTATCAAATACGTGGGCAAGGTGAAAAGTTCTCAGCCTGACACAGAGATGGCGTTACGATTAACAGAAATTTATGTTTCCTGCGTGGCTGCATGTGTCATAGTAGTTCATATGAAAACTCTCAACTTGTTCTCTCAAGTAGTTTGTCTGCAAGAATTTTTGTAGTAGACGTCGTGCGTGTTATTTTTTTAAATGGATAAACTTGAATATCGTGCTGTTATAAAATTCTTTGTTTTGGATGGTTTAACCCCTATGGAAATTCATCCGAAGTTGACAAAAGTGTACGGGGACTCTGCTCCTTCGATGGCTATCGTTAAAAAGTGGACGGCTGAATTTAAACGTGGTCGTACGTCCCTCGAAGATGACCTACGTGAAGGACGGCCAAAAACCGCAACCACACCAGAAATCATCGAAAAAGTACATGATATTGTGTTGGACGATAGGCGAGTGAAAGTGAGTGAGATAGCTGAGGCTTTTGCACAAAGAATTAGAGATGAGAAAGCTCTGCGCAAGATGGGTGCCGCATTTGCTGAATGTCGATCAAAAGCAAATGCACAATCGATTTTCGGAGCATTCTTTGGACCAATTTAACAAGAATCCGACCGATTTTGTGCGGCGATGAGCCATGAGTCCACCACTACACCCCAGAAACGAAACAGCAGTCGAAGCAGTGGGTGGAAGCCGGTGGTTCAACGCCAAAGAAAGCGAAGTCGATCGCATTTGTCGGAAAAGTTATGGCCAGCGTGTTTTGAGATGCAAAGGGAATCGTGTTAATTGATTACCTTGAAAAAGGCAGAACAATTACAGGCGCATATTACTCTAACCTTCTTGACCAGCTGGATGCCAAAATTCGCGAGAAGAGGCCTGGTTTGAAGAAGAAAAGAATCATTTTTCATCAGGAAAACGCACCCGCACACAAGGGTGTGTTGGCGATGGAAAAACTGCGGGATTTGGGGTACGATTTGCTCGACCATCCTCCCTATTCTCCTGATTTGCCCCTGCCAGACTTCCATCTATCCCCAAATTTGAAAAAATTTGTTTCTGGAAAGCGATTCACATCCAATGAAGAAGTTGAAAGGACTGTAAAAGAATATTTTGACAGCCTTCCAGACTCTCATTTCCGGGAAGGAATATTGATGTTAGAAAAACGCTGGACCAAGTGTGTTGAACTCAAGGGAGATTATTGTAGAAAAATAAAATCGTTTTTTAAATTTAAATCGCAATCTTTCATTGTCAGGCCGAGAATTTTTCACCTTGCCCACGTAGCTTTAAATATTTTAAAAAAATGCGAGTGGCCTTAATTTAATAGGGCGTACTGTATATTAAAGAAAATTTTCAAATTCATTTCATTTTTGAGATACCAAACGATAATTCATATTCGAAGACTGCTCAATGCACGCTTCGTCTGTCATCCATGTTCAGATATAATTTAAATTTAATTTCATAGGCGTTAATCAATCAGATTAATGATTTTGTAATACATGAAAAGCATTTATCTTAAGTTTAATTTAGATTAGAGGAATTATTGGAATCCACTAAACAATTTAATCCATCTAGTGTTCTTGTGAAATAAAAATATTCTTATTTAATCAGATGAATGAAGAAAGGAGTTCAATTAATACTTCTGTGTCATCCGTTAACTTTCTTTTTCAGGTTATCGCTGTAGCGACCGCCTTTGCGATCAACGAAGAGGACGACATTGTTTCGCAAGATCGTGCTCTGCAAAAGAGAGACGTATCCTCCATAACAGGCCCGATTCAGGACTTTCTAAAGAACATAATCGATTCTGTTTTGGGTATCACCAACAGCGCGACGGGAGGTGTTTTCCAAGATTTGATCCAGCAGGTTCAAATGCTACTGTACGGTCTGGTGGAGAGACTATTTCCGAATGGATCGTCCTCTTCGACCGAAGCTGCACTGAACGTTATTTAAGAAGAATATTGCCCTACTCATGTATAAGTTTCATGTGCATTTGCAATAGATTCTTTTAGTGTAGTTGTAATTTTTTAGATTACAATAATTGATAAATAAATAAATAAATTTAAGTAAATTGTATGGAAACTATGTACAACTTTATGGTTCGTTTTTCTTTAGAAGGAGGAATATCTAAAATCGTTCAAATAAGAAATTTAAAGATAATTCCTTTTTTATTGTGGTCTATTTATTTGTAATGAAATACATATGAAATTTTCAATAGAATCAGTTCTAGATTTAAATTTATTATTGGTTACTTTAAACGAAGATTCATTTGAATTTTCCTACATGTTCTTTATTCCCAAGTCCAACTGTATATCTCCTAAAATAAGCTTTTTGGGTACACATCATAAAAGTTACTAGCGAATAGAACGTAAATGTATTTCATTAATTTATTACATGTTTTCACGTTTCCTACAGTTTAATTTACAAATTGAACTTAATCTTTACCTGTTTCTGGCCTTCCGGGCTAGAACCGCGTCACCGGTATAACTGCCGACGTTTCAGTGCCGACGTTTTCAGTTTCAGTGCGACAGTCCATAACAGTAGTTGAGCCCTGAAGATGTCCTATACTAGTGGGTACGAGACGTCGGCAGTTATACCAGTGACGCGGTTCCAGCCCGAAAGCCCAGAAGAAGATAGTAAGGACCACCACCGCCAAAGTCTACGCACTACAAGTCTACTACGTACCAGTTTAATTGATTCGTGATTGTTGGGGATGTTTTCTCTTTTGTTTTTGTTTACTGAAAACTATTGTATATTATCGAAATTATTTTTTGTTGAATGAAGATTATTATTTACATTAAAGATTATTATTATTAATTCTTTTACCCGTTCGGAATTTCTAATAACTTCGCGGGTTTCTTTCTGTCTATTGTGTAATATACGAGGGTAGTTTGACAAGTAGTGAGAATGGAAACGAAAAACGAATTTTTTAAATTCAAAATAATTTTTATTTTTCAATATATTCTCCTAAAAGAGCATTACATTTATTCCAACGGTGCTCTAATGCCCTTATGCTATCTCTAAAATGCGATTCCGGAAGGCTTGCAAAATACTCATTTACGAAGATGATAAGCTCGTCGTTAGACGAAAATTTCTTTCCACCTAGTGCCGTTTTCAATTTTGGAAAAAGGTGGACGTCGGAAGGGGCTAGATCCGGCGAATAAGGCGCATACGGTACTAATTGAAAATGCAACTCGTGGATTTTGGACATCGCAACTGTGCTGGTATGCGAGGGAGCGTTGTGTTGGTGAAACAGAATCTTTTTCTCTGCCATTCCTGGCCGTTTAGCACGAATCTCAACATTTAATTTTTGTAGAAGTTCTGCGTAATATTGTCCGTTTATTGTGGCACCTTTTTGAAGGTAATCAATGAGCAAAATGCCCTTTGAATCTCAAAAAAATGATGCCATCACCTTGTTTGCCGACAAAGCAGTTTTCTCTTTCTTTGGAGGTGCAGAACCACGTTCTAACCATTGTTTCGACTGTTGTTTAGTTTCGGGTGTACTGCAGTGTATCTAAGTTTCATCGCAAGTAACAAATCGCCTACAAAAATCAACCGGATTCCGCTTATAAAAGTCCAAACATTCATTGGAAATGCGCAAACGAGTGAACTTTTGATCAGTAGTAAGCAATCGCGGCACCCAACTTGCCGAAAGCTTGGAAAGGCCCAATTCTTTCGTTAAAATGTGGTGTACGCGTTCTGTTGAAATGTTTACCAAGTCTGCTATCTCTCTCACTTTGAGTCGTCGATCTTGCGTAATAATATTATGGATTTTTATAATCATTTCCTTAGAAGTCATGATTTTGGGTGCTCCAGAGCGCGCTTCATCAACACAGCTTGTTCTACCACGTTTAAATTCATTTACCCATCTACTTATCGTGGCGGATGATGGAGCAGGTTCACCTAATGTTTGACTCATCTTGTATTTCGGTAGCTTTCATACCCTTAATTACGAAGTATTTAATCACCGTACGATACTCTGCTTTTTCCATTTTAACAAAACAACATGTTGCTTCTTTTTCAATCAGCTGTCAAAAATAAACTAATCAACCGATTTATCTAAATATCGGAATATAAACATATAAACAGGCAACCTAAATTACAGTGCATTTGTTTTACCAATTAGAGCGCCACTTATGTGTCATTCTCACCACTTGTCAAACTATCCTCGTATTGTATTATTGGAAGAGTGGTCCCGCATATTTTCCAATTTCATTTTGCGCGTATTTCTGGGAATTGTTACACACAACCAATTTGCAAATAACGTTTTCAAAACTAATGAAAAATAGAACAAGAATTCCGTGAAAAAAACCTATTAAATTTTCTAATTTGCTTTGTTTACGACAATGCTCAGGTACACGCGTTCTTTAAATATACAATGTACATGTGTTAAGCGTAAACTTTAATTATTATGTTGGTCAGGTGTGCAAGGTCATTAAGATATACCATACGTGTATATATAATATAAATATTTGTCAATGACATCAGTCGATATCCGTTTTACATATGAGCACCTATTTTGTAATGGCATCAATCACTGTGCACCTGCATGAATGTTAAAGCGAAGGAAAAAAGGTAATGCATACATACCTTTATTACTGGAACTCCTTCGGCTGTCATGTTTCGGTAAAAAAATCTCCTTCGATTATTTTTAAAAAATTCCCAATATATCACAACAAAAAAATTAACTAAAAAATACTATTTCATATCACAGCACTAAATGCAAAATATTTTTTCTCCTAGCAAACAAGAAAAATTTTTATCTGACTTTTTTTTTACTCCTAAAAACAGTAATTCCAAATAAAGACATGACCGAATTTCTCTTAAAATTTTCTGTTAAAATTCGCCTTTTCAATTTTATTTTTCGAAAATATACGTACGAAAAACGCGCACGGCATATATGGAATTTTACGTCATTTACAAACGCTGCAGTCGTGTTTTTTTTTAACTGTCTTTGGCGTTCACGCAACGATCGGTGTTTTAATCATGGTAGCCGTGAAAGTACTGATTGTGACAGCAAGCTCTGACCGTGTTTTATAACATAAGGTAGTCGGTACTTAACTTAAAACCATTTGCCCGTGTTGTAAATACATGACAACAATGAATGTGCATTTGCTCACTTTTAATAGGAATAAAAGTGAATACGTGATCGCAGGATCTTCGATACGTAAAATGTGTTGTTATTGTTGGTTCCGATTAGGATTGTTGGTTTCGTGAGCGGACGAAAAACTTTTTTCCGACCTGGCTTATCTGTTTTTTGCTCCCTTTTCGGGTCGTGTCTAAAAACCACGTAAACTTTTTTTCAGAGTCACTTTTTTCGGATATCAAAGTTTGCTTAAGACATCTACATTACCGGTCATATTTATTTGCCCACCCCAATTTTATGTTTCCTGAAATACGGATTATCTTTCGAAAAATCTGTATTATAATTATTCAACAATATTATTAGTGGAAGTAATTCCATATGAATTTCTACGAAAATCTTAAATTGTTTATGATATATCGTAAAGGTGTCATAAATTGGAAAAATACCATAAATATTATATAGGCTAATCCCTACAGTATTTACAGTTTTACCTGCATTTCCGAAAGGTATTACCAATATTGTATTATTGTACTAACTAATTACAATATTAGGATGTGTTATTCAAAAAGGAAAATAAATTTTATGTCAGACATCGTTCATCTTTTGTTGCGAAAACAGTGAAATAGAGAGTTATTGTGAATATTTTAATGCAATGCCGAAGACGAAGGAATTATCTGTTGAAGTGCGTGCTATGATAATTACTTATCATCGTACGGGTAAGAGTAATCGCGAAATTGCAAAAGAATTACGATTAAATCGCAGAACCGTTGATTATAACGTTGCAAAATTTGAAGAAAGTGATACATTTTCCAACAAAAGAAGATCTGGACGACGCAAAGCGACGACATCTGCAGATGACCAGTATCCAATACGGATAAGAAGACGCAATAGACGAAAAACAGCACCAGAAATTGCTGCTGAAATGAATAGAGCGCGTGCTAAACGAATTAGTATGTCCACCGTACAGAGAAAGTTAAGGCAAGCGGGTTTATACGAAAGAATTGCTCTGCGAAAACCACTACTACGAAAACAAAACAAGATAAAGCGACTAAATTGGGCTAAAGAACATGAGAATTGGACGATTGATCAGTGGAATAATGTGTTGTGGACAGACGAATCGAAGTTTGAACTTTTCGGTAGTAGAAGGCGAATATTCGTAAGAAGATCCGCAGGAGAAAGAGTACTGCCAAAATGTATTGTGCCTACCGTAAAACATGGAGGAGGTTCAGTAATGATTTGGGGGTGTTTTGGTGGAAGATCTGTAGGCGATCTCGTCAAAATTGAGGGAATCCTAAGAAAAGAAGGCTACAAGCAAATTTTAGAAAATAACGCTGTTCCTTCAGGACTAAGGATTCTTGGCGAAAACTTTGTATTTCAACAGGACAATGATCCGAAACACACTTCTAGATTGTGTGGCGATTACTTGCGTCAACTAGAAGAGCAAGGGCAAATCTCTATAATGGTATGGCCAGCTCAAAGTCCTGATCTGATTCAAATAGAGCTTCTTTGGGAAGAATTTGCCCGGAAGGTTCGAGAACGTGCTCTATCATCCACCCCTGTACTGTGGGAACAACTTCAAGAAGCCTGGGCACATATTACAGAAGATACACTGCAAAAATTAATTGAAAGGATGCCGCGGTTATGTGCCGCAATTATCAAAAATAAAGGTGGGCACATTGATGAGAGCAAAATTTAATAATAATTAATGATAAAGTTTTTATATAAGAAAAATGTAACTATTTTATGTTTATTTTACACTATTGTATTGGTACAATAAATAAATTTTCAGTACACATTTGATAGGTTAATAATTTTGGCTAAAACTAAGGGTGGGCAAATAAATATGACCGGTAGTGTATATATTCAATAACTTTACAAAACACACTGCAAAAAACGAGATTTAAGATTTTTGCCTTCGTATAATTTTCGAAGATACAGAAACAATTCTTAATTACCTATTGCATATAGAGACCCATACACCCAGTCTTATCCTTTTTGATTAGCAATTTTTTTTTAAAGCACAAGTGTTGTTTCTTATTGCATTACACTCAGAAATTATCCGATTTCTCAAAATCTTCTTTATTTTCCACTGTAATAGTGTATACTAACGTCCTTAATTGGTTTAAATTACATTAAAATGTGCTGATACGCCGTCATTAGAGTAAGAAAATTTGGTCGGCTTTATTAGGCGTGCGCCGAGAACGTAGAAGAGATTTCGTCGCTGATATGTATGTATGTAAAGCACTGTGCGTTTTAGTTTGGGGTATTCACTTGTATTACATCGGTAGCCTAATCGGCACGTGTTGCAAAAGGGGCATCATACATCATACAACTAAATCTAAATTATACGGATTTCAAATTGAATATAAAACGAGGATTAATATAAATGTATGCCTTTCAAAAAAAAAATAGCGCTAAAAACTTCCTGACCTTTAAGACCACCAAATTAATCAAGGTAGAATAGTAGAACTCAAGGCACTTGTAATTCTAGAATTACTGCTCTTATTGAATCAAATATGATAGTAAATTAAGGCCCATTAGAAAATGTAAATTGAACTTATTGAATAGAAGATTTTACGGAATTTCACGAATAAGTTTTACGTAACGCACATTAGAATTAAAATGCCATAAATACAGCTCAGATATTGCTTAAGCCGAATACAAATGATTTCAATATAATCTTGGAACTAATAAACGTATGTTCCTAATGTAAGTATATATGATATCCTAACAGAGACTATAAAATTAAAATACGGGGTGTTTCAAAAAGAATATACGTATTTCGAATGCATATATGTATTTATTAAACTTTAAGACATACGAATATGAAATTTTACACGCATATTTACGAACCGCTCAAGTTCAGATTACAAATGTTCAATATGGCCTCCATCAGTGACACGAACAATATCAAATCGATGCTCAAATTCCTCCCATACTCGGGCAAGCATGTCCTTCGCCACTGATGTTATGGCAGTACGGATCCGGTTCTTCAACTCTTCCAGGTTCTGTGGGAGTGGTGGTTTATAAACATTGTCTTTAACAAAACCCCACAGGAAGAAGTCACAGGGTGTCAAATCCGGTGACCGTGGAGCCCAGCTGAGACATACTAAGTCGCCAGCTCCTTGACGACCAATCCAACGGTTCGATAGAGTTTCATTCGGATATTCACGCACTTGGCGGCTCCAGTGAGGGAGTGCCCCGTCTTGTTGAAAAATGAAGTTGTCTTCGTACAACCTCGGAAACAACCAGTTTTGTAACATAGCAAGATACTGCTGACAGTTAACTGTGTTTCCATCAAAGAAGAATGGGCCATAAACAGATGATTGGGATATCGCACAAAACACATTGGTTTTAGGCGAATCTCGTACATGTTCAATGGCTGCATGTGGGTTCTGTAGACCCCAAATTCAAACATTGTGTTTGTTTACCAGACTATTAACACGGAAAGTCGGTTCATCACTGAACACGATGCGTTATGCGAAAATGTTATCATTGTCAATAGCATCATGAATCTCATTACAAAATGTCACACGTTTTCGTTTGTCATCAGGACGCAGAGCTTGTAACAACTGTAACTTGTACGGTTGGGTTGGGTTAGGTACCAACCGACGTCTCAAAAAACGCCAAATTGTTGTTGTAGGCAGTTGTAACTCCCGGCTGACACGACGAGTTGATTTTGAAGGATTACGTTAGAAAGCAGTTTGAATTCGTGCAACATTTTCGTCAGAAACACTGTGTCTACAAACTGTCGATACCATCTGCGAATGTTCCAGCCATTCGGAGGATCAATTTGGTAGCTCAACCTGAAACGTCTTTGCACTGTAATCACTGAATTGCACTTCGCAAACTCGAGAACACAAAATGATTTCTGTTGCGGAGTTGCCATTTTAAACATATGACGGTTACCAAGAAAAACAGAAGATAACTGACATCCAGCGGCTATTAAATAAACTAGACTATGTATTCATTTCTCCAACAGCCTAGCCGAGGCGCAGCGATCGATAGTTTGTAAAAAATAATATTTTGTAATACGTATATTCTTTTTGAAACACGCTGTATATAAAATTACATACAGTAAGTACATACTCGTAACACGTATGTATCTGTAATATTGTATTACTTAATCTGTGGTATATTGGAGGTTTTCTGACAGGCAGAGTAAGAAAGAGGAAACTAAAGTGATCCTTGAGTTACTGCATCTTTGATAACCTTCAATTCGTTGTTACCAAGCCAGACACAAAATGTTTACTACGTTCTTATTTCGAAGGCCGGAAGCAAACCGTACGCTATTCAAGTGTACGATCTGCTTCTGGACATTTTAATGTCCTATGCCAATTCAATTTTTGTTACCTTGGATGCACTCGAATGCTTCGGAAAGATGTATTATTATCGTGAAATTCTTGCTTCTTCTATGAAATTTTTGTTGGAATATATCCTGTTTTCAGAATAATAAAAAAGAGTGTTTGGCCTTCGATTTTAAGTCTACGAAATATTTTACATCACATAGACCCAAACTAAAATTAATCGAAATACAGATTCCTATCGCGTATTTTTTGCGCCATACAAACTAGTAATTAATGTATTGTTTATCTGTTTTCATCCTTGGCAATTAATGTAATTAGATTCCTCAGCGTTTAAATAAAAATACGTGTTGATTAATGTACGTCAATTTCAATTCGCGATATCTCAGGAAGTTCTTTTAATCGATCGGGAACCTTATCAGAAATTAATACCACCGTTGCGAACTTTAATTCATTTACGAAATGTGAAAGACGTGGGTAATATCAAAATAAAGTCCGTCCAGCTTTCATATAACAATTGATTTCGACAGAAATTATGTTGAGATAGTAAAGATATGAGAGAAATATATCAGGTTGTTACAAATGTAATGTCCGTTTTTTCCTTCAGTCTGAACTGAATCGCACCTGTGTGAAGACGTGTATGTTTTTAGTGAAAATTATTATTGTATTTGTAGAAAAGGGTATTTATTTTGAAGTGTGTACCTGTTCCATTTTTTGGAAAGATTAATACACCTGTCCTTGTCTCGCCTATGGATATGCTGTCGGCAAGAGATATTCGGGCAATTTACCTCTTTCAATTTAAAAAGGGATTAAATGCAGCTGCAGCAACGCGAGAAATTAAACAGACGTTCGGTGAAAGCACGTGTAATGAACGCATATTACGGCGATGGTTTAAAAAATTCAGCGAGGGAAATTTTGATTTGGAAAATGAGCCTCGTGGATATGCGCGTAGCACCGTTAATGACGACGAGCTGCGTGTAGAAGTTGAAAGTAATCCGTCGACAACAGTGCGTAGCCTTGCAGAAACATTTCAAGTGTCCATTGCCACCATTAGTCGTCACCTTTCTTCGATTGGCAAAGTAAAGAAACTCGATCGATGGGTGCCGCACCAATTAACGGAAGCCAATAAGCTCCGTCGATTAGAGGTGGCTACCTCTTCGGCTAATCGACAGAAAGTTGAACCGTTTCTTCATCGAGTGGTAACGTGTGACGAAAAGTGGATACTTTATGATAATCGGAGACGGTCAGGACAATGGTTAGATCGAGGTGAAGCACCAAGACAGCATGCACGAGCATCACTTCACCTGCGAAAGATTATGGTGACTGTATGGTGGACCAGTAAGGGTATTATTCACTATTCATTTTTGCAACCTGGTGAAAAATTGAGCCGCTTGCAGCCCACACTAGTCAATAGACATGGACCCATACTTCTTCATGATAATGCAAGACCTCATGTTGCACGACAGACAATCCAAAAACTTTCAGAATTTGGTTACGAAATTCTCCCTCACCCACCTTATTCACCTGACCTTTCGCCAACTGATTTTCATTTTTACCGAAGTTTAGACAATCACTCAAAAAATAGGGACTTCCCTGACCGGGCAATATGTGAGCCGTCAAAACCTAGATTTCTTTTCAAAGGGAATTTTTCAGCTTCCAGGCCGTTAGCAACAAACTATTGATGTAAGTGGAGACTATTTTGCAGAATAAATATTTATATTTTTTTAAATTTAGACTTTTTTTATTCCTTACAAAATCGGACATTTCATATGTAACAACCTGATATATGTTGGTCAGAAATTCAGGGATAACTGTCAGGTAGAACGACTCTGTGATTAAATCTGAGTCGACAATCTTAATACAGAAATGTCGAAAATGTGCGAAAAAAATATGTCGAATTTTTTTAAATTTTCCGTTTTTCACCGTCAAATAAAATTATGCAACACTACGTTGGCCTAATTAATCGTTTTATTCCAATATTCTGCCGTATGAAACATTTATTTAACTGCTGTTTTACGTTAAAGTACACAGGGCAACCTTGGCGCAGAATAATTTCTGTAATCTAGAAACAATTATTTGTGAAATTTTATCGTTTGTCAGTTTAACGTTCATTATTTTCGCTTCCATTACTTACCACGTTTTTGTGATATTCCAAGCAGTTTGTAATGCATACATTTTCAACGAACACGCTGATATGTACGTGGCATTTGGGTTTCGTAATGCGAATGTATACTTGGAAAGATTGGATCGGAGGGTTCATGAAACAGGCATATTTGTCCTAGTCAATGAAATACAGGTAGACTAAGGCATCGTTGTTCGATTCAAGTTGAAAAAGAAATTTAGGATATTGTTCATCAGATATTTTCATTAGACTTAAGTGAAACTCGTATTTTGTCATATCGTTTCTACTGATTTATTGATGCCTTTATATTCTATTGTCAAACCTTCAACTCCTTTTAAGTAATTCGTGTGGCTTAACTAATGAAAATACATCATTTCTCTATTCGCCCTACCTGATGGTTATCCATGAATCTTTTACAAAGAGTATGTACATACATACATCTGTCTTCCGAATCGTGAGGGCCGGGGTTAGTTGTCAGTCACAGCAGCTTTAGTGTGTTGCGTTTTCTACTGTGAATGTTGTGGTTTTCGTAAAGAATTAGTATTGGGTTGGCAACTAAGTACTTTCGGTTTTGTAGTATAAAAGAAAACACTTTCTTTTTAAACAAAGAATAGTTTTTAATCAATTATATATTTTCCATTTTGCTCATTGACCTTTTGCTATCTTTCTTTCAGCTGCACGATTCCGCGCTCATAAAATTTCTGGTCCTCATCAGCAAAAAAGTGAACCAGGTGCCAGTGAAGGTCATCGTCATTTGTGAAAGTTTTACCATTCAAAGAATTCTGCAAACTTCGAAATAAATGATAATCAGATGGTGCTAGATCAGGGCTGTATGGGGGATGTGGCATCACTTCCCAGCTAAGCTCCATTAGTTTCCCACGAGTTGCCAAAGATGTGTGAGTCCTTGCATTATCTTGGTGGAAAACTACACCTTTCCGATTTGACAATTTTGGCCGTTTTTCTTTGATTGCTTCATCCAGTTTTATTAATTGTTGACAGTAAACATCAGAATTGATCGTTTGGTTCCTTGGAAGCAGCTCCAAAAACACAACACTTTTGTAATCCCACCAAACTGACAGCATGATCTTTTTTGGATGCAATTCAACTTTCGATGTGGTTTGAGCTGGTTTATCGTGTTTGCTCCATGATCGTTTTCGAACTATGTTACTGTACAGGACCCATTTTTCATCACCAGTGATGATTCTTTTTAAGAAAGGGTCGGTTTCATTTCGTCTAAGGTGCATATCGCAAAAGTTGATTCTTTGTGTTAAATGAATTTCTTTCAATTCGTGAGATACCCAAATATCAAGCTTCTTAACTAGCCCAAGCCATTTTAAATGTTTTTCAATTGTTGTGTGCGATACATGTAGCTTCTATGCAACCTCTCGAACAGTTATATGACGATCTTCTTCAATTATGACTTTGATTTGGTCATCATCAACTTCAGTAGGCCGACCAGAACGTTGCTCATCTTTGAGGGAAAAATCTCCAGAACGGAATTTCTTATACCAATTCTGACACGTGCGCTCTGTTAAGCAATTAGCACCATAAACTTCACATATCTTTTTGTGAGCCGCAGCAGCTTTCTTTCCTTTACGGAAATAAAATAGTAAAATATGTCGAAAATGTTCGTTTCTGCACTCCATTTGAAATTAACCCACAACTAATAGCTTTAATAAAAATCACGCACTACTTGCTTCTGAAGTTACGTCAATGTGACTAGTATCACGCGACAAACGGTAAAGTACAGCACTAACATATATACATACATACATATTATAGAAAAAATAAAGCAACGCTCTCTATTAGTAAAAACCAAAAGTACTTAGCTGCCAATCCAATATTTGTCCAGTTTCTTTTGTATATTTAATCTCATTTATTATTTTAATATCGTTTGTAACAAATTGACACGCGCTGTTTCTTATGCAACATTGGAGATTAATAAATTTATCTATCTACAATAATTAATGAATATCTCGGTTCAACATTGACTAGTGGATTTATATACAGTCGAGAAAGTAAAGTTATCTAAACAAGTCTGAACGAAGGAAACACGTAGTAGCTTGTGCTTTGTCGACTGTAATTTTTCATTGAATACGATGTAACAGGCAATGGCCGTAGTTCGCATTGCAATAGACTTTCTGTTCTTTGAGATTCCAAGCAAAATAATGCCCTTTACTGCACTTCCACTTAATTAGGTAGTTTTCTTTCCTGTCAATGTCACTTGAAAGGATTTGGAAAGAAATGGATGGTATTAGAGATCAAATGTGATAACGGCGTTTTCTTTAGGTTATTTGGCCTGGCTCTAGGCAAAAAGAAATGTGTTCGATGTTCGCACAGCACGAGTAATAACAGCAAAATACACTAGCGATAACAACGCAGGAGCATTTATTTCATTATTAATCAAGTTTAAAAGAAACTTCTTGTTCAAGCTTGTTGTAATCTGCGTCGAGGGGAGGATAGGAGCCATCATTTTTATAACTCAAGTATTTTAGAAATCGCTTTTGCACCCTTTTCAGAAGTGAGTGTTAATATAGATAAAAAGGATACAATATAATAGCGCCATATTCCAGTGAAATGAGTTGTTGACTTCAAAGCCAGGAGAATATTATATTGCATACAAAAATGGATAAGAAAACTCAACAATCCTGCAGCATATCTACAAATTGTAGCATTTAGAAAGAGCAGAATCAAATAGAACTCCCAAATCGTTGAAATGACTACTTCTAGCCACCAACAGCCGACTCACGTAATACAGAAAGTGAATTGGTTGACTAATTTTCCTGTATAATTTAATTTATTTTTCAATATAACATAGGAGTGTATATTTTTAATATCTTCAAGTCATCTGCATTTGCCAGAACACCTTGCTTAAGTAATCTCAGGCCGCCTATAAATATATTAAAAAGCAGAGGGCCCAGATAAGAGCCTCGAGGTATTGTCAAATGCCTTGGAAAAAAAGTGATCAAGTTTGTGAGTTTATATTTAAAATGCGGAGCAATAATATTAACTACAATTACTACAGGTTTAAATGTGCTTTATCCAACGTTTGTAGTCTTTTAGGGTTTCCAACCTTGGCCCGTTTTTGTTTACTATAATCACTAATGATTTGGTAACAATTTAAACACTCTCCATTGTTTATATTTAATCAATAAATTGATAATTATTCCTGTAAGCGGGTTTGCAATTTACGTAAGATATAATTCTAAATAAAACTGTTTAAATTAAAAATATATGAACACATATTTTTCGCAGTTTTTTCCTGTTTTAATGCATAAAGAACCGCGCATTCCTTTAAGTGTATAAAGTTTTATTATAAAATGTAATTTATATAAACAAAACACAAAAGAAAAAGTTAACGTCATGTTAAATTAATTAACGCTTAATTAAATATGAATTAATGATCCCATTGTCAAACATTATACGAAATACGTTTGTATATGTTTAATGTTTAATAAACAGTCATATGGCAGAGACAACTTTACTGTCTTAAATGTGCCAATGCTAACTAGAATATTAGTTTCACTCGCGAAACACGTCGCTCGCACATCGTTTCGCATGCAAATTGGAATTTATATAACAGTTATCGTTTTTACAACACATTCGCCTAAATGCTTCTTTAAATTGGCATTGAAAGGATTCCATTTCCATTATCTAAATACATACATTAACATTTCTAATTGTTTATGTACAAGTTTATTTATTTGAAAAGCTTTCTTTTTAATCTGACCTCAGGATCAATGCCCATATACCTCAGTGTGTTTTAATTGTAAACTTACTGTAGATATAATTTTGAAAAATAACGGGGACACAAATTTCACATTTCGGGGACTATCGAAATGACTAAACCGACGGACAACGGCCAACGGACAGTAAGAAACCTGCACAGGCAGAATAAAGGAATCCCCTATTCTCTATCAACATCCAATTCTCATTTCACAATACGCGATATCAAATGAATTGTTGTTTACTATTATAACTCCATAAAACAGCAGACGAACTGTATTGTAGGCAGAGGTACATTTTCTTCAATTAAACTATTTACAAATTGCTTTATTTTGTCTTTATATAACCGAGAAGCTAATAAAATATGATTTGGCCATTACTAAGTTTCAATCTGACGATTGAAGTTTGATAAAATCGAGAAACAGTTTTATAATTATACCATGGTTCATCTATGGGAGGTAATTTTGATGGAATCTGTGGTCGATCAACTTAATCACTTAAGGTTGATGTATGTATAACCCTTTTCCACATTAATTATCGTATTCTGTATACGTATTTCGACAACCAAGTTGTCATCATCAGCAGATAATTAAACATTATCGCACATATAAGCATATTGTTTAATTCTCTCAGTGTATGATATTTTCCATCGTTTGTTTTAGAAAGAATCTTTAGGCAATGCAAGCAGTTCACAAATTTTAAGTACGGGTCTATACATTGTGTAATTGTTTAAAGTTTTTGTTTTGTATTGTATTATGTAATTGTTATCGCTTTTACAACACAGTCGTTTTACTGCTTTTTTAAATTGGCATTGAAAGAATCCCATTCCCATTATCTAAATACGTACATTAACATTTTTCATTGTTTACGTCAAAGTTTATTTATTTCTAAAGTTATTACGGTGTTTATGATTTGCAGAATTTTGTTTTCTTTTTATATCTTTATTGCATACAGTCAGTAATGAAAGTTTTCGCATACCATGAATATTGAAAATCATTACATCCGGTTATAATGAATAATAGTGCATTTGTTTCCAATTGGCAATGTTAAAAACTCTCTTTCCGATTAACCAAAAAGGTAAATAAAACCCTTTGCAACATCAATGTTCGCTTTCTGCATACGTATTTCGACAATGAAGTTGTCATTATAAGCAGATAATTAATCATAGTGTCGCATTTGGATGACGACTCCGCGCAACTTTCTGCGCCAGCCACCAAATACACACTAATTTATTTTATAAACAATTTAATATATTTCCTAGTCGTAAAACTAAAGCTTATACTATATACTAGTAATCGGTGTCCCAAAATTAACGCAAGATTTGAATTAATAGAAAACACAGTTTTTAGTCTTTTGATTGTTATTTTCTTATTGAATCATAAAGTACATAGGATAGGGTTATTTATGGAATAGCACATAGGGCAAATGACCTCCACGGCTTTGCATGCACATACGTACTCGTTTGTCGAAATTTTCCTTGTTCATTATGAATAAATGTGGCTGAATTTCGTCGATGCAGCGTTGAATCTCCTCCTTTAATGCACGGGTGGTTGTGGGTTTGTTTACATAGACCTGTGATTTCAAATAACCCCATAAAAAGAAATCTAATGGTGTTAAATCACACGATCTAGGGGACCAATTCTGATCACCGAAACGAGAGAGTACACGACCTGGAAATGTCTCATGCAGTAATTGAATTGTGTCACGGGCTGTATGGCATGTGGCACCGTCTTGTCGAAACCACATATTGGCCGCATCAATGTCATCCAATTTCGGCAGAAAGAACTGTGTTATCATGTCGGGATATCGAGCATCAGTAACAGTCACTGTTTGACCAGCTTCATTTTCAAAAAGATATGGTCCAATTATGCCTCCAGCCCAAAATCCACACCAAACAGTGACACGTTGTGGATGCATTTGTTTTTCCACAAAAGCGGCCATTTTGGCTATTAACAAAGCCATCAAGGTGAAAATGTGCTTCATCGCAAAGAATGATTTTGCTAGAAAAATCAGCATCCATTTGTTTATGTTCAATAATCCATTCAACGAACTCTCTTCGCTATGCATGGTCATTAGGCTTCAGTTGTTGTGTTAATTGAATTTTGTAAGCATGGAGACACAGATCTTTAGTGAGTATACGCTGTAGAGAGCTTCTTGAAATTTGCAATTCTTGTCCGCGACGCCGAATTGAGGTTCCTGGATTGTCACCGACGCTCTCACGCACTGCTTCGATATTGACATTTGAACGACTTGTTTTTGGACGATCAGTGCGTTAGGCGTCTCCAGCGGATCCAGTCTCCCTGAATTTTTCAATTAATCTCTTCCCAGTTGACGAAGTTAAAGCACGACCATATTTTGTATGAAATTTTCAAACTGCGGCCGCTAAGCTTTCATTATGTTTGAAATATTGTTCAATAATGAAGACACGTTGCTCTATCGTGTAACGCTCGATTTTTGGTAACCCTAAACTGTCAGCTGTCGAATTGTTTTTTTTAGGGTTGCCAACACTTTACTGCATAAATGGCGACAAATTCAAATCTCGCGTTAATTTTGGAACACCCATTACTAGAACTTGCTGAAGGCAGAAAACGACGAAAAAACTATGTATGTACAAGAAGAATAAAATTTACTTTTCATCGAAAGGTAGAAAGGATGAATAGATTGCTATTATGGATTATTTGTTTATGATAGAACGAAGAAACATAATCAATTGACGTATCTGTTAGCGTACAAATTTGCAGAAAACTTACCACAAGTTTGCCTTCGGAATCGATACTTCCTCTCTTGTCTAAATCTGAAATACGAAAAATATATATTAATTAGTTAAACTGTTATTGTTTATAATAAGGTTTTTTTTAGATATGTTGGATGTCCCATGACATGATTGCAACACCTTAAGGATCTGTTATCTAATGAACATATGCCCAAAACTCTATCGTAATCGAGCTATAAGCGTTTGTAGTTTTAGATAACCCTCTTAATGCAGGTATTGCAGGTGATTTCGTTGTTATTAAAAAGTCAAGGCGACTGTGATTTATCAGTTATTATTCATTGTGACAGTAAAGGTCAATTTAGTTAATTTAGAGTGTTTATTTTTTCGTGTTACATTCAAATACAATTTTTGAATGAAAAATACCGTCGACGATTTCCCGCTCGTAAAGTGCCATGTAGAACTGTTTTTAGCGATGTCAGAAAATTTCTTACATCTATTGTTTCTGAACGTCCCATGCAACAAGAACATCCTTAAGCTGTGGTAATTATGTCATGGGACACCCGGTATGAAACCATTTGATAGTATTATCTTATGCGTTAAATTTTCTGTTTACTACCAATTCAATGCATTCAGGTACCTGTTTCGTATCTTGACTTCGTCAAAATAAATTCATTTTAATTAACAAAAATGTGGGAACGAATCAGTAGTTAGACAGCCTGATGAAAAACTAAAAAAATTGGCGTTTGTTCTGTTTATAGGAGAGGTTGTTATTTAAATAGAAAGTTAACTGGTTTTATCTTGTTTCCAAACATGGAAAAGTGGCGTATAAATCAGTGAGTAAGTTCTTGTTCTTAAAGAGCAAATCTTTAATACTTTTAGACTTTAGATCAGGAAAACTTTACCATCAATTACGGTCAGAAATCATAGATCTAAATGCAAAAGAGTTTGACAATTCGAAAGGTGTCTGCAAAGTTTCTGTTTGGATTATTCATATATTACTGTGCTCTAGTGAATTTGTTGCTATATCCACAGTTAAAGATTTTAGATCTGATTGAAACGCACATTGAATATCAAAGTAACATTGCTATAAATTCCGATTCGTAGAAATATATTAGGTGCGAAACTCGCTGTTTTTCAAGAGATGGCTCCAGTAGTAAGTGCCGGTCGATTGTGACATCACCAAAACGTCATGAACCAAGCTTAGACATATGGTAAACAAACCGCTTTGACACATTAGTGATTTTGTTTTAGCGTCATATACTTTTGGTTGTGTGAAAATCTCTGATTTTGTGCCAAATAATCGTCATTTGCGGGAAGTGTTGCTTTTCTTCTTTCATTCGAAGGAAACGGCGGCTGAACCGCATCGAGAACTCCAAAAAGTTTACGGTGATGCTGCTCTAAGTGAAACAACGTGTCGTGATTGCTTCCGTCGCTTCAAAGACCGTGATTTCGATGTTGACGACCGTTCGCGTGAAAGAAGAACAAAAACCTTTGAAGACGCTGAATTGGAGGCATTGCTCGATGAGGATCCGTGCCAAACGCAAAAAGAGCTTGCTTCAGCATTAGGAGTTACCCGTGAAGCCATTTCCTAGCGATGGCATGCGTTCGGAATGACTCAAAAACCAGGAACTTGGGTTCCTTATGATTTGAAGCCAAGAGACGTTGAGCGTCGTTTTTTCGCCTGTGAACAACTGCTCCAGCAGCAAAAAAGGAAGAGTTTTCTTCATAGCATCGTTACGGGTGATGAAAAATGGATTCATTACAGCAACCCGAAGAGAACAGAATCATGCGGACTGCCCGATCATGCTTCTACGTCGTCGGTTCGGCCGAATATTCACGCTGCGAAAGTTTTGCTGTGTATTTGGTGGGACCAGGGCGGTGTTATTTATTATGAGCTGTTGAAATCCAACGAAACCATCACTGGGAAACGGTATCGAACTCAATCGATGCCATTGAGCCAAACACTGCGCGAAAAGCGTCCACAATACGAGCAGAGGCACGAAAAAGTGATTCTACAGCATGACAACGCTAGGCCTCACGTTGCCAAACCCGTTAAAACCTACTTAGAAACGCTCAAATGGGA
The DNA here is from genome assembly GCA_031893035.1 of Dermolepida albohirtum. Classification (NCBI taxonomy): domain Eukaryota; kingdom Metazoa; phylum Arthropoda; class Insecta; order Coleoptera; family Scarabaeidae; genus Dermolepida; species Dermolepida albohirtum. The sequence continues at coordinate 898,689 of JAVIWB010006353.1, read as the reverse complement.
GGTCCTACCCCACACGCCATATTCTCCAGATATTGCGCCGTCCGATTATTACTTGTTCCGTTCGATGGCACATGGTCTAGCTAATCAGCAGTTCCGCTCATATGAAGACATCTCAAAATGGCTTGATTCATGGATAGGCTCAAAATGGCTTGATTCGCGGATAGGCTCGAAAGACGAACATTTCTACCGTGACGGTATTCGAGTTCTGCCAGAAAGATGGGAAAAAGTTGTCGCTAGCGATGGGCAATATTTTGAATGATTCATTTGTAAACATTTTTTCACAATAAAGTTGCATTTTCATCAAAAAAACAGCCAGAACTTAGTTGCGCACCTAATAATTGTATGCATTATTAAAGTATGTTAATTGATTTATAATTCATAACAATAGGTATGACTTTGCTGACGTCGACAGAAAAGAAAACTATAAAAAATATGACAAATTGTTTTTATAAATACGTCGTATTACAGTATATTATAGAGTTACACGTTTCTACTTGAATAATCTATGTGAAACTATAAAAATACGAAGTTTACAGTGATTCGTCTTCATCAATAGATAAGCTATCGTCGGGGCTTGAAGTATTTTATTGTTTGAACACAATTCTATTCCATCGACTACTTATTTATATTAGATTAAACTAGTATTTAAGTATTGTTTTGTTCGAAACGATGACAATGGAATTCGTTCTGCCATCCTTTCCATTCCTAAAGCGTAATAATGTAACTGTTGCTACTAGTATTTGCACTAATATATGCGTCTAAATATGTACACATACACGTGCTAAAAAAAGGAAATACCAAAGATAATGCAAATTCAAATACACATATTTACATGCTAACAGAAAAGTAAATTGAAGGTTTTTTTCTTTTAAATATATATGTTATATACGTATAGTCGATACATTAATTTTAGACAATTTAAAAATATAAAAACCAAAATAAATTACTAAATGAATTTTTGGAAAATAACGACGTTCTATTGTACATATGATACTTAATTTTTAGTAATAACGTCTCGGGGAAGGAATCCTCCCCTTTCGAGTTACTTTTCTTTTAACCTGTAATACTTTCTGAAGTTATACCTTGCTTCCAGTGCGTGAAAAATTATTTACTGCCTGTGTTTTCACAATTTTAAAGAGTATCGATATCACCTATCACTTCAAGAATATAATTTATACGAGGTTAGCCGTTTATATTTCTGGAATAGCAAACAAAACAAAAATTTACTATCGAAAATAGTTTTATTGCTTTTCAAAATATTCTCCTTGAAAATCAATGCACTTTTGCATTCGTTTAAACCAATGAGAAAAGCATTGCTGCCAATGTGAAGGCGGTATCTCCAAAATATGAGTTTTGAATGCCTAAACTGCCTCTTCCAGCGTAGATAACCGTTGACCACGAAGTTTATTCTTCACGTGTGGGAACAAAAAGAAATTACAGGATGCTAGATCGGGGTTGTACGACGGATGGCGCATCAATTCAATGTTTTACCCGGTCAAATATTCAATTGTTTGCACCGACCTGTGACAGCTCGCACTGTCATGGTAGATAATGATCTGTCGTTTTCGGTTTGTTTTCCTTATTTCTTCAAAAACGTTTGGCAAACAAATAGCTGTGTACCATTCGGAATTGACCGTTCTACAGCTCTCTAAAGGCATGGTTGCAACGTGACCGGTTTTTCCGAAAAAACAGGCGACCATTTGTTTTGATGTGCTTCGAGCGCGAACAACTTTTGTTGGTTTTGGCTCACTTTGGAATACCCACACAGCCGACTGCTGTTCATTATCGGGCTCATACATGTAGTTACAAGATTCATCACCTGTGGCGACTTTATAAACATTCTTTGAAGCACCGCCAATGTGTTTTTTGTGCATTTCTTGGCACGGTATGTCACATGACTGTCTTGCTTTATCAATTGAGACACTGCATTAATGTTTTCCGATACAACAACATTTGTGGGACGACCTTCACGAAATTCATCGTCGAAAGAACGCCGTCCAAGTTTGAACTCACTATACTAACGATATACTGTAGTTTTAGATGGTGCTTCATCACCATATAAAGAATTCAGCTCGTCGATGCATTCTTGTTGAGATAATCCACGGAAAAATATTTGCACGAAAATGTTTGCGAGTTAATTCCATTTCTTCGCTGACATAAAATTTTCAAGTTATTGTCAACAATAGAAATAGCGACCGGATAATAAAACTATCAAGGTATATTTATTGTCAAAAATGACGAACTTCACGATGCAATCATCAGATCGGAGGCAACACTAACAGTGTTGCCAGTTCCTGAAATATAAACGGCTACCCTCGTATTAATGAATACTGGGTCTAGTAATCTATTGTTAAAGTTATGTACATTATTTTATTATTTTAAGTTCAAAACATTCGTAAATGCCTGCTTTGTTAGACAATAAAAATAATTATTTATTATTACTGTTAACATAAAAAACGCAGTCATGTTTCACAATTTATTTTGTAAACCACTACAATCGTTTCGTCCCACAATCAGGTAGGTGAAAACCGTAGTTTTCATTCAACATTTATGTTGACATCACGGTTTTGATAACAAATATATGTAGAATATGTTATACGGTTCCTAATTTCAGACTTCTCTTAGCGAATAATATCAGACCAAATAAGTATTTAAATAAAACTTGGCAACTTAAAGTGTTTATATCTAATACGAACTAATATTCATGAGAGAGTGTAAGCTAGAGATATTTTTATAGATCCGTGTTGTATTGTAATGTAAATATATTGTAAATAATTGAATACAAAAGAACATCTTTTCCGGAATAATAATTTATAGAAAGACCATTGTAGAAAGTCGATAAGGAGGATCCGGATTTTGATTGAAACTAATTCAAGTAACACACGTTTTTCATTGAGTTTCAGTGAAACATTGTATAAATTAAATTATTTCTCCGCATAACAATGACCAAATAAAAACATAAAAAATATGCAACAATACAAAGGTATAGCCTGTACATTTTTTTGCGATATTTTTTCGCCGACATAAAAATAACGTCGCTATTTTGAATGTTGTTTTTGATCCCATCGAGTACAGGTTTACCTGGGCGAAATATTCAAATGAAAATATGTTTTGAACAAATGCAGACATGTGAATTGGTACCAGTGGAATAAATACATAACAATTGTTATGGCGGACTGTAGTCTTTCATGCAAGATTTATGCAGATTAGGCGGTTCATTGTATTGAACTAGCCGCCCTAATAAAATATTGTGTTCCGTGTATTTGTTAGTGCCGTACCACGAATCGTACATTTTTTATTTAATTTAACTATTAAAGTGTTTCAATTGGGCGGTTAACGTTTCCAAGAAGGATATAACATTTACGCTATTGAAATTAATTTCGAAGAAAATTCTTTTGGCGTGTTACAAATGTAAATTAAATTTTAATTGCAAATAGTAGATCTCGTTAAATCTAATTGAGTAGAAGATTGGTCCTTTTGAACTGCATTACGACAATGCAAGCTCTCATATGACACAGTAAATGACGGATTATTCGATGAAGAGTAGAACCCCTGTCGTTCTCTTGTCGGGCGGATGCTTCAGCCAATGCTGGAGCATCCGCTACCAAGGAGTATGAGATACGATATTTTAAGTATGCCACAAATCTCATTATGGAAACAAATTTTTAATTGAAAACCCGCGGCAGGTACTACTATCAAATTTATATACAATTGCATATATTCACACGTGTATATATACACAATGTGAATTAATATATATATATATATATATATACCGTGAGTAATATTGTGTACTATTTATTACATCGTGGTTTAATAATAATAGTAATAATCTTTAACGCTCAACAGCTTACCAAACCAATTACAGGACATATTACCGAACTTAAAAATAAAAACAAAAATAGGTGCAATTAATGTAATACAAAGAAAAATAAGAATCCAATTAACACAAAATATACACACTTATAACAAAGTAATGCAAGTCATTTGAAAATTGAATGTATTAGGTGCGCAACTAAGTTCTCGCTGTTTTTTTTGATGAAATGCAACTTTATTGTGAAAAAATGTTTACAAATGAATCATTCAAAATATTGCCCATCGCTAGCGACAACTTTTTCCCATCTTTCTGGCAGAACTCGAATACCGTCACGGTAGAAGTGTTCGTTTTTTGAGGCTATCCACGAATTAAGCCATTTTGAGATGTCTTCATTTGAGCGGAACTGCTGATTAGCCAGACCATGTGCCATCGAACGCAACAAGTAATAATCGGACGGCGCAATGTCTGGGGAATATGGCGGGTGGGGTAGGACCTCCCATTTGAGCGTTTCTAAGTAGGTTTTAAGGGGTTTAGCTACGTGAGTCCGAGCGTTGTCATGCTGTAGAATCACTTTTTCGTGCCTCTGCTCGTATTGTGGCCGCTTTTCGCGCAGTGCTCGGCTCGATCGCATCAATTGAGTTCGATACCGTTCCCCAATGATGGTTTCGTTCGGTTTCAACACCTCATAATAAATAACACTGCATTAGTACCACCAAATACACAGCAAAATCTTCGCAGCGTGAATATTCGGCCGAACCGACGATGTAGAAGTATGATCGGGCAGTCCCCATGATTCTGTTCTCTTTAGGTTGCTGTAATGAATCCATTTTTCATCACCCGTAACGATGCGATGAAGAAAACTCTTCCTTTTTTGCTGCTGGAGCAGTTGTTCACAGGCGAAAAAACGACGCTCAACGTTTCTTGGCTTCAAATCATAAGGAACCCAAGTGCCTTGTTTTTGAATCATTCCCAACGCATGCAATCGCTGGGAAATGGCTTCACGGGTAACTTCTAATGCTGAAGCAAGCTTTTTTTGGATTTGGCACGGATCCTCATCGAGCAATGCCTCCAATTCAGCGTCTTCGAATGTTTTTGGTCCTCCTTCACGCGAACGGTCGTCAACATCGAAATCACCGTTTTTGAAGCGACGGAACCAATCACGGCACGTTGTTTCACTTAGAGCAGCGTCTCCGTAAACTTTTTGGAGTTCTCGATGCGCTTCAGTTGCCGTTTTCTTCGAATGAAAGAAGAAAAGCAACACTTCCCGCAAATGACGATTATTTGGGACCAAGTCAGACATTTTCATATAACCAAAAGTATATGACGCAAAAACAAAATCACTAATACGTCAAAGCGGTTCGTTTACCATATATCTAAGCTTGGTTTATGAAATTTTGGTTATGTCACAATCGACCAGCACTTACTACTGGAGCGAGAACTTTGTTGCGCACCTCATAACATTTATTGCACATTTTCTTCTAACGATGCCATTTCTGTTACTTTTATTAACAACGAAAATACTTATTTCGTCTATTTTTATTGCTTTGAAGTGAAATATATAATAAACAACATAAGAACTTGTTTTATTACTTTGAATATAGGTTCTAAAAATTACATAACGCAACATTCAGCGCTAAAAACGAGTTTCTGTCTCGCAATTATTGCCACTTCATCGTTCACAAATCGATCTCGGACAAAGTTAATTTAAACAAGTGTCAAGCATGAATATTTTGCAATTACAATTACTGTAGTAAGGACAGCTACGTGGACAGCGAATATCGAAATGTGAAAAAAAAGTTTTTTCCGTTAATCGGAGCGCGACTGCATTCAACAATATTAGCAAATTGCCGGCTCATTAAAACGTTCAGAATGCGTTGAATATTTTTCCAATCGTCGAAAGTCCGGAGGTATCGTGTTGCAAAACGAAATGATTTCTGTTTTGCGCTGATAATGTTGTACACATTAAAATGAATATTACATTATGTGATGAACCAATTTTACAGCCTGAATAAGTAAAACACATTAACTATTCTGTTGTGTATCGTTTTATTATTAAGAGTCTGTATGCATTATGTTGCCAGTAATTTAATATCAGTTTACTATTTGTAAAAATAAATAAAGACGAAGATAACTAATCAAAAAAGGCAAAAAAATCCTTACTTGGTGATTGGCGGAAATAGTTGTTGCGGAATTATTCTGTGCGAGTTTTACCGCAGATCTTGGCTATTGAGCACAAGGCGCTGTTTACTTGGACAACAGATTGTATTGTTCAATGGCGTTGAAAGTGATATAAGTGCTTTCACTTCTATCTAAGAAATGAATGTATAGTTTAGTTTTCTCACTACTTTACATATTAAATTATTATTTTGTTGTTTTAATAAGTCACGCGTCTCTCCTTGTGCCAAAAAAGACCCTTAATTACATACATACGTCGAAATAACAGTGTTGGGTTTATTCAAAATATATATTTAATCGAGAGATATTAGTTTTTGAAGTAATCTTTTAAAGGGTGTCCCAAAATTAACGCAAGATTTGAATTAAATAGAAAACACAGTTTTTAGTCTTTTGATTGTTATTTTTTTATTGAATCATAAAGTACATAGGATAGGGTTATTTATGGCACAACATATCGGGCAAATAGCCTCCACGGCTTTGCATCCACATACGTACTCGTTTGTCGAAATTTTACATGACCATGCATAAATGTGGCTGAATTTCAGTGATGCAGCGTTGAATCTCCTCCTTTAATACATGTGTGGTTGTGGGCTTGTTGATATAGACCTGTGATTTCAAATAACCCCATAAAAAGAAATGTAATGGTGTTAAATCACACGATTAGGGGGTCAATTCTGATCACCGAAACGAGAGAGTACACGACCTGGAAATGTCTCATGCAGTAATTGAATTGTTTCACGGCTGTATGGCATGTGGCACCGTCTTGTTGAAACCACATATTGGCCACATCAATATCATCCAATTTCGGCAGAAAGAACTGTGTTATCATGTCACGATATCGAGCACCAGTAACAGTCACTGCTTGACTAGCCTCATTTTTAAAAAAGTATGGTCCAATTATGCCTCCAGCCCAAAATCCACACCAAACAGTAACACGTTGTGGATGCATTTGTTTTTCGACAATCACATGTGGGTTCTCAGAAGCCCAAAAGCGGCAATTTTGGCGATTAACAAAGCCATCAAGGTGAAAATGTGCTTCATCGCTTAAGATGATTTTGCTCGAAAAATCAGCATCCTTTGTTGATGTTCAATAATCCATTTAACGAACTCTCTTCGCTGTGCATGGTCATTAGGCTTCAGTTGTTGTGTTTATTGAATTTTGTACGCATGGAGACCCTGATCTTTAGTGAGTATACGCTGTAGAGAGCTTCTTGAAATTTACAATTCTTGTCCACGACGCCGACCATATTAAAAAAGAAAATTTGCCTTTCTCGAGTTTTTTGTTCTCCCAGAATTAATCCAAAAAAGTTCTATTATTATACATTTTGAGATTGGAATAATTTTTGGCCTTCGACAGAAAGACTATTCGCTAGACGTTTTTATTTTTATCGAATTATATTTTATTTTGATAATTTCGGTCGTTTTCACGTATGTTGTAAGATAAATGGCAAATTGATCTCAATTTATGAAGTTTTATTATTACTGGTATTCGAAAATAATGGTGATCGACTTGTACTACAGGTTGTTGTTCACTAAAATTAGTACATATCTTTCAAGCTTTGACATTTGTAATAAAAAAGGTAAATTATGTAATGAATAAAATATACGCGAGTGAAATCAATTCAAGTATTATTAAATATTATGTATGTATTATTAAATAGTATTAAATCATAATATTTTTATGATTTAATATTACGAAGGCAATTCAAAATTGACCTGCATCCTATTTTTTCTAAACATAATTGAAGAGATATTGTAAAGCGGTTTTACTAGTATATTCATGCAAGTAGGCATTTAAACAACTGCAATTTGATTGTGTCAATATTGTCAGTTGTATTAACAATGTCATGCAATAATGTGCCAAATTCTGTTGTACAAAGTATAATTTTTAAATCTTTTTTTAATAAAAGTGACTGATATATTGTATTAGGTGCGCAACTAAGTTCTCGCTATATTTTTGATGAAAATGCAACTTTATTGTGAAAAAATGTTTACAAATGAATCATTCAAAATATTGCCCATCGCTAGCGACAACTTTTTCCCATCTTTCTGGCAGAGCTCGAATACCGTCACGGTAGAAGTGTCCGTCTTTTGAGGCTATCTACGAATCAAGCCATTTCGAGATGTCTTCTTATGAGCGGAACAGCTGATTAGCCAGACCATGTGCCATCGAAAGGAACAAGTAATAATCGGACGGCGCAATATCTGGGGAATATGGCGGGTGGGGTAGGACCTCCCATTTGAGCGTTTCTAAGTAGGTTTTAACGGGTTTGGCAACGTGAGGCCGAACGTTGTCATGCTGTAGAATCACTTTTTCGTGCCTCTGATCGTATTGTGGCCGCTTTTCGGGCAGTGTTCGGCTTAATCGCATCAATTGAGTTCGAAACCGTTCCCCAGTGATGGTTTCGTTCAGTTTCAACAGCTCATAATAAATAACACTGCCCTGGTCCCACCATATACACAGCAGAATCTTCGCAGCGTGAATATTCGGCTGAACCGATGCGATGAAGAAAACCCTTCCCTTTTTGCCGCTGGAGCAGTTGTTCACAGGCGACAAAACGACGCTCAACGTCTCTTGGCTTCAAATTATAAGGAACCCAAGTTCCTTGTTTTTGAATCATTCCCAACGCATGCAAACGCTGGGAAATGGCTTGGCGGGTAACTCCTAATGCTGAAGCAAGCTGTTTTTGCATTCGGTACGAATCCTCATCGAGCAATGCCTCTAATTCAGCGTCTTCGAAGGTTTTTGGTCTTCCTTCACGCGAACGGTCATCGACATCGAAATCACCGTCTTTGAAGCGACGTAACCAATCACGGCACGTTGTTTCACTTAGAGCAGCATCTCCGTAAACTTTTTGGAGTTCTCGATGCGCTTCAGTCGCCGTTTTCTTCGAATGAAAGAAGAAAAGCAACAGTTCCCACAAATGACGATTATTTGGCACAAAATCAGACATTTTCACACAACCAAAAGTATATGACGCAAAAACAAAATCACTAATGTGTCAAAGTGGTTTGTTTACCATATGTCTAAGCTTGGTTGATGACGTTTTGATTATGTCACAATCGACCAGCACCTACTACTGGAGCCATCTCTTGAAAAACAGCGAGAACTTAGTTGCGCACCTAATACATCAGAGTTTGGCGAAGAATCTTTATCATTCAGAACTTGCTGCAGTTTGCCAGTCCAGCATCTGCTCTTAATCTTGGGAACATTGGAAAAGTTGATCAACTGATCTGGAGCAATAGGTTAATACCTGAAGGAAATCGTTTGTATCGTAAGTATTTGTGTAGGTGGTGTTCTCACTATTGTTCACGATAAGCTTAAATTTGACATCAAAGTTGGGGGGTGGGTTCTAAAATAATTTTTCGCGGAAATGACTTCAAGTTTTCAGGAGACGACGACTTTGCTACTTTGCTAGACATCGCCAGCTTTATTTTTGACTTTTTTGTAATCGTCATAACAATGATCACATGAATATTAATTTTCAAACAATTTTATTTTTTATTTTTGCTAAGAATATATATACTGTAATATATCACTTTTAATTTACATATTTGAATAGATTCATTTGAAAAACAGAAAAATAAAAATGGATATTTACTTCACGTCACCCATTAATATATTTGTTTGTATCGACACAAATGTGGACTTGTACGTTTCGAGATTGTTGCTATATTTCTAATGCGCGCTACCAAATTTAAATTTGTACAATTACGAAACGTCGATGAAAGATCTGGAACAGCATCTCTCCACTCGAATGAAGAATGCACTCTATGTTGTAGATATGCAAAGAGGATGGAGTATTATTTTTATTTTGTATCTTATTTCAATACCGAACCAATAGAGAAATGTAGATCAAGGCTGTCGAACGTGAATTTTAATAAATCGCTTGTTGATAAAATATACGAATCGAAATATTGCACATTATTTTGAGCAGGACCGGTTTCAAATCTTACTTTCTTTTTTTTTAATATTCTTTTTAGCTATCGTTACCTTTATATGTATATAAGAATGCTGTTCGAAATTATTTAGGAAATTTTAGATGAAATACGCTTGTTTATGCCTTGGACTTAGTTTTCGAAATAAGCAGAAAATTTTCCTTTTAATAAATCGTCAAAACATGAATATTCAGCAACCAATGCATTGAAGTCGGGATATAAATAATTTGGATATGTTGTCCATCACAGTACAAATGTGTGGGTACGCCGATGGCTAAGAGATAGTCTTTGGGTACAAGAACTTTAGAGATATTTAGACCACATTAACAGTGGACCTGGCTGTCTTGGAGAACTTTTTCTGTAAGTGAAGACTCCAATTAGAAAGAGATCAGTTGTTTCCCTCTCGATAACAAAGAACTTATAATTTTTGAGGGCAAACTATTAACAGACAATAAAAGCCCGAAATACCAAGGCGTTACTTTTGATTGTACTCTCTCTTACAAAAAATCACCAATCTTAAACCACGGCAAAACTTTACATTCGGAATAATATACTCCACAAATTATATGACGCTAGATGGTGCTGTCTGCGACCGTCTTGAGTTCCTCAGAACTTGGCTTGGTTTACTCTGTTATCGAGTATTGTATTGCATACGGACTTCCGTTTTCTAGAAATGAACAGACAACGTTCCAAACACCCACTTGTTCTAGTAGCCAAGACTCATGGACATGATGGACTCAACCTTAGTGAAAGAAGGAAAGAAGAATAGGAAGTGACAAAATCGGACACAAATTATAAATTACCATGTATGACACAAAGACCACCAGACTTTTTGCGAGTATAGACGTCCCTAAATGGATTTCGAACGAAACATCGATGTCGTGCTGATTTCCTATGCAAATGGGGAAACTTTCCATCTCTGGAGTAACTGTAGTGCCGATGAATAAAGGAGCAGACACATTGTAGAGGACTGCTCCCAAAGACCCTATCCCGGGTAACTAAACTATTTTGAGAATGCAATAGAGGTAGCCGTCGAATACATCCGCAACTTAGATGTGTGTTTAGGACCTTTGTTTTGTATATTTACAATCATTGACTTGGTATATTGTATTACATTGTGATGTAATTTTATGATAAATAAACGAATTTGGAAAAAGTGGAATGGAGTATGTGAGAATTGGTATCGCGTATGTATTAGTTGAGCTTTGACTTCAATATAGATGTTATTCTTTGCCCATATTTTCTTTTAATTTGTTATTTTGAATATGAATGGCTTATTTTCTTATTTTTTCAAATCCAAAGTACTTACAAGTTTTTTCTGTTTGCATGATTGAGGAAGCTTCGGTGTTAGTGTTTCTCTACTTTCGGGGATCTTAAATTTTTCGCTTTTGATATATTATATAACATTTTGCATTTGGTTATTCCAAATTACATATGAATAATGTCTTTGATAGACTTTTCTGTTAGTTTTAGAAGATATTATATTTGAGGTAAATAATTTTATGTCGTCCATGAAGATTAGATTTATTTCGTGTAATGGGGTGCCTTGATGTTTAATTTTGAATCCGTATATTATCTTATTCAACATATTTCACAATGGATTAAGGCATAAATAAAATTATTATTAGGTGCGCAATTAAGTTCTCGCTGTTTTTCAAGAGATGGCTCCAGTAGTACGTGCTGGTCGATTGTGACATAACCAAAACGTCATGAACCAAACTTAAACATATGGTAAACAAACCACTTTGACACATTAGTGATTTTGTTTTTGCGTCATATACTTTTGGTTGTGTGAAAATGTCTGATTTGTACCAAATAATCGCCATTTGTGTTAAGTGTTGCTTTTCTTCTTTCATTCGAAGAAAACGGTGGCTGAAGCGCATCGAGAACTACAAAAAGTTTACAGAGATGCTGCTTTAAGTGAAGCAACGTGCCGTGATTGGTTCCGTCGCTTCAAAGATGGTGATTTCGATGTTAACGACCGTTCGCGTGAAGGAAGACCAAAAACGTTCGAAGACGCTGAATTGGAGGCATTGCTCGATGAGGATCCGTGCCGAAGGCAAAAAGAGCTTGCTTCAGCATTAGGAGTTACCCGCCGAACCATTTCCCAACGATTGCATGCGTTGGGAATGATTGAAGACCAAAGAACTTGGGTTCCTTATGATTTGAAGCCAAGAGACGTTGGGTGTTGTTTTTTCGCCTGTGAACAACTGCTCCAGCGGCAAAAAAGGAAGGGTTTTCTTCATCGCATCGTTACGCGTGATGAAAAATGGATTCATTACAGCAACCCAAAGAGAACAAAATCATGGGGACTATCCGGTCATGCTTCTACGTCGTCGGTTCAGCCGAATATTCACACTGCGAAGGTTTTGCTGTGTATTTGGTGAAACCAGTGCGGTGTTATTTATTATGAGCTGTTGAAACCGAACGAAACCATCACTGGGGAACGGTATCGAACACAATTGATGTGATTGGGCCGAACACTGCGCGAAAAGCGGCCACAATACGAACAGAGGCACGAAAAAGTGATTCTACAGCATGACACGCTCGGCCTCACGTTGCCAAACCTGTTAAAACCTATTTAGAAACGCTCAAATGGGAGGTCCTACCTCACCCTCCATATTCCCCAGATATTGCGCCGTCCGATTATTACTTGTTCCGTTCGATGGTACATGGTCTGGCTAATCAGCAGTTCCACTTATATGAAGACATCTCAAAATGGCTTGATTCGTGGATAGCCTCAAAAGACCAACACTTCTACCGTGACGGTATTCGAGCTCTGCCAGAAAGATGGAAAAAAGTTGTCGCTAGCGATGGGCAATATTTTGAATGATTCATTTGTAAACATTTTTTCACAATAAAGTTGCATTTTCATCAAAAAAACAGCGAGAACTTAGTTGCGCACCTAATATTATTATTATTTCATTACTACTTCTAACTTATTATATTAATTCATCTGAAACTAGTAGTTCTTTTTTATTCAAGCCTACTATTCATTTTGTATATTAAAAAATTCTTTTCAAATTCGTTTAATAAAACGGACAGACGTAAAATTAAACGTCGAAAAGAAATTACAAACACAGAATTTCATTTCTATTTACAAACTTCTTTAGCCGATCCTGTTAAATAATTAATGTATATGCGTGGACGTTTATAGCCAGACACGACAATATTTGCATCGTGTTAACTGCTCGTTAGGTCAAGTATCAATATCAATTTGCAAATTGGACACCTCACATTTCTCGGAATTCGTCCCATTTAAATCAGAGGCTGAAAGTGAACTAGGTTAACTTGTTACGTTAAATGATTCTTTATTTTTATTGATTTCTGGTGGTGACGATGCATTCATGTATTTATTTATAGCCCTCTAAAGTACGTACATTGTACTTTTTAATTATGAAATGAGTTGTAAGTTCTGTAGCGATGAAAACCATAGAAAGAAACTGGTTAACCGTAGAAAAATTCGCATCACGACCAAAAAATAAGTTCGTGAAGGCTGCTGAATTGTGTTTATCGAACAAAAATATGGCACTGCGTGGGGTCGGTTAGCAAACTTCGTTGTGGAAGAATGAAATAATAAAACGTTAAACAATCCCCCCTTCCACATACCCTTCTTCCAAAGATAATTTGATGACTGTATTTTAGCAATACCAAGCCATGCAGACAAATAAACTTAACACATTTTAATTCCTTTCATGACCTTTATAAAAGGAAACTTCGATTTACAATGGAAACATTCACTCAAATTAGTACACCAAACCTACTAATTTAGATAGATATTTAAATTTCCTATCAAATGTTCCCATTAAATACAAAATAAATACAATCTATAACTTAGTAGGCAGGTGTCATGAATTTTCAGAAGAAACTTTACAAAAAACAAGTAAAATTAAGACAGTACTTTCAGAAAACAACTATCTTCCGAATTTCACAGAAAAAAAAATATAAAAAAAAGACCATTCACACTTATAAACAGAGAAAACAAAATAGAGAAAGTGTCGATAATATAAGGTTTTCCAATAGGGATGATATGATTTTGAAGTGACGTTTCGGTCATTTGTAATATGTCATGATCTGTCATTTGTTTTTCATTGTATTCAGTAGTGTTTACAATTTCATCATGGAGAGATATACGCAAGAACAACGTTTACAAATTATTCAGTTTTATTATCAAAATAATCGTTCTCCAATTGCAACTTTTCGTGCGCTTTTGCCATTTTATGGTCGTAATAATCGTCCAAGTATGCTCGCTATTCGTCGAATTGTTAAAAATTTTGAGGTTACATTTTCTTTACATAATTTTCAAGTGCCAATAAGACAAAGAACCGCTCGAAGTAATGCAAATATTGCTGCCGTTCGGGCAAGTGTTACTGAAGACCGTAATTTGTCGATTCCAAGACGTTCTCAACAATTGCGATTGTCTCAAACCACAACCTGGCGGATTTTGAGAAAGGATTTGGGTTTGCATTCCCATAAAATTGTTCTCACTCAAGAACTGAAGCCATTGGACCACCGTAAACGTAGTGAATTTGCTGATTTTGCGTTGGAACAACTTGAAAACGATAACGATTTTTTTAAGAAAATCATCTGCTCTGATGAGGCTCACTTTCATCTGGATGGTGTGGTAAATAAACAAAACTGTCGATTCTGGTGCGAATAAAATCCACAAATTATTTATGAAAAACCATTACATTCACCTAAATTGACAGGTTGTTGTGGTTTTTGGTATGGTGGAATCATCGGTCCGTACTTCTTTCAAAATGAAGCTGGTAACACTGTTACTATCAATGGAGAGCGGTATAGATTGATGATAACCAACTTCTTATGGCCAACATTGGAAGAAGTTGATCTTGACAACATTTGGTTCCAACAAGACGGGGTTACGTGCCACACAGCAGATGCAACAATAGAATTATTGCGAGAAAAGTTTGGAGATTCGATTATTTCAAGAAATTGTGATATTGAATGGCCTCCAAGAAGTTGTGATTTAACACCATTAGACTATTTCTTGTGGGGTTGTTTGAACTCATTGGTCTATCGAAATAAACCAGACTCTCTTCAAGCTTTACAAGTCAATATTCATGACATACGACTAGATTTAGTGGAAAAAGTGCTCGAAAGTTGGGTTCATCTAATTCGTTCCTGCAGAAGAAGTCGTGGAGGCCATTTCAATGACGTTTTATTTAGAACTTAATTGTATTGATTGGACTTCACATTAAATAAAAAACTTTTGAATTTTCTTAACAATAAGTGTGTTTTTTTTTAAAGATATCATATCACTCTTATTGGAAAACCTGTTATCATCACAGACAACGACAATCTAAAATTCGTGACTTTATTGTATGTACCACATTTGTCAGAAAATCTAAGCAAACTCAAATGTGATATTAGAATATATATACAAATATTCATCATCGTAAATTAAAAATACACATACATATTTGACAGGGGAGACAAAATAAATAGAAAGAAATAACACATGTGTGCAGAAAGAAGTCTTTGCCAAATATTCACAAAAGTTACGTCCTTACACAAGTATACACACAAAAAATACGGTATATTTGCATATAATTATGCGCTCCTACAATATTAAACTGGAAAATTCTAATTTTAACTGCTATACGATGTATAAACATCGTATACGTAATGCTGGATTTTTATTTTATCCATACTGCAATTTACAGCGAAAATTTTTCTTGTTTGAAACATTCGAATGACGATCTTAGGGAATCTTTGTTTTAAGATTTATGGAAACACTAAAATTATTTGCGTGAGAAAGTTTTCTGCTTCTCGAGCCATCTTTAGTGGATTCATGGTAATTTTGATGGAGCCTGTGGTTGATTAACTTAACCACTAAAGGTTGAAATATAACCCCGTGTGCTTTTTGCTTTCGACAGTACAGATCGTGTGTGGAATTTGTTTTCGTACGGGTATTTTTGCCGTAGTTTTCCAGATGCGACACTGTTTAATTATTTGCTGATGATGACAACTTAGTTGTCGAAAGACCTATACAGAACACGAATACGAATGTGGAAAGGGGTTATATATCAACCTTCAGTGATTAACTATTAACTAAAACAATTTAAAATAACACGGAGCTTCGTCTTCATATACTGCAATCATTTGTTCGTAAATCATTTTAGAAAAATTCTGTTCTAATTTCCCAAAGTTCATTTTTCGTTGATGAAACATTTTATAAAGCCCAAAGCAATGAACGAAGTGAAATCAAAGTTGACCCGTATGTATAAAAATATCATTACTACTGAACGTTACCAGGCAACGTCCAATTAGTTGTTTCTGTCATGGCTAAATAGATTATCTATTGTATATACAATATAATTATTCATTTTATATCGACCAAAGCGAATATTATTAATTACTCGTTTATGTTATATAGTTGCATTTATATTAATGGAAATGTCTACAATCTTCACTACAAACCATTTAAATCGCAGTAAAAGTAAAAGTACTTTTTTATATTTTCTCTAATCAGGTCGTTCACTTTCTAAGCATTCTTGAGAAACAAATGATTTAATATGAGATACTGGTAAGGCAGAAAAACAATATTGCAGGCCGTTGTTCTAGTAAATGTAGATAAGGAAATATCTTGAATTCGAAGCATTATTTTGAGAAAGCATTGCAGTGTTGCTACCAAACAGTACAAATCAGTTTTACTTTGTTTTTAAAAAGTAATACTATGTAAGTAATTATGTGACACATTTTTCTCTTTGGAACTTGTTGTTATATTTGTAATCGTCACAACTTGTTAATTTTAAAGTCAACATTATTTTTACATTACCTGTTGAAAGTTTTGAGGTTATTGAACTACTACATACGACAAAGATGAATACAAATTTAGGAAAAGTATTTTATACAGACATTAATGTGCAGGTGTTTAACTATTGAAGGTGGGCGACTTTAAATTTATATTTAGAATCGTTATAAATATTTGCCGAATAGTGAAAAATTCCAAAAGATATTCTAAACAAGATGGTGGTTGAATATGGAAAACAATTAGCACTTCCTATTTTTCGAATGAAATTTTGATGCGTAGAATTCACTATAGTTAATCCAAAGTGAAGATCTGATTAAGGTAGTAGTTAAAAAGCAGGGTTTTTAAATCGCAGTGGCACCAGTCGAAAATTCAGTCACGTATGTTGATAGCTTTGCTATCTAACGTGGTTTAAAGAAATTACATTTGTTGTCGTAATTATATATAAATATATAAATTAGTTTCACGATGGGAAATTTAATGAAAATTATATTATTTTCTGCTACTCCATCGTTAATTAAATACACAGAAATTAATTAAAAATTTCTGCGCTGGAGAAGGACTCGAACCTCTATCTGCCGTTTTCTAGACGACTGCTTTACCAATTAAGCCACCAGGCAGTATAACTTCGAGTCCTTTAACACGCCATAAATCGTATTATGGAACAGATCTAATATTTATTTGAAAAACCCGCAGTTCGGTTATGATGTCGTAATTATACGTCGTAAGTTATACTGCCTGGTGGCTTAATTGGTAAAGCGGTCGTTTAGAAAACGGCAGATAGAGGTTCGAGTCCTTCTCCA
The DNA here is from genome assembly GCA_031893035.1 of Dermolepida albohirtum. Taxonomy (NCBI): domain Eukaryota; kingdom Metazoa; phylum Arthropoda; class Insecta; order Coleoptera; family Scarabaeidae; genus Dermolepida; species Dermolepida albohirtum. The sequence goes on along the minus strand of JAVIWB010006353.1, from coordinate 881,183 downwards.
GCGCAGAAATTTTTAATTAATTTCTGTGTATTTAATTAACGATGGAGTAGCAGAAAATAATATAATTTTCAATTACATTTGTTGTTCGATCCCTAAGAGGGTGTACAGTGCCTTTCACTGATATTTATGTCACTTAGTTGTATATCAATCGCTCCATTCATCTTTGTCGATAGAGTTAGATCGGTTGAATGGTGGTGACATTCTGCGAAACGTGCGTCTCGGTCGGTAACTCTATCGACAACGAATGATTAATTTCAGAAATCTCTTAACAACTTTTTTTCAAAAAAAAAAATGCAGACCATTTGAGATATTTCAAAAACTTTATTATCGGGTTGAAGTACAATCAAAACATTTATGAATGGAACTCGACTTCGTTCATATGGCCACCGCGGGTGATTTTGCCTTGGAACAACTTGAAAACGATAACGATCTTTTTAAGAAAATCATCTTCTCTGATGAGGTTCACTGTCATTTGGATGGTGTGGTAAATAAACAAAATTGGTAACACCATTACTGTCAATGGAGGGCGGTATAGATTGATGATAACCAACTTTTTATGGCCGACATTGGAAGAAGTTGGTCTTGACAACATTTGGTTCCAACAAGACGGGGCTACGTGCCACACAGCAAATGCAACAATAGAATTATTGCGAGAAAAGTTTGAAGATTCGATTATTTCAAGAAATTGTGATATTGAATGGCCTCCAAGAAGTTGTGATTTAACACCATTAGACTATTTCTTGTGGGGTTATTTGAACTCATTGGTCTATCGAAATAAACCAGACTCTCTTTAAGTTTTACAAGTCAATATTAAACGTGTCATTCATGACATACGACTAGATTTAGTGGAAAAAGTGCTCGAAAATTGGGTTCATCGAATTCGTTCCTGCAGAAGAAGTCGTGGAGGCCATTTGAATGACGTTTTATTTAGAACTTAATTGTATCGATTGTATTTCACATTAAATAAAAAACTTTTGAATTTTCTTAACAATAAGTGTGCGTTTTTTTAAAGAAATCATATCACTCTTATTGGAAAACCTTGTATATGTACATAAAGGAAGGATCAGTAACAATGCATTATTTATTTGATTTATATTCGCATCTACGCATCTTCCTGGCGAGGTTGCACGTTGATGCGAACACGGAGAATCGTCCAACATTATTAATTAGTCGTCTAGTCGGTGGTAAGTTACTGATTTGTCACACCGTGGTCTCGGGATGTCTTGTGATTTCTCTTCTCATTCAAGGTGAACGCGCATCGCGAATGTAGGTGTAATAATAACTCATGGTTGGCAATTTCCTCCTTTAAATAGGGGTAAGCTATTGGAGGATGTGAAAGGATTGATTAATATTATTAAAATAAACGAAAGAGCTTTTCGTTTACAATTTTCGAAGAGAAATACTTAATGGTTATTACAATGGTGTGACTACCGGTCATATTTATTTGCCCACTCCAATTTTTTGTGTTTTCTGAAATACGGATTATTTTTCGAAAAATCTGTATTATAATTATTCAACAATATTATTAGTGGAAGTAATTCCATATGAATTTCTAGGAAAATCTTAAATTGTTTATGATATATCGTAAAGGTGTCATGAATTGGAAAAATACCATAAATATTATATAGACTAATCCCTACAGTATTAACAGTTTTACCTGCATTTCCGAAAGATATTACCAATAATGTGTTATTGTATTAACTAATTACAATATTAGGATGTGTTATTCAAAAAGGAAAATAAATTTTATGTCAGTCATCGTTCATCTTTTGTTGCGAAAACAGTGAAATAGAGAGTTATCGTGAATATTTTAATGCAATGCCGAAGACGAAGGAATTATCTGTTGAAGTGCGTGCGATGATAATTGCTTATCATCGTACGGGTAAAAGAAATCGCGAAATTGCAAGAGAATTACGATTAAATCGCAGAACCGCTGATTAAAACGTTAAAAAATTTGAAGAAAGTGGTACATTTTCCAACAAAAGAAGATCTGGACGACGCAAAGCGACGACATCTGCAGATGACCGGTATCTAATACGGATAAGTAGACGCGATAAACCAATTAGTGTGTCCACGGTACAGAGAAGGTTAAGACAAGCGGGTTTATACGGAAGAACTGCTCTGCGAAAACCACTACTACGAAAGCAAAACAAGATGAAACGACTAAATTGGGCTAAGGAACATAAGAATTGGACGATTGATCAGTGGAATAATGTGTTGTCGACAGACGAATCGAAGTTTGAACTTTTCGGTAGTAAAAGGCGAATATTCGTAAGAAGATCCGCAGGAGAAAGAGTACTGCCAGAATGTATTGCGCCTACCGTAAAACATGGAGGAGGTTCAGTAATGATTTGGGGGTGTTTTGGTGGAACATCTCTAGGCGATCTCGTCAAAATTGAGGAAATCCTAAGACAAGAAGGCTACAAGAAAATTTTAGAAAATAACGCTGTTCCTTCAGGACTAAGGATTCTTGGCGAAAACTTTGTATTTCAACAGGACAACGATCCGAAACACACTTCTAGATTGTGTGGCGATTACTTGCGTCAACTAGAAGAGCAAGGGCAAATCTCTATAATGGTATGGCCAGCTCAAACTCCTGATCTGAACCCAATAGAGCTTCTTTGGGAAGAATTGGACCGGAAGGTTCGAGAACGTGCTCTATCATCCGCCACTGTACTGTGGGAACAACTTCAAGAAGCCTGGGCACAAATTACAGAAGATACACTGCAAAAATTAATTGAAAGGATGCCGCGGTTATGTGCCGCAATTATCAAAAATAAAGGTGGGCGCATTGATGAGAGCAAAATTTAATAATAATTAATGATAAAGTTTTTATATAAGAAAAATGTAACTATTTTACGTTTATTTTACACTATTGTATTGGTACAATAAATAAATTTTCAGTACACATTTGATAGTTCAATAATCTTAGCTAAAACTAAGGGTAGGCAAATAAATATGACCGGTAGTGTATGTATGAATTACGTGCTGATTAAGCGCATATGTATTTTTCCATCTGTTCCTTATTGCAGGAGCAATAATCGAATCAAATTAATTCGTGTTATCACTTCCATCTGATCCGAAAAATTGTTCTCTTGAGGAATGATTTATTGGTGGACTGTTGCAACATTTCTAATATGCATGTTGGTAAATACTTGATATAAATACATACACAATATAGATAAGTTAAGTGTGTTCGTATCAGTTAGAAATACGCATTGTACTCCTGCCTTATCTTCGAAATATACGTTTTTATATGCTCGATTAGAACTTGTTACTAGCATATAGATGTGTTAATGATGTTGTTTAAGTGGTCGACACTATTATTGCCAGCAATAAACACGAATTTTTATAGTTGCGACGTGCTCCTATCCACATTGTTTTGCGATAAAAACGTCCAGTTCATCCTTGATTCCGTTTATCCTCGCACTAATTGTTTGCGAATTCATCCAATCCACCGAACGTCTGCCGTTATGAAACGCGATTATTAATAAAAAAGATGTGTGCAGAGTAGTTTAATGAATTCTGTTTTATATCGCTGAATATACATAATCAAAGCGCTAAATTATCAACGCACTTGTTACAAGAGGCTTAACTATTCATCAATACGCCTACTTGATTAGAAGAAAAATTATATCTCGAATTGTTTGCGTATTGATTGTAAGATCAGTGAGTGTGAACATTTAACATTACGAAATGCATAAGATTAGTTTAAATACAATATGTGTCGAAATCTTTGGATAATCGCCGCTAAGCTAGAGTTATTTAAACAGATTTTAAGGAGGTTTTCGCCTCATTTTTTTCATTTTAACGGGAGAGGGTTTTGGTTTCTTTAACAATCATAGATGCGAAAAACTCGAAAAGTAATTGCGTAGTTAAAATTTTACAGCAGAATGGATTTAAATTTGTTAAAAATACATAAATAGTTGTAAAAAATATTTGGTATTTGGAACTACTTCTTTGAGTTTATATACACGGTATATTCAAAAAGTTCCAGGAGTGATTTTTATCGATAGAAAAAACGAAATAAATGAAAAGCTTTATTTGCTTCTGTGCTTTCTGGCTGGCACCGCGTCACTGGTATAACTGCCGACGTTTCGTACCCACTCGTATGGGACAACTTCAGGACTCAAATACTGCTACTGTCTGTTGCACTGAAACTGAAAAGTTTCAATGCGACAGACAGTAATAGTAGTGGGTACGAGTGGGTACGAAACGTCGGCAGTTATACCAGTGACGCGGTTCCAGCCAGGAAGCACAGAAGCAGATAGTATGGACCACGACCGCGGAAGTCTACGTACCAGAAAAGCTTTATTTTTTACTATAAATTTTATTCTCTTGTATTTGGTGTATTGTGAACAGTGTGAGATAATAAAATACTCAGATTTTATTCTTGATGTTATTTATATTTTTCTCTTAACATTTTTTATTTTATCATTTTTCCCTTCTTTAATAATGTAAATTTACATTCACACAAAGATTCTGTGGCGTCATCCACGATACAAGAAAGGAAAGTGAAAAACAAGTTGGTAATTCAACAAAATAAGCAAGCGAGGGTTGCTATCTTTACCGAACCTACCTCTTGCCATGTTTGAGAATGTATGCCTTCATTTCCGAATTTTGAATGGTGAACTCTGACTTAAAAGAATGATTGCAAATATTTAAATGTACTGTTTGCAGTCATTTAAGCTGAGAGTAATACACGTAACTAAAAGGTGTTTCAAATTGCGCGGTTTTTTTAAGAATAAATAAAATATAGATGGCGCACTGAATTTGTCTGGGTATGTGGTCATTTAAAAGATGTGATGTATGACATTTATAAAAATGGCTTCGTACACGGTACAACAACGCGTTCAAATTGTTGAGCTATTTTATGAAAATCAGCGTGAAACGAATTTTTAGAAAATTACGTGAATTTTATGGTTTACATAATCGTCCATCTGAAAGCACTATTGGTCGAATTATTAAAAACTTTCAAGAGACCGGTTCCGTGGAAGATCAGAAAAGTGAAAAATATAGTCGTAGTGGTCGTTCACAAGAAAATGTTGGTTTGGTTCGTGAAAATGTTGCTGAAGATGCTGAAATGTCCATTAAACGACGTTCACAACAACTTGGACTTAGTTGATTAACAACATTTCGTATTTTACACAAGGCTTTAGCTCTGAATTTGTCAATTTCATCAATTTCATCAATGAAGAACCTCAAAAAATAATGTTTTCCAATGAGGCACATTTTGAACTTAATGGCTGTGTTTTTGAAACTGGTGGCTATATGTTTCGCATATAAATGTCATAACTGATACATTAATTACCAATAAAAAGTTTTTGAAAGCGAATGAAAATTATGTATTTTATTTATTCTTTAAACAAATCGCGAAATTTGAAACAGCCTTTATAATTTTTATTGATATATCTACTTATCGAAATAGCTCTTATTGTACAAATTTATTTGCAACCCATTTCTTTTGTATGTAGATAGCCTGTACCGTGTAGATCGATTCATCTCAAAATTGCCAACTGATCATGCGTTAAAATTATGTACATCGCCACGTTTTAGAAACTTTTCGTGACTTCCTCGGTTGTACAATACTGGGCAATTAAATTAGGCCCACTCGCATTCTTAGAAATATTTAGAGTTATTTAGTAGTTAAGGAAAATATTATCATAGTGTTGTTAAAATATCATCTATTGTAGTACTGGCGATAGTGCTTTACCACAACTATATAATTCTTACTATTCTACAGAGAAAGATACTGGATCGTGGAAACACATTAATTTTTGAAAAATTCATTAGAGAATTGACGACGACCTATTAGAGACGTGCTGCGCATCCAGACGAACTTTACAATTTTAACTACATGAAGAGTTAGCGGAAGAAACAAGTTTGACCGAAAGGATGAGGAAAATGAGATTACGATGGGCGAAATACAGTAAAAAACCTCACGGTTGAAAATAGGGAAAAGGTATGCTTCATTATTTTATTTATGTTCATGCAATTTTACACATTCTTAGCACATTTAAAAATTTAATGAATTCTTTTTGTATTCAGTGATGGATCGTTTCAATATTGAATGAATATTTCGTCTTTTGGCAACGGAAAAATTTCGTTACCACGAAAAGACAACGAGAGCGTTTCCATGAAGTTGCAATAATTAGATCAGTTAAACGTTCTTCACTTATTATGATTTGGTCCTGCATATCAGCAAAGGAGCTAGGACCACTGTGTTATGTCAAGGGTATAATAAACTAAGTACAGTACAAATCTGTAATGGAATCAATACTAATTCCATGCATTCCATGCTCGATTTTTAGATTTTCATTAATGGTGTTTTCTTATTTAGCAATAAATAATATATCTCGGAAGTGTTTTTGGTGTTACAACTATACTTGAATTTATATTCTCCGAAATGTTGTTTTCAAATTTATTCACGATGGTGAACAAATTTAATAAAAGATTTGTTTTCTGACAGCAACTTGCAGGTTTTGCTATGATCAGGCAATTCTCCAAACATAAATCCAATTGAAAACGTATGGAATAGTTTAAAACCAAATATTGAAGATACTTGGCGCAATAATCAGGATTTGGAGGAATTAGCTGCGATATTTACTGAAGGCATCCCGAGAAGAATTGCCGCAGTGATCAAAGCAAAGTTTGACTTAAGAAAATATTAATTCATATTATTTAAAAATGTATGTCAATCTTTATATATATATATATATATAATGTCAATAAATAATCGTTTGAGTCAAGTCGTTATTTTGTCTCATTTTTTATGAAAATAAAACCTGTATACAATAAAAAGTTAAATTTATATGGTGGCTATAATTTCAATATATTGGGTTGGCAACTAAGTACTTTCGGTTTTGTAGTATAAAATAAAACACTTTTTTTTTTAAAACAAAGAATAGTTTTTAATCAATTATATATTTTCCATTTTGCTCAATGACCTTTTGCCATCTTTCTTTCAGCTGCATGATTCCGCGCTCATAAAATTTCTGGTCCTTATCAGTAAAAAACTGAACCAGGTGCCAGTGAAGGTCATCGTCATTTGTGAAAGTTTTACCATTCAAGGAATTCTGCAAACTTCGAAATAAATGGTAATCAGATGGTGCTAGATCAGAGCTGTATGGGGGATGTGGCATCACTTCCCAGCCAAGCTCCAATAGTTTCCCACGAGTTGCCAAAGATGTGTGAGTCCTTGCATTATCTTGATGGAAAACTATACCTTTCCGATTTAACAATTCTGGCCGTTTTTCTTTGATTGCTTCATCCAGTTTTATTAATTGTTGACAGTAAACATCAGAATTTATCGTTTTGTTCCTTGGAAGCAGCTCAAAAAAAACAACACCTTTGTAATCCCACCAAACTGACAGCATGATCTTTTTTGGATGCAATTCAGCTTTCGATGTGGTTTGAGCTGGTTTATCGTGTTTGCTCCATGATCGTTTTCGAACTATGTTACTGTACAGGACCCATTTTTCATCACCAGTGATGATTCTTTTTAAGAAAGCGTCGGTTTCATTTCCTCTAAGATGCATATCGCAAAAGTTGATTCTTTGTGTTAAATGAATTTCTTTCAGTTCGTGAGGTACCCAAATATCAAGCTTCTTAACTAGCCCAAGACATTTTAAATATTTTTCAATTGTTGTGTGCGATACATGTAGCCTCTCCGCAACCTCTCGAACAGTTATATGACGATCCTCTTCAATTATGACTTCGATTTGGTCATCATCAACTTCAGTAGGCCGACCAGAACGTTGCTCATCTTTGAGGGAAAAATCTCCAGAACGGAATTTTTTATACCAATTCTGACACGTGCGTTCTGTTAAGCAATTAGCACCATAAACTTCACATATCTTTTTGTGAGCCGCAGCAGCTTTCTTTCCTTTACGGAAATAAAATAGTAAAATATGTCGAAAATGTTCGTTTCTGCACTCCATTTAAAATTAACCCACAACTAATAGCTTTAATAAAAATCACGCATTACTTGCTTCTGAAGTTACGTGAATGTGACTAGTATCACGCGACAAACGGTAAAGTACAGCACTAACATACGTTATACAAAAAATAAAGCAACGCTCTCTATCAGTAAAAACCGAAAGTACTTAGTTGCCTACCCAATAGCTTTCTGATTGAATATTTTTTGGAACACGATTTCGAATGGATTTTTGTACAGTCGAGTATGTGATTATAAATTTTATTACATTGACAATAAATAAATAGTATAATTCGGAAGTGTTTTTGGTGTTACAATTATACTTGAATTTATATTTTTCGAAAGAAAAAGAAAAATATATCGTGCATTTACTTTTAGAACGATCCTCGTATATTAAAAACAGATAAGAGCACTTTTCAAAAATTAAATTTTTAAGTTTTTCCACAGTTTCGTAAGTAATTTTGTAAATAATCTTTTAAATAAAACATACAAACATAAAATTTAATCCGCTTCTTAGTTCTATTTCCTATACTTTATCATTTATATTTCATTAAGTATTTGCTTTTGGATTAAAAGATTTCAGGCGTAGTAGGATTAGTTAATAATTTACTTAACTCATTATGTACTTGAACAATTTTAGGTGAATTAAAGTTGAATTGTAAACAATTGTGTAATATTCTAGTCAATCATTGTGTCTGCGAAGATTATTAAATACTGTTAATCAAGAAAGATAAATTAAATAAACCTATTTTTATATTCTCACAATAATGTTCATATTCTGTGTACGTATTTCGACAACTAAATAGTCATCATCAGCAGATAATTAATTAGAGTGTAGCACTTGGATTCACGGCAAAACTTGCACAGAAGCAAAGTCCGTACTAGACTTACACCTTCGGAAGCAAACGAGCACTGTGTGAGTGCGTTTGGGGTTATATCAACTTTAATTGATTAATTTAATCAACCACAGTCTCCATTAAATTATACCAATGCAATATGGGTCTAATTATAGACATATTTTAATGAATGTAAATATTTTAGTTTGACGCACGATTTAGTTGTGTTGTTGAATTCAAAATTAATGAATTTTTAAAAAATAAAAGTATTTTCCCCCCCGTTATTTACGATTGCTTCTAAATGACCGGGCAATTTTTCGATACCACGCCTAGAAAACTCTGGTGTGCTGGAAGTGAAGGAATCGTCAATCTAATTCGAACGGGCGACATCATTGTTAACTCTTTCAGGGTTGTTGGTCAGTTATCTAACCGCTGTTTATGCCGTCTGATGCCAATTTGCTAAGCAATTCCTTTTTTTAAAGTCGTCGTTGATCGTTTAATTCGAAACTTTTACTCCAGGGCATGCTGGGTAGATTAACAGATTTATTTGAAAATGTGGAAATGTGTTGTTTTTCAACGGGACTTTCCCGAATGTAATAAAAATGCTCAGAGTGTTTATTATTTAACGAATTCGGTGTTATTCTATGGTATAGTGTCCGTTTAATTACTTTATAACAAAAGTATTATAATATATTATATAATCTACGATAAATAAGGTAAGTAGCACGGTGGTTAGATTACTAACCACTGTGACTGTAGTAGGTTTCATAAAATACATATTTATGTTGCATTATAAGGATGCCGCGTGTACTTAATGAACGTGATAAAGTGTAGTAAGAGTAAGTGATAGCTTTTAAAAAAAATGGTGGAAATACAAAAATATCTAGTTAGGAGAAAATAACAAGGCTACTAGATCATTTTTTAAGAAATCTCGTCCAAAGATCATCGTTCTTGAAACGCATTTTACACGAAACAAAATTCTAAGAGTTCAAAGTATCTACAACGTAAACAAACAAGAAAATTTCTAACTTCCAGCTTTTAAAACAAATAACGACAACTTTAAACTCCTTACGTAGATTGTTATTGTATCTCCGCTTGGAAATGGGAGTTGTATTTGCATCGACGAAACATAACTAAAGTGTTTTATCCATCTATAAAAGATGTGTTAAATATTTTCGGAAAAATCAATACGCATTCATTTCGTTGCGAATTCCTTCATCTGCAGACTTTAGGAAAAAATTAATTGTAATGAACTTGTAAAAGTGAATTGTCGAATTCTCAAAAAGATTTGGTTTCTATTACCCAATAGATTATAAACATTTATTTATTGTACACATGCTTACCAGTTTCTTCTGGTTCTTTTCCCATTTTCGCGCACTACTTTCGCTGGAACAACTTACAACGAAGATTATTACAAAAAATATGGCAGAGTAAGAGAGAGCACTAAACACGCAATGTTCCGTATGTCATGTAATGTTCGAAGTATCTGAATGACCCCTTTATTAAAAGCTTTTAATAAATTGTAACAATATTATTATCAGACATTCCACATAGATTATCTTGATATATTTTCTTATCTTCCATTCTTTTGTAAATGTCGAATTAACTTATTGCATCTACTTGAGAAGCGTATGTTTAGATATTATTGTAAAGGATTCAGAGTTCCGAGAAGTGGTTTTCCATTGTTGTTCGTATATACAATATTTGCATATGTCTCTTTTATGAATATGCAGAATTCGTTTTGAAGTTTAGTCATTTCAGAAAATAGATGAACATGTAATACTTGGTATTTGCATTCGTAACTTTTGAAAGGAATTCAATTTTTGTTTTAATGCATAATTTGAAAACGAACAGGCCCCAACATTTACAGTCTTTTACAGTAAAAAAAAATGAATTTAACATCTAAAACACTAAAAATGTTTAATTTAAATCCCATTGCCCTAGAAACTTTTTAAAAGAACTCGTTCAAAACTATATTCAGCGTTTTTCTCTTTATCAAAAGCGTATAATTGTTTTCGTTTGTTTAACAAAATTTCCAATTATTGAAGGTAACATAATTTCTCATAGCTATGTTTATGAATAGCAGTTATTACTCATTAGTACTTATTCGAGACAGCAGACACGTATTCTACCGGTAAACCTAGTCGGTACTATGGGGTTTTCCAATAGGGACTTGACAATTTTTAATTCAATTTGTGAAGGCACCCTTTCACTAATCATCGAACTGTCACTGTCAATTTATTCAGTAAACTTGACATTTTCATCATGGTAAAGTACACGAATGAACAACGTCTGCAAATTATAAAAATTTACTACAGAAATTCGGAGTTAGTGACGGTTACTTTAAGAGCGTTAACTCCGATTTTCGGTCGTAATTCTCGCCCTAGTAGACAGGCAGTAACAAGTTTAGTGCAAAAATTTGAGTCTACATATTCGTTGTGTGATGTTGCCGTGCCAGTGAGACAATGGATTGGTCGAAGTGTCAAAAATATCGCTACCGTTGAAACGTCCGTAACAAATGATCCAAATCAGTCAATTCCACGGCGTTCTCAAGAGTTGGGCATTGCCCAGACCACTTTATGGCGAATTTTGCGTAAGGATCTTGGTTTACATCCATACAAGATCAAGCTGACTCAAGAATTGAAGCCGATGGACCATTTGAAGCGACGTACGTTCTCCGATTGGGCTCTGGAAAAGATGCGCCAAGATGATCAATTTCATCGCAAAATCATTTTCAGTGACGAAGCTCATTTTTGGCTCAATGGGTTCGTCAATAAGCAAAATATGCGTTATTGGTCGGGTGAAAATCCACATGTGCTTCATGAAACACCACTTCATCCACAAAAAATAACTGTTTGGTGCGGTTTGCATTCCGGCGGCGTCATAGGGTCATATTTTTTCGTCGACGACAATGATCATCACGTTACTGTGAATGGTAATCGTTATCGCGCCATGATTACCGATTATTTTTGGCCAGAATTGGACTTGAACAACATGTGGTTTCAGCAGGACGGTGCCACAAGCCACACAGCACACGTTATAGTCGATTTATTGAAGAGTAAGTTTGATGAGCGTGTTATCTCAAGAAATGGACCAGTCGATTGGCCACCTTGTTCGTGCGATTTAACGCCTCTAGACTTTTTTCTTTGGGGCTACGTCGAGTCATTGGTCTATGCCAACAAGCCGACAACGTTAAAAAAGCTCAGAGCCAACATTGAACGCGAAATAGCAGCCGTTTCGGCCGAATTGTGTGTCCGAGTCATCGAAAATTGGGTCCAACGAATCGACGGCTGCAAACGTGCCCGCGGTGGCCATATGAACGAAGTCGAGTTCCATTGATAAATGTTTTGATTGTACTTCAACCCGATAATAAAGTTTTTGAAATATCTCAAATGGTCTGCATTTTATTTTGAAAAAAATTTGTCAAGTCCTTATTGGAAAACCCCTTACATAAAAATAACAAACTATTTTTCACCAACTTCGAAGTTTTCGTGAATGTAATTGTAATTGAATAAATATCCAGATATGTTCATAAAAACTCGTTTTCGCATTAGCATTTGTATTCTACATATATATTTAGACAATTAAGTTATTATCTGCAATAGGACTTAAACACAGTGTTGAACATAGCTCATAGGCAAAGTTACATAGAAAAACTACGATACACTGTATTAGTCCATCCCACAAATATTGGAATTATACCTGTTTAAGTATCTAAAGTCTGAGTTATAAAATAAAATACGAAACAACAGCTGCACGTGCCCTTGTTTATTATACCTGGTTTAGGTATTAGTGTGTGTGTATTATGCTGTATTGGATGCACTATTATCGTGATTGTATTAAAAATGAATCGCAAAAGTGTTAGTGATGGTATATTCCATGAAAGTAATTGAAAATATGAGTGACAATGAGTATGAGTTGGGATTTCTCTCAATTAGAAAACGATGATGGAAATGAGTTAAGCGCAGGAAGGACGGTGGATAAAAGTTTTTAAGAATCTCATTTCAATGAACACAAGACCACAAAAAGGCGATGAACATGAACGACAAAGTGTTGGGTATTACAATGACAATGCAATGAAACTCTTAAGAAAATTATATTACTATGGAAATAATTGAATTGCTTTTGGACGAGAAGGCACCCCGAATGTAAAGAGAAAGTGTGCACATATCAATTCGTCCATATCTTAGGGAAGAATTGTGTTGAATGAACAAACTATGTACAGGAACGGAAATAAAGAAGGTTTCAATAAAGCTGAAGTATTTCCTATTAAAAAAATCATCACGAAAAAGCATTGGGAGAGCAATGGAAGCATAGAATTATCAGACTTTAATTGAGAAAACATGTACAAACTTAACAAAACCTGAAAGAATTCTCCATGATCAAAGCAGCTGGAAATTTGGACACCAGTAGAGCTCCAGTTAATATATACAGACACACAGCAACGCAAAAAGCTGATGATATGAATAACAAAGTGTCGACTATTACAATAACAATAGAAGGAAACCTTTAGAAAGATCATATTGTCATGGAAGCTCTTTTAATAATTTAAATTTCTTTGTGGACTTTTTTCAGAAGAAATACTTTATATAAAATGGAGTAATCCTACAGTAGTCAGTGTTTCGAGACTCAACAATGATAACAAGTCACATCAGATGAGTTCTGCTTTAGCCAGTCTTCTTTTGTTTTTATAGATCAAGGAAGAGATTTTCTGAACGAGACCGTTGCTAAGTCTTTGATATAGTATCTGAATGTTGGAAGAAAAGAGAAACTAGTCGATAAAGCAGATTAACAAGCAATAACCTAATCAAAAGCTCAGTAAAATTTGTATCCTTTAAAAATTAACTGTAGTTTGGAATATGCAAAAAATACAGTTGGTGGAATTTACAGAATACGACAAGATTCTCATTCCGAAAATCTATTTTCTTACACTAAATTAAACTGAAAAAAATCTGTTAAAGACAACATCCACACTGCTACTGGAATCTAAGAGCTTTTCGTCGCCCTAAAATTCAAATTTAAAATTAAATAACCATCTTTCCATGCACATGAAAGTAGTTTGCTTGTTATAAAGTAAATTAAAATAGTGCAAAATCTGCAGTTTTAAAAAATGTAATCCTCATAAATAGCTTACGCGTAGTCATTTCTAAGTACTCCGCATTAATATTGTACTCTTTTCTTAATATAACATGTAAAGCGTTTTTTTAAGAATAAATAAAATATAGATGGCGCACTGAATTTGTCTGGGTATGTGGGCATTTAAAAAGTGTGACGTATGACATTTATAAAAATAGCTTCGTACATGCTACAACAACGCGTTCAAACTGTTGAATTACTTTATGAAAATCGGCGTTCTGTGAAAAGAGTTTTTAAAAAATTAATTTTTATGGTTTACATAATCGTTCATCTGAAAGCACTATTGGTCGAATTATTAAAAAATTTCAAGAGACCTGTTCCGTGGAAGATCAAAAAAGTGAAAAATACAGTCCTAGTGGTCGTTCACAAGAAAATATTGGTTTGGTTCGTGAAAATGTTGCTGAAGATCCTAAAATGTCCGTTAGACGACGTTCACAACAACTTGGACTTAGTGGATTAATAACATGGCGTATTTTACAGAAGGATTTAGCTCTGAAGGCATATAAGGTTCAAATAACACAGGAACTGAAGCCATTAGATCATTTAAAACGCCGTTCATTTGTCAATTTCATCAATGAACAACCAGCTGCTTTTTCTCAAAAAATAATGTTTTCCGATGAGACACATTTTAAACTTGGTAGCTATGTTAAAAAACAAAACTGTTGAGGAAAATTCGCGAATTATTCATAAGAAACTTATGCATCCTAAACGAGTTACTGTTTGGTGTTCATTATGGTCAGGTAGTGTAATTGGATCTTACTTCTTTGAAAATGCTGTTGGTTAAGCTGTAACTTTCAATGGTGATCAATATCGTCGGATGATAACCGACTTTTTGTGGGCTGAATTAATGAATATTGATCTAGAGGATATGTGGTTTCAACAGGATGGCGCTACACCTCACTGTGCACACGAATTAATTGATTTATTGAGAGAAAAGTTTCCTGGACGTGTAATCTCAAGAAACGGTGATGTTAATTGTCCACCAAGATCACATGATTTGACACCGTTAGACTATTTTCTATGGGGTTATGTGAAAAGTCAGGTTTATAAAAACAATCCACAATCAATTCCTGCTTTGAAAGATGAAATTATTCACGTCATTGATGAGATAGAGCCCCAATTATGTCAAAATGCCATTGAAAATTTTAACAAAAGAGTGGACGTCTGTGAAGCTACAAGTGGAGGCCATTTGGCAGACATTATTTTTCGCATATAAATAATTAGCTGATACTTCAATTACAAATAAAAAGTTTTTGAAAGTGAATGCAAATTATGTGTTTTATTTATTCTTTAAAATAATCGCGAAATTTGAAACATCCTTTATAACAGAAAGCTTGGCGAGTCCCCTCAGACTGTTACAATATTTGCGTACTCTTTTAATGTGCAGTTTATTCTCAATGTTCGTGATACAGATTTCTTATAATTACAATAATTCACTGTTGATTTATTGATGAATTCAAATACATATATTATTATCGCTATTCATTTCTCTGCGACAAAGAAAAGGATCAGACGTTAAAAAAAGGCGACACCTAGTTGTACAATATTCAGTTAAAAATTATTTGATACTCGCCGGTACACAGCGTAATCACCATAACGATTATTAGATTACAATTATCGAAATTTATAATTGATTGGATTTGTTGGAACAATTAATTAAATCATTCGTTATTAAGATTTGTATCTAGGACACGTTTACACCTAAAAGCATATATTTTGGGCATTCCTTATCTCCAAAATATTCCATATTGTAGACTATTAAAGGTCAAACTCTCACCATCGAAACAGACAGATATATAAACATATTTCCTAAGAGAACAGACGAAGAGTTTTCGTCCCAAAACCGTTCGTCTTTTCTTTTCTTTTCAAGAAGACCAGTAGAGCTACCATAATCATTGATATAGTGCAGAATATAACTCAAATTTGTTTTTCGATTTTGTTGAAAACTCTAGAAAGATCAGGAAGAATCAATGTAGTAACTAAACACATTTTTGTGTAGAAACCGCAGTAATACAGTGAAACCCGCTTATTGGAATACTCATATTGTCCGCCAAAATTATTCCTATATGCGGATTATTCCATTATCCATTTTTAACTTATTTTTTCTTATTACTAGTACGTTAAGTATGTACATATATACATACATACTCGTACTTCGTATTCTTTATATCTGTGATTTTATAACTATAAAATTGACTTCAGTATGATACTGTAAATTTATGTTGCGACTTTCATCAAATGTATTTAAGAATACATACGAAAGAAATAAAACACATTTCAGCGTAATACAGATTTTTTAATTAATACTGTTCTTTTTATTTCAAACTCTACACATCCTTAACAAAATAATCTGTAATTTTATTTTGTTTTCTTTCTTTACACAAAATATCAGTGATTTAGTTATCTAATGCATAGAAATGTGCAAAATTACAATCAGTTTTTGATTCCAAAAATCGACGTATAATGTCACATGCTAATTTCGCTTCTTGAGATGATGGCGCGGTTGTTGGAGTATCCTTTGAATACGTATTTTCAATTTTTTTGGAAGAAATAAGAGAACGACTTTTCCATCAGGTAAACCACCCATTTGTTGCTTGAAAATTTACACTACCCAGATTTTGTGCAATCTGTTCGGCTTTTTCCTTCAAAATGGGTCCGCTAAGTGGAACTTTACGCCCTCTTTTTTCCATAAACCAATGATTTAAAGCATTTTCTACGTCAGCATTCTTCCCGTTGCGTCTTCGTTTTTGAGTAGATTTAAAATTGTCACGCCAATCACTTAAAATACTGTTTTTTCTTTTTAACAATTTACTCACTTGTGCTTGAGACACACCAAATTTTTTGGTAACATCCGACTGACTGCAAGTTGTTTCCTCTAAAAACTCAAGCAATTTTACTTTTTCCTTCAGAGCAAGGTCTTTTCTTTTCAAGTTTGTCGAAGAAGCCATTTTTCACTCACTTTCACTCACTTTCGATTGCAATGTCAAATAACAAACTGACCAGAATTATAGAAATTTCCTGCTTTTAAAACCTCCGAAAAAATTTTTATTGAATGTATGTAATTCGCGTAGAATTAACCCTTATCTAAATACTGTTTAAAATTATTTAGGTACAAGATTTTATTGCAATACGTAATTATCCGAAGATTATCTGTAATTATGTACATAATAGCTTTCTAAAAGTAAAGTAAACATTCATAGTAACTTTTGGTTTACATCCACCTTTAGTTAAGCAGGTAGAGAAATGTATTCTTTTATGAAGACAAAATCGCATTAATGTTCTTAGAAAAGCCATTCCTTTACCCAATATATTCTATTAAAAGATATTCATGTATCAGAATAATTTTGTTAATACTTAAAGGGAAATTGTTTTGTTCTTAAGATTTTAATTCCTTTAACCGATATATTCTATTACGAGGGTTTGCAATAAACGGGTTTCACTGTATATGTTGTTTATTAATATGCTTACTCAGCAAGTCTTCCAAACCACTCTATCGCACTATACACTACAAAAAAAATTGATTGGTTTAGGAAACATACGGTACAAACTAAATCGTCATATTTAAATAAGCAAGGTCATCTTTCAAGTGTTTTTATATTGGTTAATTTTGACCTTTTTTATCGGACGAGATAATTATGACAAAAAAGTTTAACATTTTCCTAATTTTAACTCTTGTTAAATGTCAGATAACCAATCTAATATATTTTTACGTCGATTTTATTGTATCTGCACATGGAATTGCAAAGTGACGGGCCATTATGGTACAGAACACATGTTAATAATACTATTTATGTATTATCATATCACTGTATCTAACATCTACATGTATATGTTAATATACATGTCTCTAAAGTATGTCAACCTTGAAAAACCGGCATATAATCGAAATTTCAGTATCTGTTGCATCAGTCAAAACTTTGTCATCAGTTTTATTTTTCTTTTGTTTATCTAAATTTTAGTCGCAGACAGATAAATATTCATTTTTGTATAGCAGCGATACAAAATAAGTATGTCGTAGAGATATAAGAGGTACTGAAAGGTTATGTTGTTTTATTATGTATACACGAAATATTGTATATATTTTTATTATGATACTATTCGCTAAGTTAGTAGTTTCGAAGTTTTAAGAAAGAATAACACGAACAGAAGAGGAATACTTACACAATGGGAGTTGTATTTATGTTTGGCTAATAAGAATTGTGAGTTATGTTCAATAAAATAAGAAAAAACTTTTCGTAATTTAAGTTTCCAAAAAGCTTGCAAGTCCGCAGTTCAAATCTAAAGTTTTACATGAAGTAATGCAAGATGTGGAGCAAAACTTAGGCTTGAATCAAATAAAACCCTATTTTTTATAATACATCATTAACTTTAGTGAGACTTAAGTCGTTAATGTAATACACTGAGCCAATAGAATGAACCTTCTTCGTGTAAGAAACAAAACATGTATATATATATATATATATATATATATATATATATATATATACATATATATATATATATATTGGGTCTGGGAAAAAGTTCGTGGCGTTTTTCCCGATAGATGGCATTGGTTGCCGATAACTAAAGAACAACAAGTCACAGCGACACCACCGAGGGCTCGTTTTTTAGATGACCTTCCGAACGTTAGTTTGAGCGTAGAAACATTGTAATCGGTGCAGTGGTTGGAAAGTTATTCGCACTTGAAAATGGAGAAGAATAATGAGAAATTTCGCTATATTCTGCAATATTATTATGATAAGGGGAAGAACGCTGCGCAGGCTTGTGATAAAATTTGTGCTGTGTACGGTGAAGGTACTTTATCGAAATCTGTTGCGCGGAAATGGTTCGCTCGCTTTCGTTCTGGAAATTTCAATGTGAAAGATGAGTCACGCTCCGGTCGTCCAATCACTGAAAAATCTGATGAAATTCTTGAAAAAGTCCAACAAGATAAGCATATCAGCAGTGTCGATATTGGCATGGAGCTAGGCATTGACCACAAAACTGTTTTGAACCATTTACACAAAGCTGGTTACAAAAAAAAGCTTGACGTATGGGTTCCTCATGAGTTGAGCGTGAAAAACATGATGGACCGAATTAACATCTGCGATGCGCTGCTGAAACGGAATGAAATCGAGCCGTTTCTGAAACGTTTAATAACCGGAGATGAAAAATGGATTACGTACGATAATCGGAAGCGTAAAAGATCGTGGATAAAGGATGGTGAGCCGTCATAAGCGTTCGCTAAGCCAACATTGACGCCAAAAAAAGTGATGCTGTGTGTATGGTGGGACTGGAGGTGAATCGTCCACTACGAGCTACTTCCAACTGGTCAGACGATTGATTCTCAACTCTACTGTGCACAACTAGAGAGATTACGCCAGGCGATTGAAAGAAAACGGCCCGAATTGATTAATAGGAAAGGTGTTGTCTTCCATCATGACAACGCCCGACCACACACTTCTTTGATGACCCGTCAAAAATTGAGAGAGTTTGGTTGGGAAGTTTTGATGCACCCACCTTACAGTCCGGATATAGCACCCTCTGACTATCATCTGTTTCGATCTCTGCAGAACTCTCTCAATGGAATTAAGTTGGTTTCAAAAGAAGCCTGTGAAAACTACTTGATTCAGTTTTTCGACCAGAAACCACAGAAGTTTTTCACCGATGGGATCATGGATCTACCAAAAAAATGGCGAAACATTGTCGATAATAATGGAGCATATTCGGTTTAAATGAATTCGTCCACGCGCCATGCGGGGACCAGTTGAATTTTACTGAAAAAACGCCACGAACTTTTTCCCAGACCCAATATATATATATATATATATATATATATATATATATATATATAGGACTTGACAACTTTTTTTCAAAATAAAATGCAGACCATTTGAGATATTTCAAAAACTTTATTATTGTGTTGAAGTACAATCAAAACATTTATGAATGGAACTCGACTTCGTTCATATGGCCACTGCGGGCACGTTTGCAGCGGTCGATTCGTTGGACCCAATTTTCGATGACTCGGCCACACAATTCGGCCGAAACGGCTGCTATTTCGCGTTCAATGTTGGCTCTGAGCTCTTCCAACGTCGTCGGCTTGTTGGCATAGACCAACGACTTGTCGTAGCCCCAAAGAAAAAAGTCTAGAGGCGTTAAATCGCACGAACGAGGCGGCCAATCGACTGGTCCATTTCTTGAGATAACACGCTCATCAAACTTACTCTTCAATAAATCGATTATAACGTGTGCTGTGTGGCTTGTGGCACCGTCCTGCTGAAACCACATGTTGTCCAAGTCCATATCTTTCAATTCGGGTCAAAAATAATCGGTAATCATGGCGCGATAACGATTACCATTCATAGTAACGTGACGATCATTATCGTCGACGAAAAAATATGGTCCTATGACGCCGCCGGCATGCAAACCGCAACAAACAGTTATTTTTTGTGGATGAAGTGATGTTTTATGGCGCATCTTTTCCAGAGCCCAATCGGAGAACGTACGTCGCTTCAAATGGTCCATCGGCTTCAATTCTTGAGTCAGCTTGATCTTGTATGGGTGTAAACCAAGATTCTTACGCAACATTCGCCATAAAGTGGTCTGGGCGATGCCCAACTCTTGAGAACGCCGTGGAATTGACCGATTTGGATCATTTGCTACGGACGTTTCAACGGCAGCGATATTTTCGACACTTCGACCAACCCGTTGTCTCACTGGCACGGCAACATCACACAACGAATATGTAGACTTAAATTTGTGCACTAAACTTGTTACTGCCTGTCTACTAGGGCGAGAATTACGACCGAAAATCGGAGTTAACGCTCTTAAAGTAGCGTTCACCGACTCCGAATTTCTATAGTAAATTTTTATAATTTGTAGACGTTGTTCGTTCGTGTACTTTACCATGATGAAAATGTTAAGTTTACTGAATAAATTTACAGTGACACAAATTGAATTAAAAGTTGTCAAGTCCCTATTCGAAAACCCTTTATATATATGTATATATATATATATATATATATATGACATTTTTAATTTACAAAAGAAGGCAGTACGAATAATAGAACAAGTTAATATAACGGCACATTGTAGACCTATATTCATAAAAAATAAAATAATGACGTTGGCCTCCACGTACATATACAAGCAATTGCTGCGCGCTAAACGAGAGCTACCAACCCAGAAAAGGAAAGGAGAGGGAAGAGCAATACAACTGAGATCCAGACAACAAGTACTTCTTCCCAACCATAGGCTACGTACTACTGCTGCCCAACACAAACATTTGGATATGTTTAACAGGTTGCCATTATCGTGGACTGAAAAACCCATTTTGAAATTCAGAAATGACATAAAAACATTTTTTTTACAAAACGGATTCTACACAGTAACGGAGTTCCAAGATTAAATTAATCAAATATTAAACTGTATGTTCTGCTTTGTGCACACATATGTTTACACCACACTTACACACAGTACATATACACGTACATACACACACAGACCATCATAGACAATAACGTTACCTCTTTATTTGTATTATAATAGACGGTAAAATAAAGCTTATTATTATTATATATATGTATATACAATATATATATATATATATAAAACTCCATTTCGCAGTCATTTTCGTATTCTGTATTCGTGTATTCGTATTTCAACGACTAAGTTGTCATCATCAGCAGATAATTAGACAGCGTCGCACCTGGAAAACTACGGCAAAAATACCCGTACGAAAACAAATTCCGCACACGGTTTGTACCGTTGAGAGCCAAAACGTACAGGGTGCGTAGTTGTTGAAAGAGGTTATATTTCAACCTTCAGTGATTAAGTTAATCAACCACAGGCTCCATCAAAATTACCTTACCAGCATTGCAGTGTCCGTGCAGTACAACATTGGATAATAAATCGAATTTAAGTCATAACTAAAAGACCTCATCCCAGGTTTTGATAAAGTGATGAACGTTCAGATCATCTCCATAATCTTGTACAGGATATGAGAAGAAAGTCAATATGTAATTGATAAAAAGACAAACAATATTGTTTCTAAATGAGATCTTAGCGGAACTCTAGATGAAGCAAAATGTTGAAATGGTCTATAGCCGTTGTAATAAACATAATTGTATCTGTTCGTCAGATATGACAAATATCTTGTATAGGTGTGAGTCAACTCACAGGATTCTCTTTCTGAGCTGGATTCAAAGTGTGAGAAACCCAACGAGAACAAAACTTATATAACTATAAATGTTTAAATTACAGTTTAACAATGCTTTTTTCTCAATTCCTAGATTTGTTATGCAAATGACTATTTCGACCCTTTGTGTTTTAAAAATGCTGAAGTATATATTGTGTCTATTATTGTCGTCAAGCTAGGATAACCAAATTGTAGCAAGATATGTAATATCGCTTGCTAGAACTCGGCGAAAGGAAAACACTCCTCGTATATTAACGGTGGACAATCTCCCCACAAAGTAGCTTCAACCAGAGAAAAATGTTGTCTGGTCCGCGAGTACTAAACTAAAAATGGCAAAATTGCATATTAAGGAAGTGTTATGAGACAGGTCTTATCACATGTGCCCGGTTTTAAAGAGGGAATGCGGTAACTGTCTTATAACACAATTTCCTTATTCTTTCTATATCTTTCTAAATTGCCTCTTCCTCTGTTATGACATTTCTTACATAAATAGTAAATTTCTGTTTTTGGAATTTTCGTGGTAGTTGGTAATAAACGATGATAATTATCAGTCGATTTAAAATTTTAATTTTTCAATTTTCTATTGAATATTTCGTACATTCTAATATTTTCTTGTGTGAGGAAGACGCCAAACGCACGGTTAAGGAAGAGACCAAATTCCTCGCTGTATGGTTCTCACACCTACTAAAAAATCTCACTTGACATGAACCTCAAAATGTGATGTGTGGTAAGCAAAATGTGGTCTGTAATCAATTGGTAGTTCGTGACCGAATTGGGCATCATGAAAGGGTTTGTTAAATCTCTTGATAAAAATCGAAACTGCTTTTCTTGCAATTGCCGAATATTTTCCCAGCTGACTATGGCAAAGATTAAAGCCGGGATTGTTGATGGTTTCCAAATCAGACATTTTACAAAAGATACAGATTTGATGGCAAGCTTGAGTCAAAGGTTTGAACAGCTTTTGTTTCAATGATGCAAAACTTGTTATTTTGAATTAGTAGAAGATTTCTTTTACATTTAAGAAATATGGGATGTAATATGAGCATTAAACTTCACTTTCTCAATGGTCACCTATGCATTAGGATTTATACATCGTGAAGGAACGTTATCAGGACTTCTGGGATACGCATATGATGTCAGACTAATGCCTGATGCGTCACTTTTCTAAGTCTGTACATAAGGCCGAAGCTTCAAAATGAGGTTTTTTGTTATTATATTTAATAATGTTGTTTTTTAATCAATTTTTTCTTACTGAGCACGAGTTTCTTCTTTTCTAAACTTGTAATTAAAAACAAAATCTGATAAACAAAATCGTATGTTTGAAATGAGCATGATATCAATGGTCAGCGACAGCTTAAATATTTCAGGCAACAGATATTGTGCAAATCAGTGTAATTGTTGAAAAATTATTATTTTCTGCTATTTCATCGTTAATTAAATTCACAGAAATCAATTAAAAATTTCTGCGCTGGAGAAGGACTCGAACCTCTACCTGCCGTTTTCTAGACGATTGCTCTACTAATTAAGCCACCAGACAGTACAACTTCGAGTCCAGTGATTACTAAATTGTCTTTTACATTTCCACTTGCCACGAAGTCTATGAAGATTTCTTCTTCCGCAGTTGCGACACCTTCGGAAGTATTGTACTATGAAAGACAAAAAGGCCAAAGACCCAAATTTATCGAGAAAGCGTGTTCTGCAGTGCAGATTGAAAAAAATATCCAAAACGTCCTGACTTGTATAAATGAGTGCTTTCAGAGAAATGTTGCAAGTGCGACGAGTTAAAATTCATGGATAAATGCACTGAGGAACGGAGTATAGATTTAATTTATACTGGAAACAAATTAAATTAAGAATACATAGAGAAGAATAGAATTGGATGAAAAGCCGTATATAACGGAAGAGTACCACGTAAAAGACCTTACATTCTTTTTATGTTTACGTACAGCTGTCTCGTAACAAGTCCCTGACCGGGATCATTTAGAATCTTTGGACGCCTATTTCTCCATACAATTTCAACAGTTCACGATACTTTGGACATTTTTTTCAATTTGCACTGCAGAACACGCTTTTCGATAAATTTAGCTTTTAGGCCTAAGAATTCTTTTTGTTCATGTACTGTTGCTAACTCATGCATACTACCAAACATGTATTCACTTTAGAACTCATCTCAGTAAAAGGGTAAAGTAAAAGGTGTTTCAAATTGCGCGGTTTTTTTTTAAGAATAAATAAAATATAGATGGCGCACTGAGTTTGTCTGGGTATGTGGGCATCTAAAAAGTGTGATGTATGACATTTATAAAAATGGCTTCGTACACGGTACAACAACTCGTTGAAATTGTTGAATTATTTTATGAAAATCAGCGTTCTTCTAAAAGAGTTTTTAGACAATTACGTGAATTTTATGGTTTACATAATCGTCCATCTCAAAGCACTATTGGTCGAATTATTAAAAAGTTTCAAGAGACCGGTTCCGTGAAAGATCAAAAAAATGAAAAATACAGTCGTAGTGGCCTTTCACAAGAGAATATTGGTTTGGTTCGTGAAAGTGTTGCTGAAGATCCTGAAATGTCCATTAGACAGCGTTCACAACAACATGGCGTATTTTACACAAGGATTTAGTTCTAAAGGCATACAAGGTTCAAGTAACACAGGAACTGAAACCATTAGATCATTTAAAACGTCATTCACATGTCAATTTCATCACCTGATCTTTCTCATAAAATAATGTTTTCCGGTGAGGCACATTTTGAACTTGGTGGCTATGTAATTGTTAATTCTAAGAGTTTGACCACCCTTAGCACTAAACGACCGAGTTTACCTGCTAGGAAGGTAGCAGGCAAATGGAGATTTCTTCGTTACAACCCAAACGAACAAGGTCAATTACAGCTAACAGATATTGTATAAACTAGTGTTGCATTTATTTATTATGAATACTTAAAAAATGTTCAAAGTTATATTTATACCCACGTTTTGCAACAAATGTGAAAACGAAGTCCCTAGAAAGTTCACCCATAGTTATAGTTTTCATTTCGAATTCTTCCGCATTAATAATACTCGTCTGAACTGCCAAATCTGAAGAGAATTGCATTATCTAATAATCTATATTAATATCATTATGATTTATAAAAAAAATATCGCGATTGGAGATAATTTTTTTTTACTTTGTTTCCAGGCGCAATTTCTTAATCTGCGTTTAATATCTTATTATATCGTCGAAACGATCGTCTGAATACCACTAATCCTCAATAAAGTATTATTGAAGATTACATCAGATTATATTCGAGATTGTAAAAAGTACTATACCTTGAGAGATTCGATTTGGAAGAAGATAAATTTAAACAAATCACTTAACAAGCTCGATATGGAACGATAACATTTGCGCATACTTCCTACTAGATTTATTCGGTTTTTCTATAATTTTCCCTATTAATTTCAATTTTCAAATATTTATTTAATATTGTATTTTACAGAACTACCAGCGTTCTCTTAGATACAATCTGGTGTCTCGCCTTAATTCAATCTAATCTTAATATGCTATTCTTTTGTATTTATGTTAATGTACTGATAAATTACATTGTTATCATTTCCACGTCAATAAATCGTTTTTGATTTTCTTTGTCGTTACCGTATCAAAAACTCGGTCAGTATAGGGATTCTAAAAGTATTTCTGCTGAGACGAATTTAGCTTCGTGTGTTAATTAATGTTCTAAAAACTACATACTTACAACTTTATTAGTATTACAATTGTTCCGAACTTCGAGGAGTATTTGATATCAACTTCAGATCATTCTTCATTCGGATTCAGTCATTTGTTGATCAATTTTTGAGATGTTAAGAGAAATTGACAAAATTTTTAGTATTATGCGTTTTCGTAACCTCTGAAGATTCATGACACACTTGTTTTTTTAAAGACATAACTTGTTTTTTTTATCGTAATTGGCTATGGTCATTCAAATATTATTTTTCCTGATTTTATAGGAGTAAGTAGAATTGGTACTGCGAGTGCTCAGTCAGTCATAGAAGCATCAGGAATTTAGGTGGTAATAATAATAATAATAAGTTCATTTCTAATCATTTATGTGAATACTTGAAAAAGTGTGTGTAAACGAATATCAAAAAGAACTAAAATTAAAAAACATAGAAATAAATATCGGTAAATGTAAGACGATGATAATGAACAACGAAGTAAAAGAACACAAAATAGAAGTGGAGGGCCAATAAAACAAGTAAAAATTATGTAATATACTGGGTAAAAAATAGTAAGACTTTTTAATTTAAATTTCGCGCGAAAACCCATTCGTCGAAATATTTTTTTTCTAGGTTGGTATGACTGTCAGTGACATCTGTGCCAAATGTCACATCAAAATAATCATTGGTGTTTAGTATACGCTTGTCTTTCTGAAGTACAAAAAGTGCATTCGGCGATTTTTACAATGAGTGAAATTATTCAATAAAGAAGTTCCATTAAATTTTGTGTACGGAATTAAATTTCTGGTGCCGAAACGTTCAGAATGTTGCAAAAGGCCTTCGGTGATAATTGTTTGTCGCGAGCAAGTGTTTGTGATTGGTACAAATTATTCAAAGAGGGTCGAGAACGCGTTGATGACGAACCACGTCCAGGACGGCCATCAACATCAACTGATGATCAACACGTCAATAGAATCAAGGAATTGGTGCTTGAGAATCGACGACTAACAGTCAGAGACCTTACTGGCATCGTTGGAATATCGGAAGGATCAGTGAAAACCATTTTGAAAGATCATTTGGGCCTAAGAAAAGTGAAAGCACGATTTGTTCCAAAATCACTCAATTTTTTCGAAACACAGCGTCGAGTTGACGTCTGTGAAACAATGCTTTCCGACTATCGAGACAAAATGAAAGGCATCATAACTGAAGATGAGACTTGGATCTACGCTTATGACCCGGAAACAGACAATCAATCGGCCGAATATCGTATCGAAGGTGAGCCGAAGTACAAAAAACCACGTCAAAACAAGTCAAAAATCAAGGTTATGTTGACAGTTTTCTTTGATTACCGAGGTGTGGTGCACTCTGAATTTCTTCCGACCGGCCAAACTGTCAACAAAGAATACTATTTGAGTGTTATGCGTCGTTTGCGCAATGCTATTCGTAAAAAGAAGCCAGAATTGTGGGCCGACAACTCTTGGTTTTTGCACCACGATAATGCACCGTCGCATACTGCATTAATTCTTCGTGAGTTTTTCGCCAAATTTTCAACCAATATCGTGCCGCAACCACCGTATTCGCATGATTTAGCTCCGTGTGACTTCTGGCTATTCAGCAAACTCAAATGACCGCTCCGGGGAAACCGTTTTGAGTCAATTGAAGACATTAAATGTGAATCACTACGCGCATTGAAGGCTATTCCTGAAATTGACTTTAACAACTGTTTCGAGAATTGAAAGAAACGTTGGCACAAGTGTATTGGGGCCAGGGGGATTACTTTGAGGGGGCCGAAATAGATTTGGAAGAATAAATTAAGAATTTAAAAATTATGAACAAAGTCTTACTATTTTTTGCCCACTAGAGCAATTCTTCCGTATAAACACGCAGCAATTTCTGGTGCTGTTTTTCGTCTATCGCGTCTACTTATCCGTATTAGATGCCGGTTATCTGCAGGTGTCGTCACTTGGCGTCGTCCAGATCTTTTGTTGGAAAATGTACCACTTTCTTCAAATTTTCTAACGTTATAATCAACGGTTCTGCGATTTAATCGTAATTCTCTTGCAATTTCGCGATTTCTTTTACCCGTACGATGATAAGCAATTATCATAGCACGCACTTCAACAGATAATTCCTTCGTCTTCGGCATTGCATTAAAATATTCACGATAACTCTCTATTTCACTGTTTTCGCAACAAAAGATGAACGATGACTGACATAAAATTTATTTTCCTTTTTGAATAACACATCCTAATATTGTAATTAGTTAGTACAATAACACAATATTGGTAATACCTTTCGGAAATGCAGGTAAAACTGTTAATACTGCAGGGATTGGCCTATATAATATTTATGGTATTTTTCCAATTTATGACACCTTTACGATATATCATAAACAATTTAAGATTTTCGTAGAAATTCATATGGAATTACTTCCACTAATAATATTGTTGAATAATTATAATACATATTTTTCAAAAGATAATCCGTATTTCAGGAAACACATAAAATTGGGGTGGACAAATAAATATGACCGGCAGTGTAGATTCGAATTGGCAAAAAATCATTGAACTGATTTTTTTAAACATTGTGAGTCACTCACACCAGACAATACTTCTTTATTGATTTAAAGTTTGAGTTTATAATTCTCCACATCTTTCACGCTTTATAATTAGCATTTATAATTCTCGAATTGCAATCATTTTTTTCTTGTTTCTTGTAAAAGATATTTATACTTTTTTTTTGATACCATTTATATATAATATAAATATGTAATAATAAGTAAAATACAAAAAATTGATTGTACGATCTGCAGAATATCGAAAGAAAATAGACAACCACATTAACGCTTGGAAGACAAATTCAACAATAATTAGAGATACTGAAGGAGATTGTGGACTAACAGTTATACTGTTAATCATGATAAATAACGGATCTTTCATTAAACGATTTCTATCTTTAAATTTAAATAAAACGAAGTGTGTGTGAGATACCATTGATATTATTTTATACGTTTGAAAGGCCTATCGATGCCATTATGTATGGAATATAACATCGTGCAAATGTTCGCCGCGGCTTCGCTGGGTAGAGCGCATTCGAAATATTAAATTTTCCATGACTCTGGCGCATAAATCAAGCTGAATTTAACCGATGGGGTGAGTTGTGTTGACTTTGAGGACCGCTGTAGTTTGTGGCTTATTCGCATACACCTGCGACTGAAGAAAACTCCACAAGAAAAAGTCTAACGAGGTCAAATCGGACTACCTCGGTGGCTATTTGACATCACTTCCACGTGAGACGACCATGTCCTCAAATCATTCGTGCAGAATATCCAATGTGGCATGAGTTGTGTGGCACGTAGCGCCGTCCTGTTGAAACCACATGTCGTTAGTGTCCATATCATCCAATTCGGGCCAAAAGAAAGACCGAGTTCTTGTGAGCGGTGCGAAATCGACTGCCTCGGATTCTCCTGCATGTTGTCACGGACAGCGGTGATGATTTCGGCAGATCTTACGTTTCGTCGTTTTACGGGTGTTTGTTCATTGTTTACTGAACCAGTGAACTCAAGTTTATCCACCACGCTCCGAATAGTCGTCTCGGTAGTACGATTATAGCGACCATAAAATGGGCGAAGCACGCGAAACGTTTCCCAAACAGAACACTCAGTTTGATAAAATAATTTTATTATTTGCACGTATTGTTGAACGCTATATCCGTCCATGGTGATTTGGCGAAAGAGACTGAATAAATGACAGCCAATTCGACAGATGTAGCTTCAACAATATGGCCGCTATTAAATGTCAAAATTCGGAAGTCCCTATTGAAAGACCCGTTATGTGTACAGCATGTGGGTATCTTAAAGGTTTCAGTAACCCATAGAGCACCATTCAAGACGTTCGTTGTTTTTCAAGGGTGTATTTCTAAGATTAGATTGTCATGGCTCGTAATTCTTTAGAACTTTTATGAAGTATAGTCTAAGATGTCAATATTTTAGTCGTCGAAATGTGTATACAGAATAAAAAAATTAATGTGGAAAGAGGTTAGGTATCAACCTTAAGTGATTCAATTTCATTCTTACCTATAAAGATAATAAAAATATGATGAAGCGACTATACGCTCTTGTCTTATGAATTAATATAATATAATACAAGACAGAAATATTGTTGGAATGAATTTTTTTTTATTATAATCTGGTAGATAATTTCATGGTATTTATTTTTTAAATAAGATTTCCGGCATATGTCCGCCGCGGCTACGAGTTACATGGTCCATTCGATCAGTCCAATTTTCGAGTACTTTTTCAAATAAATCTGGCCGTATGGCGTCAATGGTGGCTTGAATATTGGCTTACAATACTTCAAGCGTTGCTAGTTTGTCGGCATAAACCAATGACTTAACATAGCCCCATAAAAAGTAATCCAGAGGCGTTAACCACACGAACGAGAGGGCCAATGAACAGGACCACTTCTGGAAATAAAGTTGTCACAGAATTGATTTTGCAATAAATCGATTATTAAGCGCGCTGTATGACAAGTTGCGCCGTTTTGTTGGAACCAAATGTCGATATTTAGGTGATTAATTTTTGGAAACAAAAATTCAGTCAACATGGCTCGATAGCACTCGCCATGCACCATAACGACAGTTCCTTCCTTATTTCGAAAGAAATAAGGAACGATGATGCCGCCAGCGTGTAAACCGCACCAAACGGTCAATTTTAATGGATGTAATGGTGATTCGTTAAAGACTTCTTCGCTCCAAATACAGCAATTTTGCTTATTGACGTAGCCATTTAACCAGCAACGAGCTTCATCACTAAACACAATTCTTTGACAAAAATGCTCATATTCGGCCAGTTTCAAATGAGCCCAATCAGCAAAAATGCGACGCAAACGATGGTCGTTTGGCTTCAGTTCTTGCACGAGCTGTATTTTATAGGATAAAATTTTTCACGTAGTCGAAGGACAAAGGCCAACAAGTTGAGAACGACGACGAATCGACATTTCGGCGTCTTCTTCAATACTTCACGTTACAGCAGCAATAATCTCTTAGTCACGCACATTTCTTTGTCTCGTTGATGGTTTTGATTCGAGAAGAGTACAATTAGTGCGAAAACGATGAATGAATGCACGAATTGATTGCTCACTAGGCCGATTATGTTGACCGTAAAATGGACGAAGTGCTCTATGGACATCGCGAACAGATTTATTTTTTCAAAGTAAATTTGCACAATTTGGAAGCGTCGTTCTGGCGTTAAACGATTCATGATGACTTGCCAAACCTTACTGAACAGAAATGTCTACGCAGTTTGACATTATCAGCTGTCAGACCATAGTTATCGATATCGTTAGTTCTCATGCAGCTTAAAAAACACCCATTACAAACTGTCTAGTTTTACGCTTGTTGTACCACACATCGTTAATTTTTAATTGTTTAAAAAACTAATCTAATTTTGTATGACAAAAAAAACACGTCAAATATAAATTAATCATTAACATGGATTAACGTAAACATCTAGATATGTTTATTGTTTGCTTTATCTACGAGAAATTATTGAAAAAATAACCGCGCGATAAATAATGTAGATTCATGTAACGACTTATTCATAAAATGCCATAAATGATGGACTTTACGATAAGGCAAAGCAGTAATTACACAAATTATTACTCAAATTCGAATTGTTTTCGTAATCTCCGTAGTAAATTATGTTCTTATTTATCATAATAATTACTTTCGGCTGATATGATTGATTGATTGAAACACGGGTGCCTTAAAACAGTTTGTAAAATTGTGAAAAAAAAAAACAAAATTGTTCTTGACACACTATTACGAGTGCGTGCTTTCCATTAATTAAGAATATGTCACTTTGAAAATTGTGTAAAAAGAAAAGATATCACCGTATAAATAACTGATTACAAAATAAGTTTTAATTGAACTTGTTTTAAAAATAAAAGCAATCTTCGAAGTCAGGCAACCAAAAATATACCCGTGATTGTTATATATCCAAACTTGATATCGCACCGTGTGTGAGCGCGAGTCAATAACACCGGCCAACACACATTTTGGTGCCTGCGATTTTTTAACTGTTCCTGGGTAATTTTTGGATGCAGAATGTAAAAAAGTTCTCAGATTTGGTCTATCAGATCTAGTTTTTGAGATTTTTTAAAAAAATTGTGTATATATTTTACGTTATTACTGTTATAATATATAATATTACTATTGACAGTTAAAAAAACAAAGACACATGGATTTAAGTATTTATTGCAAAAACTTAATTTACATAATTACATTAGTCACTAATCACATAAAAATTTTCTTTTATACGACTTTCTAGAATGGAGTTTACTAGGGCAGTCTCGCTAAAGGCTCCAGCAGTAGTCCGCCATCATATGGCTATCCCATCGTCCTTGATAACGATCTTCCATAGTTTTAATATCCTGATGGAATCTTTCCCCCTGTTCTTCACTACAATCACCTAAGTTTTCTGGAAAACGATCTAGGTGGCTGTGGAGGTAGTGAACTTTTATACTCATGTTACAGCCGAGAATATTAAAATTTGAAAGCATAGATTCCACTAATTTTACGTAATTCTCTGCTTTATGATTGCCAAGAAAATTTTGTACTACTTGAACAAATGAACACCAAGCGTTAGATTCAGTCTCGTTCTTCGATGTGGTGAATTGTGGATCTTTAACAAGTTGCCTTATTTGAGGACTATCAAATATACCAGCTTATAGTTTTTCACAAATTGCTTCATTAAGCCTAGCTTGATATGCAAGGGCGGAAGTAAGATTTTTTTCTCTTGCAACCAAAGGTTCGTTGATCACGTTTTGTTTTCCTTGAATCATGACATCTCTTGAAGGCCATTTTTTTTAACCCAGTGCTCATTTTTATCTCTGCTGTCCCAAAGGCACAAAAAACAAGGATATTTTCTATTTCGATGATTAAGTACATATTTATCTCTTTATTTGTTGTGCTTTATCAGAAAAAAATATCAATTAACCAGTAACCTGTATCTCAAAAACTAGAGCTGATAGAAAAAATCTGGTGGCATTTTTGGAATCAGCACATTAAAAATATCTAAAATCAGATGTTAGATTTCCGGCACCAAATTTTTTTTTTCATTTTGTTACCCTGTGTAATAGGCGAGTCTAGGACATGAAAACACAAACGTTTTGGTGAAAATCTATTTTACTTTTAAACGTATTTTCCTTGTAATTCATCACATTTATTCCAACTGTATTTAAAACTTTTAGTTACTTTAGAAAAGTAAGTCAAACTATTAGAAGTGTGCGTTAATTTCGGCTATTACGTTCTCATTCGATCCAAATCCCTTTCGAGTGTTTTCAAGTTGGAAAAAGGAGAAATCTAAGGGAACCAAACCTGGCGAATTAACTGCTTGCGGAAGCAGTTAAAAATGTATTTCTTGAATATTTGCCATTGAACCAACCGTAATGTGCACGCGTGCATTATCTCGAGGAAAAAATATTCGTTTGTACTTCAAGTGGGGAACATTAGCGTTGTATTGCGTCGTGTAATTAATCTAAAAGGAACGCATAATCTTCGTCTTTTTGAAGATAATTGATAAAAATAAGTCTATTGCAACTTCAAGAGACATAGCTATAACCTATACTATCATATATACGGTCTTTGCCTTCTTCGGAGTACTTGTTTCGATTGTTGCTTCGTATCTGATGTATAATGATCAGATAGTGGAGGTAATGAATTACCAATCCTATAATTTTAGAGTTTGAACGAAATACAATCCAAACACATGCAATTTAAAACCTATACTTCTGTATTACACATAATAATATAGATTCGAACATATATTTACAACTACAGTATATATTTTTCTGTGGTTTTGAGTGGCCAGTGACAATGTTGTCGACCGCTTGATGTTGAGAGGTTTTTTTTGGATAAATGTTGCAACTTTGCTATTATTGGAAGCAAAACTTTTACTTTTTTTTGCTAATTTGCTTCGAGAATATAAAAAAATCCCTAATAAAGTTTCTATTCCAATTCGTTCACTATTTGTATAGGTACATATGTATCTTTCGCCTTGTACATGGCGCATAAGTTCTTTATAAAAGTATAAAGTATAAAATTAGTGCACCACTAATGTAATTATAAGATACTAAATTCAAAACGGTAAATACGTTATTACCGGAGTTGGAGTGTCTTGCCGCAGACCAGGTTTGTACCGGGTACGTAGCGCCCCCGCCACTGTAATGTAATAAAACAGATGAAGGGTAAAATTATAAGCTAGTATGAAGAGAATCCTTATATAAGACGAATGTATAATTATTAAGTATGACGGACGTACCTAAAGAAAGAACGGAACGATATATATTTACATAATGTTGTATGATATATTGTAAAGTTTGTGATACGAGGGTAGTCCCATAAGTACCCGGCCTGACCTAGAGATGGCGGTAGTTGTTTGAAAAATTTCACTGTATTAGAAGCTACACAATCTATAAAGCATATGTTTCAAGTTTGAAGACGCCACGTTGTTTAGTATTTGTTTGGCAGCCATCAATAGTGAACGTTTTCAGTGAATTTGTAAAAGTGGAGAAAATTGGTCATCGTTACGTGATACAATACTTTTAGTTGAAAGGTGTCAGCCCAACCGATATAAAAGCTGAACTGGATTCTACTCTGGGCGAGTCTGCTCCTTCATTTACAATAGTGTAATATTGGGTAGCAGAATTTAAACGAGGCCGTACGAGCTGCCAAGACGATCAGCGGTTGACCAAATGAGGTGACGACTCCAGAAATGGTGAAGAAGACCCACAAAGCGGTACAAGATGATCGTCGACTGAAAGTGCGCGAGCCAGCAGACATGATAGGCATTTCAAAAAGTGCAGTATATCGCATATTATCTAAAAACTTGGACATCAGAAAGCTGTCTGCAAGATGGGTGCCGCGTTAGCTCACACTCAGCAAAAACAGTGTCGTGAAGATGTTTCAATTGAGTGTTTAGCGAAGTTTCACAACAATAAAGCAGATATTTTGCGCCATTTCAAAACCATGGATGAAACGTGGGTCCATCACTTCACACCTGAGACACAAGAACAATCAGAACAATGGACTCAAAAGGGAGAACGGGCTCCAAAGAAGGCGGAGAATAATTTTCATTGACTATCTTGAAAAAGAAAAAACTATCAACGGCGAGTATTATGCGAACTTATTGCAAGGTTTGAGCGAAGAAATCAATTAAAAACGGTGGCATTTGACTAAGAAGAAAGTGTTATTTCATCAAGACAATACAACAGCTCACAAATCCGTTATTGCAATGGCCAAAATTAATGAATTAAAGTTTGAATTACTACCTCATGCACCTTATTCACCAGATTTGGGCCCATCGCATTATTTTCTGTTCCCAAACTTGAAAAAATGACTCAGTGGTCAAAGATTTTCCAACGATAAAGAAGTGATGTAGGCAGTTAATGGCTATTTTGAGGAGCAAGACAGCTCTTCTTATGAAATGGGTATTAAACTTATTGAACATCCCTGGGAAAAGTGTATAAGAGCTGAAAGGAGATTATGTTGAAAAGTAAATATATTTCTTTCCAAAATTTTTGTGTTTTCTTTTTTAGGTCGAGTACATCTGGGACCACCCTCGTAAACCGTTGATGTGCTGAGACAAACGCGACTGTAAAAATCATAGAAAGAGTGTACAATACCAAAACAAGAAAAATAACGTTCCACCAAAAACGCAATTTGTTTGATTTATTGTTCATGATAATCGCCTGCGATTTGAGACTTCATCTACTCAATAAGCAACCGATTCATGACTTCTGGAATAAATGCAATTTCTAGACAGCGTTACAGAGCTGTATGCTAACTATGTGACATCGAAAATACGATCAAAGTTGTAGTAAACGATAAATAGCTGTAGTTATGGTTCGACGAAACGGCAGATTGAAAAAAACATCCAATTTTGAATATTGTAGTGCGTGTTCTAGATCCTATTAAAGCGACATTGTACAAGGTAGTAAAAAAAATTAGAAAAGTGCACTGGCAAAACAGTTATGAAGGTAGTCTTGGATACGCTAAGAAAATTTCAACTTTCAACTGAATAACTGTTGACATTTGTAAACGTGCAGCGACAATGTGTTTTCCGTCCTCATACAATGCTCAGGTAAGATTACAGATACTAGTAAAAATGGGTGCTTTGATAGTATCGGCGAGAAACAAAGGTATTGTCAAATTCTTTCTTAAATAGTAGAATATCCAGTTTGCAGAATAAATGCTAGAATATTGTCGTCAGAAATCGTGAGAACTAAAACAACAACAATCCTAACTTCTTTTTTAATACAACTCAAAATATAAATAACATCTTCATTAAATATATATTAAGAACCATGTATACAATTGCTTAAAAGTACAAGTTCATTTCAAAACTACATATTCTTTGAATAAACTATATTTAAATATATCCAAGTGGACTATTTATAAGATGGTTTCGCCTGCAACATTGAAGCGTGCGATAGCAAAGGTGTATCTTCCAACAACGCTGCGGAGCTGTCTGCTTCGAGCTGGACGAATTTATATCTGGCTGCCATTTGCGTGAAGAGCATCATATCGGCCACTATTAATATGGAGAAAAAGAAGAATTCGAATGCCTGGAACATAACATTTCTTTAACTAACAATTTTTGACATGACTTTTTCATCAGATGAAGACAACATTGGTTAATTAATTTTACGTATTTTCGTGCTTAGAACTGTTATAGGTATTATTACCTGATTTTTGAAAAAGTTAACTTCAGTGACCATAATTACTATCAAGTTACCAAAAGCGACTGACAGATACCAAGCGGCAATTGTGACTGTTTTCATGCTTTTGGGTGCCTAAGATCAGGACAAATAATACATATTCATTCCGGAGAAAATGTCGAAGTGTACCTGCGTAAATGAGAACTCCAATCCGGCGATACCGAACATTATTTCTGCTACGGATATCAGGAAATATTGCGGCACCAACCACATGATACTAACACTGTTGGGCGGTAAAATTGTGTACAGGTTGGAAAACTGCGAAAAGTGAAACTCAACAATTAGATTGATATAGTTCTTAGGGAGTATTCCCTTACTTAAAATAACAGGAATAAAATTTGTGATCATTTCTTATTTTTTGTTTTACCTTCGAAATAACATTATAGATATTGCGCGTCATCTGAGAAATTCCAAGGGAAGAGTTTTAGTGTGAGGCTAGTGCACGATGAAATCTGTAAACTTTCCTCTCTTGCTATCTTCCTAACCTATTGAGATCTAGATCTAGTGGCTGCCAGTAGTGTTTTACCTTTTTAATGTCAAATGTATATATATATATATATATATATATATATATATATATATATATATATATATGATAATACACTCTGAAGGAATTGTTCATTAATAACACAAATCAACCTGACGATCCGTGATATCGGTGAAACATATGTAGTTGATAGGGTGTTATTAATAATAGAATGATTCCTTTTAACATTCTTTAATTGGCATAAAGCCTAGATGTAAGTTTCTGTCTATTATACACTGGAAACATAGTCTCCGATATGTAAGATAGAAGCGTTCTTGCTTTGTCGGTCAATACATTTATGTATTGGTCGAGAGAGGGAGATATGATATTATTCATTTTTTCTGTATCGAAAGATATGATAATACACTCTGAAGGAATTGTTCATTAATAACACAAATCAACCTGACGATCCGTGATATCGGTGAAACATATGTAGTTGATAGGGTGTTATTAATAATAGAATGATTCCTTTTAACAGTTTTATTGACGTATATTAATACTACTATCAGCTGTATTTTTTATATACACCAAGTTCATATGTGGTTGAGGTCTTTATATATAGTTTTTGTTAACTTATTACAAAAACAGTTTTTTTTTGGTAAAGATTTTTCTTTGACACTATGAAAATGCTACGAATATTATAAAGATATATGTAATATTTATAATTAAACTATATTTTTTAATTTGTGTATGTGTTTTTTGAGTACAAGAAAAGTAATTTAAACAGATAGTGTTGCGGGTCAAAGAAAGCGGTTGAGTTTAAATCATATGCATTTAGAGATAATAATATTCATAAGAAATTGAAAGGAATTAAAAAATCTGTACTTGACAAAGAAATTAAATTTGAGCATTATAAAAAATGTTTGTTTGAACATTTAGAGTATTATCATAAACAAAGCGTTATTAGGAGCTATGATCATAATGTATATACTGAGGAATTAAATAAGAAATCATTGTGTTGGAGAGATGATAGAAGATGTATCCAACAAAATAGTACAGACACATTTGCTTGGGGGCATTGGAGAATTGAAACTGATTGAGATTTATTGTACTTGCGTAAATCTATAATTTTTATCAACAATTACTTTTATTGGAAAGAATTTCTCTTTTTTTATCATTTGATAACTAATTATATAATCAAACAAAATATTTAATTTATTTATTTTATATTTCTTATTTTTTACAAATACTACCATATAGTCAAATGAATTTGTTAGAATGTTCTCGAACTTTGAAAGATTTGTAATGAATAGAATTTTATTTATTGGTAGTTTAGATAGTGAATTATATGATTTTATGTACTTCATCGGATCATCATTAAGCGAATTAATTTCCTTCGTGTAACTTTTGTCAGGATCCATTCCAATTTATTTATATTTAAAATAATTATGCAACTAATTTATTCCTTTTGGTGTTTAATATTTTTTATCAAAAAATTTGGTTACTAATACATATACTTTTTGACGTTAGACGCTATGTTACTACAATTATTACGTTTATATATTACGTTCAATGTTTATGTTTTACGTTACGTTCAGTGTTCACCTTTACATTTGACGTTACGTTTTACGCTTACGTTCACAAAGACATGTTGATATGTATGATAAAATATTTTCATATTTATAAAGATGATATTGCATGTATATTTATACTAGTTCACAACTTTGGGGGGACTCAAAGAATTGGATTTTTTATGTTGATTTTTAGTTTGTACGAGCAAAATTGATAAAAAATGTGATTTTAGCGAAAGAAATGTTAGGATATTTTTGACAGATTATTTAAGAAGAGTGACACTTCATAAATTAGTCTCCCACCCACAGACGGCGTCACTAATTGGTGCAAGTATACTTGAAAGTTACGGATTTTATTCCTGTCATTTTTAAAATTTATAAGCGTTTTACCTCTATTTTTCCATTTCTCTCTCTAACTACTACAGCGTAAACACCGCCCAGAGCGAAATGCAAGTATTTTTGGTTGAAGACGACTTCCTCGTTGGAAGATATAATAAACTCGTATCTGAAATCATAATGAGTGTTGATTTTATGAAGTCGAATTGGTTCCCTTGAACGTTTTAAATTGTACATATTGTCGAGGTGTGTGGGTACTAACTTACGCTCCATTTGGTAATTCTATATACTGCGATACCGATAGCGGGTCAGGATTGACCCCCAAGAAATAGGTATCCAGCAGACCCGTTGTGCTTTTCAAAGTAACGGATATGTTATTCAAAATATTGGACGACCTTATGAAATCTATCCTGCAAGCAATAGACAGTGCAATTATTGTTTAACGGATAAGAACTGGGACACAGTATATATATTTAATTCCAATTAAAATTGGAATTCTATACAGAATATATTGCGAAAACTAGAATAATACTAAAATATTTTTTCCGTTGAACATAATACCGTTTTATATTTCGTTTTTAATTTGACAGACCTCCAGTGAAATCTGTATTTATGTTATTGGCAACTCTATTAAGTCATGTGTAATTCAGAATGTTACGTTGCTTTTTCTTGGAATTAGAAAAATATTTCCTAATTTTTAAATAAAAAAGCCAAATTAAATGCGTTATAATCGAAAAAATAAAATAACGACTGTGTAAATGTTGAAATGGTGGTCGATTTCTAACATTTCATTAAATAATTTATCTAAAAAAATATGATCAGGATGTACTAACACTAATAATATATTAGTGTTGTAAAATTGATGATAAAATATTGGGGGAGGAGGGTAAAGAATTTGTAAATTCTAATACTTCCCTTCTTTTATAATATTTAAAGTAACATAATAACTTTCTTAAGGTTACAATTCAGTTTGAAAATCGACATAATTTTCTTGTACATACCGTGCATTCATGTTACCTCGCTACGAAAACTGTACCACATTATATTCGGGTCTAGCTGCCGAATACCGATCAGAATGTAAAGTGGTGGGGCGCGAGTCATTTGAATCACCACTATAACTGACTACTGATCGTACTAGCTGCTGCCCCACCACTAATTTGACTGTAGGCGAATCGATATCGTATTAACGGTCATTCGTGGTTTGAATTTGGGAGAGTGTG
This sequence comes from Dermolepida albohirtum, assembly GCA_031893035.1. Classification (NCBI taxonomy): domain Eukaryota; kingdom Metazoa; phylum Arthropoda; class Insecta; order Coleoptera; family Scarabaeidae; genus Dermolepida; species Dermolepida albohirtum. Next base: position 841,035 of record JAVIWB010006353.1, on the reverse strand, counting down.
TTACGGCAAGACCTTTAAATTTAAATATTTTTTTAATTATATTACTTTGATAATGTATGCACTGGAAGAAAAAATTCAAATGATAACATGGGCTTTGAAAGGTAATTCTTTACGGCGTATCCAGCGCCTTTTCTCTGAAAAGTATGTAGATCGTCCCTTTTTCTGTATTAACAACAATATCATTAGTAGTAAAAAAGTTTAAATCAGAAGGTTGCATTTTGGGCTGTAAATGTCATAAAATACGGAGAATAAATAACGATAAAGAAATGTAGGAAATCATGGTGTAAGCAATGGTCGAAGAAAATTCCAATATTACTACTATATATTTAAAATATCAGAAGAGATAGGTATTAGCGTGGGTAAAGTTCATAAGATATTAAAGAAAAATAAATACACATCCTATAAATACCAAACTCATCAGGAAACTTTCATGCTGATCAACACCGCAGAATGGAATTTTATGGAAATTGTAATAGAACGTGTAAATGCGAATGAACACTTCATTGAGACTATCGTGTTTACCTATGAATCCACGTTTCCGTTGCACGGTAAACACAATCCGTCGAATCTTCGATATTGGTCTATTGAAAACGAGTATCAACAATTGAATACGGGGACACAGTATCCTGAAAAATTGAATGTTTAGGCTGGTATTTATGGAAATAACATTATTAGTCCATTCTTTATTGAAGGAAATTTAAATGGAGAAATATATTTGAATCTTCTTCGAAACGACATTTTCCCTGCTTTGAGAACTATTAATCCCAATTTAGAGAACGTATGGTTGCATGGTGGTTGTCAGGCCCATGGAACTAGAATTGTGAATGAATATTTAAATAATATATTCCCCCAAAGAGTTATATCTAATAGTGGTACAATTCGCTGGCCACCAAGACTTAGCCCCCAATGACTTTTTTATGGGGTTACATAAAATCAAAGTTATATGGGCATCAAGACGAAAGGGCTAACAATTTGGAAGAATTACGGGTTAATATCGAACACCAATTCCAAATTATTAATCCTCTTGTACTGGCCAATGTTCGAAATGAATTTTATAATAGATTGGGGTACTGTTTAGCGCAAACAGGAGGGACATTTGAGAATTTAATTAATTGAATTTATTTTCTGTATTTAAAAGCATTTTATAAGTTTTGGCAAGTTATATTTATTTTCTGTTTAAAGAGTATTTTCTAAGTTCCGAGAAGTTATTTTATTTTTTAGCTTCTTTAAGAGTTTTTTTAAAATTTTTAAACGTTTTATTAGAAAACGTCTTTTAGTTCAATGCGAAACTTATTGTAAAAATACCTAATTGTGCAGTTAAAAGTAATTATAATTTATTAATTTTTGGACGTAAACAATTTGGACAGTCAGACGCCGAGTAGCACGAACAACTACTTAATCTGTAATCTGCAGTCAGTCGTTGTTGTGATTCGATTGACTCGCGCCCCACCACTTTACATTCTGATCGGCATTCGGTATCTAGACCCGAATATAATATGATACGGTGTTTGTAGCATTTTAATATGAAAGCACGGTATATAGGCGACATTTATTTTCAAAAAGTTATGCATCCACTCACCTAACTCTCGGCCTTTCATTTAATGAAACCCTATAATCCACAGGATCTGTTATGTAATCAGATATTTCGTTCCACTTATTTACACCAATGAGTATGGAGTCTGTCTGAAAAATATATTATTCAGTATAGCATATTTACATTTGGCAAGACTACGAGACGCAAAAGTAATTACGTAGCATTTATTGGAAGGATAGTTTTTCAATTTGCATAAAAAAATGTGGTTTGTGTGAATTGACGGGAAGCTATGTCGTACTTTGTGTTAAAGTGTTTCAAAGAAATGCTCGTAATGGGGTTAAAATTACATGTCTTTATACCCAAAACGTACGTAAAATTGACAATACAGCCGGCAATGCATCACAAGCTTACAAAGCAGAAAGGTGCTTACCTATAAAATTTATTCAGTGTATGATTTCGTGATGGGAAACAATGTACCGGTTGCAATAACTTATACATTGATTTTGGATAATCTGTATTTTACATCTGTTCTACGCACAAACATTCAACAATTCTAGAATTTATTAGCCAGTTTAAATTTATTTGTGGAAGTCGTATAAATAAACAGAGTACATCTTAATGAGATGGGTTGTAATTTGTCTTTCGCTTCTGGTTCATTACTGTGGATTGAAAACAACCCATTTTTAGAACGAAAAAAAAAGGAGCATTTACAGCAATTTTTTATGAAGGAAAGCGGATGTACAACTAGTTCAAAATGAAAAACCATTCACCACACATTGTACGTTAAATGGAATATACAGTCCTGATAAGTATAAAGGAAAACTGATAAATTTATATTCAGAATTCAAAAGGAAACTGTCACTTTTAGTCTATAAAAAATAAACTATTTCGTCACAAGATACACAAGGGTATACTACACACTTCCCTCAAAAAAAGGTGACAGATTTAAACCAAAAATTGTTATTATTAGGTGCGCAACTAAGTTCTCGCTGGTTTTTTTATGAAAATGCAACTTTATTGTGAAAAAATGTTTACAAATGAATCACTCAAAATATTGCCCATCGCTAGCGACAACTTTTTCCCATCTTTCTGGCAGAACTCGAATACCGTCACGGTAGAAGTATTCGTCTTTTGAGGCTATTCTCGAATCAAGCCATTTCGAGATGTCTTCATATGAGCGGAACTGCTGATTAGCCAGACCAAGTGCCATCGAAAGGAACAAGTAATAATCGGACGGCGCAATATCTGGGGAATATGGCGGATGGGGTAGGACCTCCCATTTGAGCGTTTCTATGTAGGTTTTAACGGGTTTGGCTACGTGAGGCCGAGCGTGGTCGCGCTGTAGAATCACTTTTTCGTGCCTCTGCTCGTATTATGGCCGCTTTTCGCGCAGTGCTCGGCTCAATCGCATCAATTGAATTCGATACCGTTCCTCGGTGATGGTTTCGTTCGGTTTCAACAGCTCATAATAAATAACACCGCCCTGGTACCACTAAATACACAGCAAAACCTTCGCAGCGTGAATATTCGGTTGAACCGACGACGTAGAAGCATGACCGGGCAGTCCCCATGATTTTATTATCTTTGGGTTGCTGTAATGAATTCATTTTTCATCACCCGTAACGATGCGATGAACAAAACCCTTCCTTTTTTGCCGCTGAACCAGTTGTTCACAGGCGAAAGAACGACGCTCAACGTCTCTTGTCTTCAAATCATAAGGAACCCAAGTTCCTTGCTTTTGAATCGTTCCCAACGCATGCAGTCGCTGGGAAATCGCCTGGCGGGTAACTCCTAATGCTGAAGCAAGCTCTTTTTGCGTTTGGTACGGATTCTCATCGAGCAATGCCTCCAATTCAGCGTCTTTGAAGCGACAGAACCAATCACGGCACGTTGTTTCACTTTAAGAAGCATCTCCGTAAACTTTTTGGAGTTCTTCAGCCGCCGTTTCCTTCGAATGAAAGAAGAAAAGCAACACTTCCCGCAAATGACGATTATTTGGCACAAAATCAGACATTTTCGCACAACCAAAAGTATATGACGCAAAAACAAAATCACTAATGTGTCAAAGCGGTTTGTTTACCATATGTCTAAGCTTGGTTCATGACGTTTTGGTTATGTCACAATCGACCAGTACTTATTACTGGAGCCATCTCTTGAAAAACAGCGAGAACTTAGTTGCGCACCTAATACATTTACCATCGTTTTTAGATAGAATCGACCTTTCTTTTATCTTTTTTCAATAATCGCAAAGAGACGCAAAATATTTTGTATGGAAAAATTTTTCATACCCATGACGAGATTAAAGTGGTCTGAAACCAGTACTTCGCTTCCAAGGATATGAAATTTTCCTAAAAGTGTATTAACAGGCTGCTTAAACAGCGAGAGGTTGTCACATGAAATATTGCTAATTAACTTTTTAACACATAAAGTGTCTTGATGTGATGTGAACTACTATATTGAACTACTAAAATTTTCGCAATCTTGCAATAAATTTATTTGTTTTGAATAGATTTTCATGATATTTAGGGTCAGTTTAAATTAATTCTTTAATTAATGTAAATACTATCAAAGGTAATTAAAAACTTGTAGTACGATTCTCCTTCGGGTTTTGTCGTGCTGTTTCCATCGACGTATCCCTACACATACTGTCAACTTCTTTAGGATATGCTACCAGTCTGATTGCAGATTTTTCGACGATTCACTATCTGCACCAGCACATTTTTCGGATTGGTAGTATGGACAGCGAGACATCGATAGATTCTGCGACAACACGGTGAAATCCACAAGAACATTGATACCGACCGTGTATGTATATTTCGATAAAGAATCAATACTCACTTGATATTCGACAGCCAATATCTTCAAAGTGTATGTATTCTTCGTGAGATATATATTCCCGCATACTCTATTGTCTGTCTCGATGGTGACGTTATACATGGTACGTCCGTGAGCCTCGATGTCACCGAACACATACCTATCGCTAGAGTTCAATTGCATCATGGGTGCGAAGGGACTGTACACGTCTATGTCGCAGGGTAAAGTGTTAATGAAGTTCGTAGCGGCCCTGTGTCTCCCGGGCTGGGGGGGATAGTTGTGCTGTAAGATTAGTTCCAAGATGCCCGCCGATAGGAACGCCATTCCAGCTATGAGACCTCCGACTGCCATCCTGTGCAGCGGATTCTCAAGAAATTGCAATTTCCCGAGGTAGGGATAGAGGATCCTGTCGAAGAAAGGTATGAAAATCAGCACTAGAGCTGGATTGACCACTTGCATTTGGTCGGGTAATATTTGGATGCCTAAGAATTTGTCGTTCATTCTCGACGCCTGAAATGAAGAATGTAAAAAGAAAGTATGTTTTTTGATCAAAATATTTCGAGGAAAAAAGATACAGTACGTGGCAAAAGTCTGGAGTAAAATTCAAATTTGTTTTAAGTTGTTATTTGTTTAAGGCGTACTAAAATGACTGGAACAATAAAATAAGTTTCCTGCATGTTAGGTTTCGCATGAATTCCGACTTGAAGCAATGAGAAATAGTGTGAACTTCGTCAGACGAAGACTCAACGAACGTTATAGTGATGAACCTTTGCAGAAAAAAATTAAATATCAACTATTGGTCATGATCTGGACCACTCAGGCACCTGATCTGGCACCAGATCTCTGTATTTTGGAAAGCAAATGCAATATGGTTAGAAACTATAATTTTGCCCTTCCTAAACTGGCTAAATGAAGAAGAAAGACCATACGTCTTCATACAGGATGGAGCACCGTTCCATACAGCAAAATGTATCGAGTATATGCTATCTGCTTCTAGGTTTCCGGGCTGGAACCGCGTCACTAGTATATCTGCCGACGTTTCGTACCCATTTGTATGGGACATCTTCAGGGCTGAACTACTGCACTGAAAACTGTTTTCAGTGCAGTAGTATATCTGCCGATGTTTCGTACCCATTTGTATGGGACATCTTCAGGGCTAAACTACTACTAGAATTAGCGAAATCGTATTCTATAAAGCATAAATAAACATTTTGTATTAGGAAGATGTGTCAGTTTTTGTTTTATTTCTGTTGAATTTGAAAAAATACCAAAATTTAAGGGTGGCTATAATTTACTTGCCAGGGACTGTATTGTCAATAGATTAAAGAATAAGAAAGAAAAACAATTAGAAAAGAAGAAAAAGTCCTAAACAACTAATACGAACTTAGTCGAAAACCAGAACATAAAAGAGTAAAAATTTATAGTTATAACACGACCGACGTATAACAAAAGAAAAGAATACCTTCTGAATTTTATTCCAGACTTTAATGAATAGCTTTACATTGAAAAACTTACTTGGAATGTCCATCTAGAACCCTGTTGATCGAATAAAGACCAAAACAGCGGCAACGGTGTATAAAGAAGCAACACCGCAAACACGATTTTCATGTCCACCACCAATTTGGTACCGAACTTATTGCGAGCGTGGTCTAACCAGTGGCGTTCACATTTCCTACTTCGAGCGGCTTCAAATAAGGCGCACTAAAATGACTGGAACTATAAAATAAGTTTTCTACAGCTTAGTTTTCGCGCGGAACTCACTGTCGTGCATTTGACGAATTGCAGTACTATATTTTCCTTTGGAAATTTCATTCTGTACCAGTGCTTCCCCATGATGAAAATTACTAATGAAAATTATTATTAAAATAAAGAAAAGGAACGAAGAAGAACATGCAACACACTTAACGCTTGTTGGTTAAAAAAATTAAAAACTTTTATTGCAACTCAGCAATATATATAGGGTGTTTTTTTAGAGCTTGAGAACTTAAAATGATAATACAAGACAGAAATATTCTTGGATTGAAATTTTTTTTATTATAATCTGGTAGATAATTTTATGGCATTTATGTTTTAAATACGATTTCCGGCACTCGTCCGCCGCGGCTACGAGTTACATAGTACATTCGATCAGTTCAATTTTTTACTACTTTTTCCAATAAATCTGGCTGTATGGCGTCAATGGTGGCTTGGATATCGGCTTCCAATGTTTCAAAAGTTGCTGATTTGTCGACATAAATCAATGACTTAACATATCCCCATAAAAGTAATGCGCTATCTTGTTGGAACCAAACGTTTAGCTGATTAATTTTTAGAAACAAAAATTCAGTCAGCATGGCACGATAGCGCTCGCCATTCACTATAACGGCAGCTCCTTCCTCATTTCGAAAGAAATAAGGACCGAGAATGCTGCCAGCGTGTATGTAATGGTGATTCGTACGGCTCGTAACGGCTTGAGGATTGTCTTCGCTCCAAATACGGCAATTTTGCTTCATCACTAAACACAATTCTTTGATAAAAATGCTCATCTTCGGCCAGTTTCAAATGAGCCCAATCAGCAAAAATGTGACACAAACGATGGTCGTTTGACTTCAATTCTTGCACGAGCTGTATTTTAGAGGCACGTAAGAAGCTAAGATCCTTACGTAAAATTTTCCACGTAGTCGAAGGACAAAGACCAACAAGTTGAGAACGATAACGAATCGACATTTCGGCGTCTTCTTCAATACTTCGCGCTACAGCAGCAATATTCTCTTCGGTACGCATATTTTTGGTCTTGTTGATGGTTTTGAATCGACAAGAGTAAAATTAATGCGAAAACGATAAATAACTGCACGAATGCTTGCTCACTAGGCCAATTATGTTGATCGTAAAATGGACGAAGTGCTCTACGAACAGACTTAGTTTTTTCAAAGCAAATTTCCACAATTTGGAAGCGTTGTTCTGGCGTTAAACGATTCATGATGACTTCCCAAACATTACTGAACAGAAATGTCAACACAGTTTGACATTATCAGCTGTCAAGCCATAGTTATCGATATCGATAGTTCTCATGCAGCTTAAGAAACACCTATTATATAGATTTTACGCCAGCTTGTGTCGGTAATGTGAAAGTGAGTAAATACTCTCGAACATGAAGAAATAAGTTTTAAACTATCCTCATGTTCTTCTTTTAAAATTAATGACATTCATAGCAGCTCTACACACACCCTCGCAATCAAAATTTCGTTACTAACGAGTGGAAAACGATTAAAAACTTTTAACACAAATGCAATACAAATATGTTACTAATATCACATCACATTTCAACAAAATACTATTCTATTAGTGAAGAATGTCGACCAACAAGCGTTAATTAAGACACATGTTCCGCATAAAACCGCATCAAAAACTTACGAATCGACAACAAAATCAACAAAGCAGGGAAGCCGAATCCCAAAGCGTAACACGTATCGTCGCCGAAGCAAGTCACAGATTTCCTCATAATCGGTGTTATTATCATACCGACGAAGCCTCCCAGATTAATACTGAAGTAGAATAAAGAAAAGAACTGCTGGAGTTTTTCACGCTGTTGAGGCAGGTGGAACTGATCCCCACCGAAGGCCGCCAGACAAGGTTTCGAACCTCCCGAGCCCATCGATATCAAAGTTAAGCCGATTACGGTCATGGTACTGTGGAAAATTGGATTTATTTTTGATTATTCACTTTTGAGGTATGAGTTAAAATATGCTACTCACATTGGAGAAAAATTGGTCATCGGTATTGCAGCAAATACCATTATTAAGTTGCCAACTAAATAGATGACGGAAAAATATAAAATGGTCCTGAAATCAGAATAATTTGGTAATGTTTAACTCATTTTCTTTTGAAAATATTTCTTTCATGTAGATTTGCTGTGTTCGTAATGCGGCGATTTCATAATCAAATCGATATCTATCAAGATAGGGAAAAGTCATAGGCTTGATGATGTTTACTATTTGTGTGATGTTATATGAAAGACTATCCTTACAACTTAAAGAAACTGTATGCTGGACTACGAATAGACAGTACAAATAACAGATGGCGTACTAGTGATGGCGAAGGTGGAATAAAGTCAGAAAAACAATCTACAATTTTGGAGTAGTATTAGTACTCTTGTTAGGAAGGGTATAATCAGCAATAAAAGTAGAAATCAATGAAGAAAAGTTTGAATAGATGAAAGATAATAACGGTAATTTTTTATTGAGTCCAACAGAAAGTATTTGGCAAAACTCTAAAGTAGCGAATAAATAAACAAAATAAAGTAAAAATATGATTGAAATAATCAAGTAATAACTTATCAAAGAAAGGTACACACAACAAATATACATCATCCAGTCTTCGTCCAACACTCGTGCACATCACAGAAGATTAAATTTGTTCTAGCTCTGGACATTACGAAAGTAGAATTGTGTCTACTAGCTGGTCTGGGCTCACAAAATTGTTATTTATATAATAAATATTCACGATTCAACTCTGCCATGTAGTAGACTACCAAAAACCTAGAACGGTGATCATTTGGATGAGGTCCTAGCGTAACAAAACCACGTCTCGGACTAATCCCACCTGATTTAATCAAATAGGGGGATGAACTTCAACAATTCTAAGTGGTTTTAAAAACTAACGTTGAATTCTTACAAAAAAGGCAGCCTTTCCAATACGCCGAGTTTGTCATAACATGATTGCTACAGCTTAACTACGATATGTGTTACTGAAGCAACTTCATGATAAAAATGTCTAACGGCTCTTTGCCCAAGATTCTATCATAACTGAACTACAAACATTTGAAGTTTTAAAATCGAGCGTTGAAAGTGAAAAACCTTATAGAAAAACGGTATCATGATAAGGGAAGCGTAGCTATTTTTAACAAATATTATTGTACACTTGGAAGAAAATCTATGCCTGCATTGTCCAAAAAACACTAATATTTTAAATCACTTTCGTATATAACAATTGAACAATGTTCATAAAAAGTACAGGCTGGTAGAAAAGTTTTGAAAGCGACACCTATTAAGCAGTGGAGGAATCAAAATTCATACGCCATTTTAATATTTCATGTGTCATATGAACACACTAAAAATTTTATCTCGATCTGTCAATTCATTCATTGTTAGCAATCCATTTGAATTAGACGTGTCGATGTATTTTTTAATAATGGAAAAAACTGAATATCGCGCTGTGATAAAATTCTTTGTTTTGGAAGGTTTATCAGCAACAGAGATTCATACAAAAATGGTGAACGTGTTAAAGGAATGTGCTCCTTCATTTCCAACAGTACATGGATGGGTTTTAGAGTTTAAACGTGGTCGTGCAAGCGTTGAAGATGAACCACGTAGTGGACGACCAAAAACTGCAACAACAGCAGAAATCATTGAGCAAGTACATAATATGGTTAGTGAAGATTCGAATTTGACTAAGCGTGAAATTGCTAATACCATAGGCATCTCAGACGAACGAGTACTCCATATTTTACATAAAGAATTACATATGAAAAAGCTGTTTGGAAAGTTAGTGCCGCATTTGTTAACAATTCAACAAAAACTGGATCGAAAACACATTTCTCAGCGTAACTTGATGCGTTTCAAGCGGAATAAAACCGATTTCTTGCGTCGTTTTATAACTATGGATAAGACTTGGATCTACCACCATGATCCTAAAGTGAAACAAAAACGATTACAGTGGACTACGGTTGGTTGTTCAACTCCAAAAGAGGTGAAGTCAGGACGATCGGCAAAAAAGGTTATGGCATCAGTGTTTTGGGATGCAAAAGGAATTTTACTGATTGATTATCTTGAAAAAGGTAAAACAATTAACTCAGAGTATTATTGTAACCTTTTAGATCAACTGGATGCAAAAAATCGTGAAAAAGACCTGGTTTGGCGACGATGGCTAAATTGAATTAATTAAAGTATGAATTGCTTGAACAACCACAGTATTCACCAGGTTTAGCTCCGAGTGATTACTACCTCTTCAGAAACTTGAAACAATTCGTTCGTGGATAGCGTTTTTCATCGAATGAAGAAGCTATTTCAGCCGTGGAACAGTATTTTGCAGAGCTTCCAGAAAATCATTACAGAGATGGTATAAAATTATTGGAGGATCATTGGAATAAATGTATTGAAGTTCAGGGAGATTACATTGAATAAAAAAACTAATTTCATTTAAAAATTCACATTGTTTCATTTTTGCTTTTAAAATTTTTCTACCAACCTGTGAAACACCAAATAATTGTTGTTCCTCCATAAAAATTCGTACACATCAATTCTACAATAAGAGCAAGATAATGTGAAAATGCCTCACCTATACCTCCCCAAGATGCTATCGGCACAAATTGCCCCTAATATAGGCAATATGTAACATATCATTATGAATACGTGGTAAACTGTAGTCGCACTGTTTTCTGATAACCGTAACTCGTTTCTCAGGTACAGTGACAGTATAGCTGAAACATAGATGTCATTAATGTAGACATTGTGCTCCATTAGAACTAATTTTAAAATTCTAAGTAAATAAAATATGGTACGTCACCAGAGTTGTCAGAGTATATGATTAAAAGAGTACTTATTTAAACTTCTAGCACATAAGCAAATGTGTTGTATGGTTTTGTAAAATCTATTAATAAAATAAAAAAAGTAATTATTTTGAAACCGGATGTCTTTTTCTTGCTAGATGTCTAAAAAAATGAGAAAATACAGTGCACTCGCGATAATATTAACACCCTAATAAATGAACACCCCAAAATATGAACACTTTTTCTCTGCCATTGACTACTCCAAAATATGAACTTTGTACAAAAGCTTTAAAATATGAACATTTATTTTTTTATTTTGAAACGGATTTCAATTACATAATATGTATAAAAAGTAAAGGAAACCCCGAGTTATTAACATTTGAATGCCAAATGTCAATGGTCAAACAAACGAGTGCACTTTTTAGTTAGTTTTTACATGTACGCAGACGCAAACGCATGTTTGGTTTTTAAGTGTTAAAATGAAAGTGAATAATTTGTAAAATGTGCATACAAAAAAACAAATTTCTAACTTTAAAGGAAAAATATGAAATTTTGGAGAATTTACAAAAAGGTGCAAGTGTTACTAATTTAGCGAAGAAATATGGAGTGACAAAGTCCACAGTATCTAGAATAAAAAAGAATAAAAATGCATTTTCAAAATGTGTCAACAATACATTCATCGGACCTGGAAAAAGAAAAACTATGCGACCGTCGGAGTACCCAAAAATGGAAAAATCGTTGTATAAATGGTTTATGCGTATGAGGGATAAGAAATTCCCCATCAGTGGACTAATGTTGAAAGAAAAGGCCAAGGAACTTCATTATAGTATTAAGGAAAATAACTCTGACTTCAACGCGAGCGACGGATGGCTACAGAATTTCAAAAAGAGATTCAACGTAAGATTGCTCCAAATTTCTGGAGAGAAACTTTCGTCTCAACCCCAGTTGGTTGAACTATTTAAAGGGGCACTTAGATCGAAGATTGAAGAGTTTGGATTAAGTAATGATCAACTTTATAACGCCGATGAATCGGGTTTATTTTGGAAAATTTTATCAACAAAAACATACGTGTCATCTCAGGAAAAATCAGCCCCAGGTACAAAGATTGAAAAACAAAGAGTTACTTTCCTGTGCTGTGCAAATGCTACGGGATCTCATCAGCTCAAACTGCTTGTTGTCGCAAAGTCAAGTTTTCCAGAATTTTGATTGCCCTGTTCACTATCGTCATTCTAAATCAGCGTGGATGACTGGTAACATTTTTAAAGACTGGTTTCATCGCTCATTTGTTCCAGAGGTAAAAGTTTTTATATTGACATTAATCGACACATACCTATTCATTTTAAAATATTTTTTACATAATTCAGGTGGAACAATTTTTAACCAAAAAAGGGCTTCCAGTGAAAGCTATTCTCTTAATAGATAATGCCCCATCTCACCCACCTGAGGACGAATTAAAATCTGAAAACGGTTCTATTTTTGTGATGTTTATGCCACCGAACGTGACCCCACTCATCCAGCCCATGGACCAAAATGCTATAAGGATCACAAAGCTGTATTACAGAAATAGCCTTTTGGCTTCCATTGCTGCTAAAGGGGGTGGTTTGATAGAAACTGTGAAGCAGACTACATTAAAGGAAGCTATCATTATTTTGGAATCAGCTTGGAGAAGAGTGGAATCGGCTGTGTTATCCAAATGCTGGAACAACATTTTAAATATGCTAGTGAATCAAGATGATCCCGAAGATGAAATTCCTCTAAGTGTTAGAGAAACTTTGCAAACGAATATACGTGAATTGGAAGAAAGCGCCGCCAATGTTTTATGCGCCTTACTACCCGAGATTTGTATTCTCTGAAATGTACCAAAAATTGTGTGTTATTCTATATTTTTTCATAGGTTGAATATACGACCTCGAACGTTAAAGAATGGAATGGGGATGCTATTGAATATGAAGATAATGAAGTAGAAGCCATATCCGATGAAGATGATTGTGTGGAGGAACCAAGGAGGACAATTAAAGCCGGGAAGTCTGTCGATATTTTCAATAAGGCGTTGGATTGGACTGAAGGTGAAATGGTTGAACAGCGAGTTTTAAATATTTTAAGAGACTTACGTGAGAAGGCAGTTTTAAAAGTTCTCGACCAAAAGCAACGGCAAAAGGAGATAACCGCCTTTTTTGAACATTAGCTTTATATTTCTAGCATTTATGTATATGAATATGTATAGAAATAAGTATATTTTTGTTTGCTGCAAACAAACTTAATGAAAAAGTTCCTTTTATGTTTTAAAATAAAACAAAAATTTAAACTATTTAAATTAAACTTTCATTTATACAGGAAAGAACTTTAGGTGGTAAGTAAATGACTTGGTTTTATTAAAATTTTGTGCCATTTGTAAATATGAACAATCCCAAAAATTTGAACTGCCCTTGTTTTCAATAGTTCATATTATCGCAAGTGCACTGTAGTATTAAAATGTATAGCTAACCCAACCGCTTCAATAGCAGTCTATTCTGATTTTCCTTTTTAAAATTATGTCACTAATATTAATCAAAAAATGTAAATAAAACGCCTTATCATATCGATGTTTATATTCTGTATACGATTTTCGCAACTAAGTTGTCATCACCAACGGATTATTAATTGCAGTGTCACATCTAGAACACCAAAACACACCGATTTATTTCATATACAATTTAATAAGTTTCCTAGTCGTAAAACTAGCACAAAGCTAGCACTTATACTACACCCCACTTCCACTTACGTCTTGGGACTTTTATCTATGCTCTCAGAATTTTCGCACCGACTTTTAGATTTACAGTTGGTGGCGATAACTATGTTAACAAGAAGTAAGTTTTATGAAATTAGAACATGCCAGTGCCATCGAATTCTTGTTAAAGGATAAAAATATCCGAAAGCTCAACGCGAACAAATGATGTCCGGTATGTTTGAAAGTGAAACAGTTTTGGTAGTATTGTAAATTTATGCAAGAAGAACCATAAGTCGTCGTTTGAAGAAAACATTCTACATTGCAACAATGTCATCGCATGATATTAACACAACAACAAACAAAGTACTAAAAAGAAAGAATATTGTTTAACAAAGTTCTTAGATGTTAAATAAAACAGTTTCGGTGGGGTAGCGGATCCATTGAACATGACCTAAGAGGCGAAAGGCTTTGGGAAGCAATCCTGATGTTTGTTGAATTTGAAGTTGAATTTGATGGAGCCTGTGGTTGATTAACTTAATCACTAAGGTTGATATATAACCCCCTCCCACATTAACTTTTGTAATTCTGTATACGCATTTCGACAACTTGTTGTCATCATCAGTAGACAATTGCAAAGTGTCGCACCTGGTAAACCACGGCGAAAAATACCTGTACGAAAACAAACTCCGTACGCGATCTATACCGCTGAGAACCAAGATGTACACTTTGCAATTGTCTGCTGATGATAACAACTTAGTTGTCGAAATGCGTATACAGAATTACAAAAGTTAATGTGGAAAGAGGTTATATATCAACCTTAGTGATTAAATCCTGATGTTTGCATAAGATGGATGTAAGTTGAAACAATGGTTCTCGAAGATCGTCGTTTGAAGAAAACAAAAACAATTAAGCAATGTCATCCAATGATAACACTCCAATAAACCAAGTACTAGAAAGGAAGAACAATATTCTTAGACGTTCAACAAAATAGTTTCGATGGCGGAATTTACTGAAGATGTCCCAAGGAGCAGAAGGTATTCAGTCGCAACCAATCCTGATGTTTGCATAAAAGTTAAAACTGGTTCCCAAAGATTGATTTTTGAAATTCTATACTATAGCAAAAGCACTAAGTATCCGTGCAAGCTAGGTGGGTTTCAAGATTGTTTATTTCCGTATAAAACTTTAGGCAACAAATTTTCCAAAACAATTCGACATTTTCTTATGCAGACGCTGACTTTTCTCTACTATAAAGGGATGAGACTTGGGTACATTACAGAGATACAAAAACAAAATTGGAGTCTATACAATGGTCCTATTTTCCGCCTCTAAAAAAAAAAACACCACTGAACCTACATCTGGAATATTATGGCCATCGTCTTTTGGGAGCAATAAGGAGTTATTTTTGATAGATAATATTGAACATTATATAATTGCACATTCAATATGATTATTAAATTTTTCTTTCACTTCGCATTTATATATGTTCGCACGTATTCGATAATATAATCATGTTTTATTAATATGAAAAGAGATGGTCTAAAACGTATCAATTTCGAGTGGATGGTATTTTTTTACGCAAAAAGTAATCATAAACCAATCCCATTAAACGATGAAATAAATCGAAGAATAATCCAATTATTTCGTCAGCCGGCTGGACGGGCGAACGAAAATTAGTAGTGCCGGTGTGAAAATTAATAACCAACAGCCCGGTTAGAACTAAATTACCTTTCATAGCAACCAGTAACTTGGGCGGCATAGGATAGGCGATGTGGGAAAATTGAAAAAGTTCGACCTAACCCTTCGACGTTATAATTAATAACTAACTATTTCTAGCGAATTTTCATTAGTTATTCTCATCTGGTGCTTATTAACTCTTGAACGCCGGGACAAAATTGTGTCTTTTGGTTCGTGAAATAAATAATATTCCAAGCGATGTTTGTTTTTCGATTTTTCAGAAATGAGAACTTGTTATTTAGCGCGCTCTTTTCTCGTCGCTGTTTGACTTCATGTTTGAACTTGCAAAATTAATATTTGTCGTCGCAAAAAAAAGAAGGAAATACTTTGTGTACAGGGTGAAGCTATAATATGTACTTCAACTTCGACGGAATTACAAAGGGTACTAGGAAAGTTCCGCAATATGATGCAACAATGAATCGTACGAAGCTGCTTGTTGCTGCATGTTGAGACATGTTCATACGTGCATAGAAGCTGCCACGCCATGTCGATGGGCTCAGTTATTCATTAGCAATGAGAGTGTAAAGTGTATGCGATGGCATCGTGGTTACGAAATGTGATAAGGCCAATTTCGGGTTGTAATTTCGTACGTGGTTTAAACATAGACCAGTGCTTCGAAGAAATGACTCTTGCACTAGGTGATGTTTGTCCACATCGCACAACGATATTCAAGTGGTATAGAGAATTTCAAAGGGAAAATTTAACTGTGGAGGATGCTGAGAGTCCGGGAAGGCCACCAACGTCAGTTACGGAGGAAAACGTTACTACTGTGAGAAAAATGCTTGGCGAGAACAGGCGAGTGATTTACCAACAGATAGAGGGTACTTCAGGCCTAAATGCACCAGCAATTCGTTCCGATTCGGCATGACCATTTGCACGTGAAGAAACTTTGTTCTCTCTGGGTACCGCATCGATTGACTGAAGAGCAGATGACAAGACGTGTGACTTGGTGTCGGGAGATGCTAAAACAGTTTAATAAGGGACAATCTCGGTATGTGAACAACATCGTGACAGGTGACATGACTTGGTTGTACTATTACGATGTGCCGACCAAAGCTCAAAACAAAGTTTGGGTCTTTGATGATGAGAACACACCCGTAGTTGTCAGAAAATCCAGATCTGTAAAGAAGAAAATGATAGCTGTATTTTTCAAATGGAATGTAATTGTGGAACGCGTCGTTTTGGATACACAGAAGACAGTCATAGCTAAGTGGTATCTGAACAGTGCTCGCTTAAAGTCATTGGATCTATGAAGAACCTGCGGCTAAAGTCGAGAATGGACACCTGGTTCCTCCATCACGATAATGCTCCAGCTCACCGCGCCAAAGCCTGCACCGAATATTTGACCACGACAGGATTGAAACTTCTAGAGCACCCTCCCTGCAGTCAAGATCTTGCTCCCTGCGACTTTGCACTGTTCCCGCATGTGAAAATGAAGCTAAAAGGGAGGCGGTTTTCCAGTGATGAGGACCTTCTGCGGGCTGGGGACAACGAGTGTGCTTTACTCCCTAGTGAAACTTGGCAGAACTGGTTTAAAGATTGGTTTCGGAGGATGGAGAGATGTATTGAGTGTAGAGGAAATTACTTTGAAAAAATTAAATAAACAAAGCTGTATTGCAAAACTTTCCTAGTACCCTTTGTATATGAGGTTCATCGAAAATTTTCAAAAATGTTTATAACTTTTTAATGACAGTAGAATGCACCCGTTTACATGATTCGGTAACTATTATTCAATTTTCATTATAAAAGGTAGGAATTTTTCAATGGCAATTTAATCATTTATTATCCTTAATACAGAAAACTTTGTGCAAAGCTTAATCGGTTTGGAAATAGATACTTTTACGGAATGTTACATTCCATTTTGTCACATGTACTAATATATTTTAAATAGAAATTACAAAACTATGTCTCTCTACTTCATTTAATAGAATACTCTTTCATTCTACTAAATTGCTAAATTTACCCACTTACTTCTCAGTCCGCAAAAAGAAAATCGCTCGCAAAATTCTGTCGCAATAATGCAGACGATCGACGCCGGCATGGAGGTCTACAATGCAAAAAAAATGACGGAATCCTACCAAATTGCTACTCCAGTGATATTAAAGAAAATTGATTGCATTTTGACTCCGTAATGACCACTAATAGTACTTACGTCCATTGTATTCTGCACGTTTAAATATCATAATTTCTTATGGAGGCATCGGAGCAGAGAACCATCAGAACTATTAATACTTGTCAAAGTGACAAACGATTTGTCACGTTAATTGTGCCGTCCATTTGCCTATACGGGCGTGGGAAATACGGGAGTGCTTCGAATATATATTGTTTGCGATATAAGAAGGATGGACGTGTTTTCGTTGGCAGTTATACTAATCTTATTTTTTTGTAGTGGTATCGTTACAAGAATAACTTTTTTTCTGTGATATTATTTCGAAATATTATTTTACGAAGGTACTAAAATTGGCAAAACATTTTAAACGCACTTTAGTTTGGTGGAAATACAATTTTATTAACAGAAACGTGATTCAATCCAATATCTTCGATCAATATTGCATTACATTGGTCAATTTGTCAGTAAAATGGAGTAAAAAATTCAGGCTTGTAGTACTATCAGTATTTGGCTGACATTGAAATATCAGGTTGATACAAATGTAATGTCCGTTTTTTCCTTCAGTCTGAACTGAATCGCACCTGTGTGAAGACGTGTATGTTTTTGGTGAAAATTATTATTGTATTTGTAGAAAAGGGTATTTATTTTGAAGTGTGTACCTGTTCCATTTCTTGGAAAGATTAATACACCTGTCCTTGTCTCGCCTATGGAAATGCTGTCGGCAAGAGATATTCGGGCAATTTACCTCTTTCAATTTAAAAAGGGATTAAATGCAGCTGCAGCAACGCGAGAAATTAATCAGACGTTCGGTGAAACCACGTGTAATGAACGCACATTACGGCGATGGTTTAAAAAATTCAGCGAGGGAAATTTTGATTTGGAAAATGAGCCTCGCGGATATGCGCGTAGCACCGTTAATGACGACGAGCTGTGTGTAGAAGTTGAAAGTAATCCGTCGACAACAATGCGTAGCCTTGCAGAAACATTTCAAGTATCCATTGCCACCATTAGTCGTCACCTTTCTTCGATTGGCAAAGTGAAGAAACTCGATCGATGGGTGCCGCACCAATTAACGGAAGCTAATAAGCTCCATCGATTAGAGGTGGCTACCTCTTTGGCTAATCGACAGAAAGTTGAACCGTTTCTTCATCGAGTGGTAACGTGTGACGAAAAGTGGATACTTTATGATAATCGGAGACGGTCAGGACAATGGTTAGATCGAGGTGAAGCACCAAGACAGCATGCACGAGCATCACTTCACCCGCGAAAGATTATGGTGACTGTATGGTGGACCAGTAAGGGTATTATTCACTATTCATTTTTGCAACCTAGTGAAATCATCAGGGTAGCGTCCTATTGTGCCGAACTGGAAACTATGCATGGAAAATTGAGCCGCTTGCAACCCCCACTAGTCAATAGACATGGACTCATACTTCTTCATGATAATGCAAGACCTCATGCTGCACGATAGACAATCCAAAAACTTTCGGAATTTGGTTACGAAATTCTCCCTCGCCCACCTTATTCACCTGACCTTTCGCCAACTGATTTTCATTTTTCCGAAGTTTAGACAATCACTTAAAAAATAGGGACTTCCCTGACCGGGAGTCTGTAACAGCAGTGTTTGAGCACTATGTGAGCCGTCAAAATCTAGATTTCTTTTCAAAGGGAATTTTTCAGCTTCCAGGCCGTTGGCAACAAACTATTGATGTAAATGGAGACTATTTTGCAGAATAAATATTTATATTTTTTTAATTTTAGACTTTTTTTATTCCTTACAAAATCGGACATTTAATATGTAACAACCTGATAAGTACCGTAGATGGTAATAATACTAATAACCTTTATTGTCCACAGATACACTGTTACAGAACAAATATAAGAAATATGTATACGCATCCACGAAAAATACATAAAATAAAACATACAACCATGCTCAGATGTATTAGACACCCCAGGTAAAAACCCTTATTCTCGGTATTATCCAAGTCTGACGGAAACTAACCGTAAAAATAGTTAATGGTATTTACAGAAATGCGTTTTTGAATACCCTAGTTAATCCTCTATTGAAAAGAATAGGTGGAAAGGGGAAATTGTGGATTTTAGCAATTTAGTGTAATTCTAGCAGTGTGGTAGCAACGTGCGTTTGTGAGTTTGTGGTAGAGATCAATTAGATTATCCTATTTTTTCACGTTGTGTCAGCTATTTGCTGAAGAAAAATGCCTAAAACACGCGAGTTGTCGGTAGGGGAACGCGCCCAAATAGTGCTACTGCATTCCCAGAAGTTATCAATAGCTGCAATTGCAAAAAAAAATGTTCGCGATGTGCAGTCCGTACAACCATTGGTCGCTATCAGGAGAGTGGGTCGTTTGTTAACAGACGAAAAAGTGTCAGAAAACCCTGTACCTCGATTAGAGAAGACAGAATTTTACAAAGACTGGCTCTCAGTGATAGGAAAAAATCGTCGAAACAGCTAGCCAGTGAGCTGAGTCGAAGATTCTTTGGTCTGATGAATCGAATATCGAGGTATGTAAGTACATCTTCATGACTAATATTCTTATCGTTGTATGCAATTCAGTCTACATGTAACATTAAACAAAATTAATCCTGTCTAAGTGCTAACTTTCTTCTTTTGCCTGACAGCTTTGGGGACTACCTGGGACGCTATACGTTCGGCGTAGGCAAGGGGAAGCTTATGAACCACAATGTATCATTCCCACAGTAAAATTTGGAGGTGGTAGTATCATGGTTTGGGGTTGTATGTCTGCATACGGTGTTGGAGAAGTGTACCTGTGCGATGGACGGATGAATAGCCAACGCTATTTAGCCATGTTGGAGGAAGTATTAGAAACGTCTGTGCTAAAACTATTCGACCAGGATATTCCACAATACATTTTTCAGCAAGATAATGCGCCCTGCCACAAATCGGGAGCTGTAATGCGTTGGTTTGGGGAAAACACAGTGGATGTATTGGATTGGCCGCCACAAAGTCCTGATTTGTCGCCCATTGAAAATTTGTGGCGTATCTTAAAAACTAAGATCACGGAACATAAATGCCTGTCAAAAGCAGAATTATCAACAAAAATTCGCGAAATATGGGCTGCAATACCACCGGCAGAGTATTACAATTTAGTAAATAAAAAGATAAATTGTACTATATTCTAAATAACACTTTGTACATAATTTTCACAACAGTTTTATTTTCCTCACCTCTCTTTTGACTAAACTATATAAACTGTATATGTATGTATGTATGTACATAAATTCGTAAGGTGTCTACTACATTTGAGCATGGTTGTATATCCACAGTCTGTCGCAGAGAAAACCGAACTTTTAAAAACAGTAATTTTTAGTGGTGCCATCTATTAAAAAAAATACGCGTCAGTAAGGTAGATCTTTCACCAATGTTATGTAAAAATATCACGACATTTGCATCATTAGAAGCAGAAAAATTGCTCACAAAGTAGCAGTGTGTATTTGGCATTGGTCGAAAAATGAATTTTGAACAAAGACCGAATATGAAGTTCTGTTTCAAACTCGGTAAATCATTCACTGATACGTTTAATTCGATGAAGCAAGTGTATGGTGATGGGTGTTTATCACGTGCGAGTGTGTATGAGTGGTATAAATGATTTAAAGACAGTCGTACGGACATAAATGACGACGAACATCCTGGTGCCAAAAAATCTGTGGTTACAGAAAGTAACTTGTGCGTGAATTTATCAGAAATGAGCCGAATCTACATTGCGATACGTGACAATGGAATTAAATATTTCCAAAGATTCAATTGATTTGTGCGAGGTTTGTACCACGCAAGCTAACTGAAGTCAACATTGTACAGATTTGATTAAAGACTCAAAAAAAACTTCAGGTATTCTATTGTAACTGGCAATAAAACATAGTGTTTACAATATGATCCAGAGACCAAGCGTCAAAGCTCTGAATGCAAGCATCTAAGCGAAGAAAAACCGAATAAAGCCTTTTGGAGATGTCAAACGCGAAGTAAATGTTCATTTGTTTTTATGATACGAAAGGCATAGTGCACAAAGAGTTTGTACCAACTAGTCAAACAATCAATGCTGTATATGATCTTAGTATTATGAAGTGTCTTTTGACGCGTATTCGTCATGTGTGCCCTCAATATTGTGAAAGTGGTAGCTGGCGTTTGTTACGTCATAATGCACCATCTCATCGCTCGACGCTTATCACTGATTTTCTAACTACGAATGGCATTTTAACCATCAACTATTCACCGGATTTCACCCTCTCTGATTTTTATCTAATCTCCAAACTACATTTGCCGATGAAAGGACAGCGTTATGTCGACGTTGAAGCCATTAAAAAGAGCGTCGACAGCGATCTTGAAGGACATCTCTAAAGATGAACTTAAAAATTCATTCGACATGTTAATTCACTATACGTAACGTTGTATTGAAGCCGAAGGTGATTTCTCTAAATAAAATAATTGAATTTGACCAAAATAGTAAGCTTTTGTTTTTATTTTAAAAAAGTTTCGTTTTGTCGGCGATTTTCTCGGTATAACACTGGGAAACATGAATTTCGTTGAGCTAGATCTGACACTTTGACTAACTTTTGACATCTGAATTCAAAAATGAATCCAGCTTTTGTATACGAGGATAGTTTGACAAGTAGTGAGAATGACACATAGGTAGCGCTCTAATTGGTAAAACAAATGCACTGTAATTTAGGTTGCCTATTTATATGTTTACATTCCGATATTTAGATAAATCGATTGATTAGTTTATATTTGACAGCTGATTGAAAAAGAAGCACCACGTCGTTTTGTTAAAATGGAAAAAGCAGAGTATCGAGCGGTGATTAAATACTTCGTAATTAAGGGTATGAAAGCTACCGAAATAAAAGATGAGTCACGGGAAACACTAGGTGAATCTGCTCCATCACCCGCCACAATAAGTATATGGGTAAATGAATTTAGACATGGTAAAACAAGCTGTGTTGATGAAGCGCGCACTGGGGCGCCCAAAATCGTGACTTCTAAGTAAATGATTATAAAAATCAATAATATTGTTACGCAAGATCGACGACTGAAAGTGAGAGAGATAGTAAACATGGTAAACAGTTCAACAGAACGCGTACACCACATTTTAACGAAACAATTGGGCCTTTCCAAGCTTTCTGCAAGATAGGTGCCGCGATTGCTTACGACTGATCAAAAGTTCACTCGTTTGCGCATTTCCAATGAGTGTTTGGACCTTTATAAGAGGAATCCGGTTGATTTTTGTAGGCGATTTGTTACTTCCGATGAAACTTGGATACACTACAGTACACCCGAAACTAAACAACAGTCGAAACAATGGTTAGAACGTGGTTCTGCACCTCCAAAGAAAGCGAAAACCACTTTATCAGCAAACAAGGTGATGGCATCAATTTTTTTGGGATTCAAAGGGCATTTTGCTCATTGATTATCTTCAGAAAGGTGCCACAAATAAACGGCCAATATTATTCAGAACTTCTACAAAAATTAAATGTTGAGATTCATGCTAAACGGCCAGGAATGGCAAAGAAAAAGAATCTGTTTCACCAATACAACGCTCCCTCGCATATCAGAGCAGTTGCGATGTCCAAAATCCACGAGTTGCCTTTCCAATTAGTACCGTATGCGCCTTATTCGCCGAATATAATCCCTTCCGACTTCCACCTTTTTCCAAAATTGAAAACGGCATTAGGTGGAAAGAAATGAGTATTTTGCAAGCCTTCCGGAATCGCGTAGAGATGGCATAAGGGCATTGGAGCACCATTGGAATAAATGTATTGCTCTTTTAGGAGAATATATTGAAAAATAAAAATTATTTTGTATTTAAAAAATTCGTTTTTCTCTTCCATTTTCACTACTTGTCAAACTACCCTCATATCATTTCAACTCTTTTAAGTTACAGGGTACCCTTTCTTTCTCTCAAAAGTTATACAAGAAACAGCTCAAGGCGGATGGAACTCCCAAATGTGGCAACAGGTAGGCCGGGGTAAAAATACTCACTTGTTTATATTTATATTATTATTATTTTTTTGGTATTGAATGACATCGCATTACATTGGTAGATGGAGTTTATGTATGCTTTATATATAGGGGAGTAGATAATTTATATTAGACTTTGTTGTAAATTATTTTACGACGTTGACAAACGTCGATATTTGTTTTTCCATGCAATCTAAATAAAAGTGCCTTTCTTTTTCTGAAATATTTTTATTATACAACTTATAAAATCTACATACATATATGTGTACAATAATTATTTCACATATCAATTAGCATATACATATTGCGTTTTGAAATATACATATACTTATACATATTTTACTTCATAATACGTATACATAAATAGTATCAGAATCACATAGAAAAATAATAATTACATTGCCATAAATACTTTGAAAAAAATTACAAAATATCGAAGACACGTACAATACAGCCAGTTAAATACAAGCGAAAACTACCGTTAAAAAATTGTTTTTATAACAACATTGTTTCAATATTTAAAAAACACAGTCATCGTGCTTTTTTTGTTTCTTTTTTTTTTTTAGGACAGTGTGGAAATCTCTTTTCGTGTGTTTTATATTTTGAGGATGATTTATGTACGACCCATAATTTAACGCCATATTTTATTTACGCCTGATTCTATTTTGTTTTTCGACGTTCCACAGAAATGTTTGTGTGGGTTACGTGGGCCGAAGTTACATCGCTTCCATACCAAGTCTTAGTTTGATTTCGCGAATTTTAATTATGGATGTCTAATTCAAAAAATGCGTCGTCATTTGTTTTAATGATAGGATTAAGTGTTTTTCGCAAAAAAGCCTCTCTTGCAATACATTTAACTGTATATATGTATATATATATATATATATATATATAGAAATTTTCTTGTAATATTTTGGTAGTTGTTTAGATTTCACGAAATTAAGTAATCTTTCATATTTTGCTAATGAGTTTGTGGTTAATTAATGCTTTCAATATCTAAAAAAATATTATTTATTACTTTGTTATTTTCTCATTTGTATTTAAACAGAATTTCAGTAAATTAATTTTGCTTCTTACAGTGCCTAAGACTTGCATATATTAAACAAAACAAGATCAAGTATTGAGCTCTGTAAAATCCCACGAATAACATATCCATATTGGGAAAAATTTCCATTGAACAAAAGACACTGAACCATCAAGTAACAAGTTGGCATCTTTATGTGAATTTCTTAATAGATTGTGGCCAAGCGAATAATTATAAAGATAAAAAAACCCTAAACGCATTTATATTTGTGTTGTAAATACATATTCCGATCACTAAATTGTCGTTTTCAGTAGGAAATAAAAACGGTGTTGAACATGAGTTTGGAGTAAAGGTGTACAGCTTAAATTCAGATACTCAGTGTTTGTGAAGATTTCTTAATTGTCAAAATACGTATTTAGGATACGAATATTATTGTGATCAATCATCATCAATATCGGTGAGCAAATCATTATAGAGACACTAAGTAAAGCAGTAGCAGGAAGAACCCATTCAGTTTTAAAAAGTCTTTGAGTTGGTAACTTTTTTCAATTGATGGAAAATACTTTCCGGTAGTAACACTTACATCGTTGAAGCGTTTAGAAACCACGATTTACTAGGAAGACCATCAATGGAATAATTAATAATTCTTAATTACTTGTAGGATTTTTAAAGAAAATAACTTTCTTCTTTAAGTTAATTTTAATTCAAGAATGAAAAACTTGTAAGGCCAACTTTGTCTATTAATGTTTCGGCATGTTCTGCTATACCGAAGACTTTACTATTTGAGAATGATATTGGGTTGGCAACTAAGTACTTTCGGTTTTTACTGATAGAGAGCGTTGCTTTATTTTTTGTATAACGTATGTTAGTGCTGTACTTTACCGTTTGTCGCGTGATACTAGTCACATTGACGTAACTTCAGAAGCAAGTAGTGGGTGATTTTTATTAAAGCTATTAGTTGTGGGTTAATTTTAAATGGAGTGCAGAAACGAACATTTTCGACATATTTTACTATTTTATTTCCGTAAAGGAAAGAAAGCTGCTGCGGCTCACAAAAAGATATGTGAAGTTTATGGTGCTAATTGCTTAACAGAGCGCACGTGTCAGAATTGGTATAAAAAATTCCGTTCTGGAGATTTTTCCCTCAAAGATGAGCAACGTTCTGGTCGGCCTACTGAAGTTGATGATGAATAAATCAAAGTCATAATTGAAAAGGATCGTCATATAACTGTTCGAGAGGTTGCGGAGAGGCTACATGTATCGCACACAACAATTGAAAAACATTTAAAATGTCTTGGGCTAGTTAAGAAGCTTGATATTTGGCTACCTCACGAACTGAAAGAAATTCATTTAACACAAAGAATCAACTTTTGCGATATGCACCTTAGAGGAAATGAAACCGACCCTTTCTTAAAAAGAATCATCACTGGTGATGAAAAATGGGTTCTGTACAGTAACATAGTTCGAGAACGATCATGGAGCAAACACGATAAACCAGCTCAAACCACATCGAAAGCTGAATTGCATCCAAAAAAGATCATGCTGTCAGTTTGGTGGGATTACGAAGGTGTTGTGTTTTTTGAGCTGCTTCCAAGGAACCAAACGATCAATTCTGATGTTTACTGTCAACAATTAATAAAACTGGATGAAGCAATCAAAGAAAAACGCCCAGAATTGTCAAATCGGAAAGGTGTAGTTTTCCACCAAGATAATGCAAGGCTTCACACATCTTTGGCAACTCGTGGGAAACTATTGGAGCTTGGCTGGGAAGTGATGCCACATCCCCCTACAGCCCTGATCTAGCACCATCTGATTACCATTTATTTCGAAGTTTGCAAAATTCTTTGAATGGTAAAACTTTCACAAATGACGATGACCTTCACTCGCACCTGGTTCAGTTTTTTGCTGATAAGGACCAGAAATTTTACGAGCGCGGAATCATGCAGCTGAAAGAAAGATGGCAAAAGGTCATTGAGCAAAATGGAAAATATATAATTGATTAAAAACTATTCTTTGTTTAAAAAAAAAGTGTTTTATTTTATATTACAAAACCGAAAGTACTTAGTTGCCAACCCAATAGAATGCACAATCGTAATATGAAAAGCAAGAGGTCTAAATTGCAAGTTTGCAGTACTTAATACCATCGACAGAAAGCAAATAATTTGTAACCCTTACACTGAACAAACCGTATCGATTTATCAAGTAAGAAAAGAATTGCTCCGAAAGAAAATAGTTCAAATCCAAATTGAAAAAGCGAAGTAACAAATTGCTAAAATCATATTTACATTAATAATATCGTTTCAGCATGTTCTACCACACCGAAAACTTCACTCTTTGAGAAACCATTACAATATGAAATAGGAATGGTTTAAATTACAACCTCGCTGTACTACCAATCATCGATGGAAGTTATGTAATTTGTAGCTGTTGTATTACATAAAACCGATTGGATTTTTCAAATAAAGATGCAATTGTTTCAAAAGAGAATAGTTTAAATCCATAGCAAAATATTCTACAAAGTAACAAATTGCTGAAATAATATAATATATATAGTAACAATATCGTTTCAGTATGTTCAAAAAATTCACTCTTCGAGAATGGTAGAATCTACCATCACAACATGAACAGGAAAGGACTTAAATTAGAACCTTGTGATATATCGATAGAAGACAAATAACACAAGTTTACAAATTCCGGTCAGCTTTTGGATCAGAGCAGATGAGAACAAATCTTGACATTATTTGAGGTGCTGAATTCAAATCCGGGTTTCGTTTTTCAAAATTGGTTCTAGTTTATGAGTTCGCGCATGTTGGCAGCACTGCGCTATCATAATGACAGTCAGCTGTTGGTGTCGCTAGAAACATTATTTAATTTGTATTTTTAAAGTTTTTTTTGAATCCAAAACGTGTGAAAATGCAAAGACAGAATTGTAAAGTTGATTCAAAATGTTTTTGTTATGTTTGCGCATGTTATATGATCAGAAAAAGTGGCAAAGTTATTACTAATGGGATCAGAAATGGATATTTTTATTATTTTAGTTTCTCTGTATCAAACACTCACAAGCCGTGGGTACCGAAATTGTTTTATAACGCGTGTAGCACAATATTATACAAGTGGTCACGCGGTAAAAAGGTATGTTCTTCATTTTCATTGCCAATGTTATGGAGAGAGCCGAAAAATCATGTAGATGATTGTTACTTTTGCTTGATGAATGTCGTCGGTCTAAATGCAAAAAAACTAGAAAAATATAAATATCCTAAAGTATTATCAGCGTCTAAGCCAGTTCTCCGTGCGAGCAATGATCTTTTGTCAATTTGTCCAGGTACGAGTGCAAATTCCATGGAAACTTGTAGTTCATCACTGACGAACAGTGAGTACTTGACCAAGTTATTTCCCAAATTGTCGTACGCTAAAATCAAAGAGGGAATATTTGTCGGACCTGATATTCGAAAATTAATGGTCGACAGAAACTTTACAAAATGTTTAACGCCCAATGAAGAAGCAGCATGGGTATCATTTCAAGATGTTGTTCACAACTTTCTCGGTAACCGCAAATCCCCGGATTTCAAGAAGAAAATCGACAGTTTGTTGCAAAATTATTGCAAAATTGGAGCTCGAATGTCTCTCAAAATACATTTTCTGCATTCCCATCTCGAATTTTTTCCTGAAAACTTAGGTGATACAAGCGTGCGATACAATATCAAAAAACGGAGTGTAGATTCGGATTCAGCGCCCCAAATAACCTTACAAACAGCTTTTGGTTGCTTAGATCCAAAACCGTGTATACTTGTGTAATTTATAATCGTTACGTCGTTGCAAAATTGTATGGATTTTTCAAAAGACGATAGTTTGCGTAATAATAAGTTACTAAAATATTATCTTATATCTTTATTGTTTATTCTCTTACAATGCCCTATTCTACGTATTTTATGGTCGTTATATATTACCTAAATGTATTGTTTTGGTGACTTGAATCAAGTCATCCAACGGGGCTTCAACAACTAAATTTATATTACAGATTACTTTAACAAATGACAACGTGCGTTTGAAGTATTTCGACATTTGAGAATACATTAAGTAATAAATTTTCATTTGAAAAACTTCAAAGGTTAAAGGTCGTTAAAAGCATCCTCAAGAATTGCACGTGCAACATATAAATGATATTCACGAGGTTTAAACAAATATTTTTTCACATTACAGTCTGGTGCAATCATTTTGGGTCGAACAGTACTTGACCTTAGATATTTTTTACATATCTTCACGTCTTGCTCGTAATCCATTGCGTTCTATTACATTATCACAACACCGAGTTTGGAAACGTTTTTTTTTAAATACAATTAATAACCATAATCATACAAGAATAATATATTTTCTTTTTCATTTACTATTTAGAATACCGCTTAAGCCTCATGTACTGTGAGGACAAAGAAAAACAGAAAATTTCCGACATTGCGCGATACGAAGACGGCCGGTGCGGGAAGTACCATTATGATTACACAGTTGGATAATGAATTCGACGAAAGTTTCCTCTCTCCCTAGTTTTATCGACTGAACTAGATTTCAACTAATTATATTCCAGCAATGCTAGATCTCTCAGTGAATCCTCGGGGAAAAGTTTTGCTTTAGTTGCGGTTGGAAACGCATTAATTTCGCTG
This sequence comes from Dermolepida albohirtum, assembly GCA_031893035.1. NCBI lineage: Eukaryota > Metazoa > Arthropoda > Insecta > Coleoptera > Scarabaeidae > Dermolepida > Dermolepida albohirtum. The sequence continues at coordinate 811,936 of JAVIWB010006353.1, read as the reverse complement.
TTGCAATCCCTTTCCTCGACGCAGTGAGATTGTTATGGACATTGTTGGTAATTCAAGACATTTCCACAGCTACGATACCAACACTACAATATCTAAGACATACTTATGTACATGCAAGGAACTAGTTCTATCTAATTTAATAACTACAATGCCGTTCGGTAATACGGAATGTAAATGAAAAAACTAAAGGGATTTCTTCAATTACCAACTCAAATTAAGTGTATTGTCTATCCTTTTTATTAAAGTTTATTTTTAAACTATCCAATGTTAGACCGTTTCTCATTAGTTCCTACATAAATTACCTACTTCTGTTATTACACGACAAAGCTTTGGCATATGTATTGTAGATGATCGTAAGGTTATTTTCGCATTTTTATCTTGAATAGAGTTTAATTATTAATAACTGAAACTCTGAAAATATGCTTTTACTATGTGATATTGTCATAAAATTTAATAGGTTGGCGATTATGGAAAATATATAGGGTGTTTTTTTAAGAACTTGAGAAGTTAAAATGATAATACAAGACAGAAATATTGTTGAAATGAATTTTTTTTATTATAATCTGGTAGATAATTTCATGGAATTTATTTTTTTAAATATGATTTCCGGCATATGTCCCCCGCGGCTACGAGTTACATGGTCCATTCGATCAGTCCAATTTTTAACTACTTTTTCCAATAAATGTATGGCGTCAATGCTCAACTGCAAGAGTTGCTGGTTTGTCGGCCTGAACCAATGACTTAACACAGCCCCATAAAAAGTAATCCAGAGGCGTTAAATCGCACGAACGAGTGGGCCAGTGAACAGGACCACTTCTGGAAATAAAGTTGTCATCAAATTGATTTTGCAATAAATCGATTGCTAGGCGCAAGTTGCGCCGTCTTGTTGAAACCAAATGTCGTCGACGTTTAGCTGATTAATTTTTGGAAATAAAAATTTAGTCAGCATGGTTCGAAATTCACCGTAACGGCAGCTCCTTCCTCATTTCGAAAGAAATAAGGACCGATGATGCCGTCAGCGTGTAAACCGTACCAAACAGTCAATTTTAATGGATGTAATGATGATTCGTTAACGGCTTGAGGGTTGTCTTCGCTCCAAATACGGCAATTTTGCTTATTGACGTACCATTTAACCAGAAATGAGCTTCATCACTAAACACAATTCTTTGAAAAAAATGCTCGTCTTCGGCCAGTTTCAAATGAGCCCAATCAGCAAAAATGCGACGCAAACGATGGTCGTTTGGCTTCAATTCTTGCACGAGCTGTATTTTATAGGCACGTAAGTCAAGATCCTTACGTAAAATTTTCCACGTAGTGGAAGAAGAAAGGCCAATAAGTTGAGAACGAAAACGAATCGACATTTCGGCGTCTTCTTCAATACTTCGCGCTACAGCAGCAATATTCTCTTCGGTAGACACATTTCTTTGTCTTGTTGATGGTTTTGATTCGAGAAGAATAAAATTAGCGCGAAAACGATGAATAACTGCACGAATTGCTTGCTCGCTAGACCGATTATGTTGACCGTAAAATGGACGAAGTGCTCTATGGACATCGCGAACAGATTTATTTTTTCAAAGTAAATTTGCACAATTTGGAAGCGTCGTTCTGGCGTTAAAAGATTCATGATGACTTGCCAAACCTTACTGAACAGAAATGTCAACACAGTTTGACATTATCAGCTGTCAAACCATAGTTATCGATATCGATAGTTCTCATGCGGATTAAAAAACATCCATTAGTAAAGGACTAGGAAATCCACACGAATTATTTTCATTTCTACAGTTGCTTTTAAGTCTCTAAATTCTGTCATCTTCTCCTACAGAAATTGTAAATATTTCGTCAGTTTTACAATCTGCATTTCGCGCATTTGTGTTAAGTAGGTTAGGGCGAGAATTGATCATTTGATGTCTCACTATATTTAACTTATTTTGAACTCAAGCGTGTAGAAAAAATATGCAAAATTTTTATTATTTCTTCAGCTGGAATTAGTGAAATTTTTCATTAATTAAGCTCTTCAAATAAGCTATAATTATTGGATAATTTCCTGCGTAATACTCAAAATTGTGCTTTTATCATTAATGAAACTTTTCCATATTAAAACAAACCAATTCTTCCAAATTCTAAATTGAAAAGATCTCGTCCAAACTCATTTTTTTACTGAATCCATTAAAACTGTCTCGTGTGTGTCCAATCAGACATGGGTAATGTTTTTTTGTATTCAAGTGGTATGACGATTTTCCATTAAAATAATTGAATTGTGTAAATGACCGAGCACATCGACTGTAGAGATCGGCGAGTCTAGGACTTTTCGCTTCGGAAATAAATGAAAACTTGCCGCGAATCGACGCCTACATACGTATCACATATAACTGGATTATTTTGTGTTTTTTTTGTTTTTATTTCAACATATCGTTCCTGTTTTTAGTAGTGTGCTCGGTTACTAGATACGAGACCTATTGAGGAGAGACTGGGCAAATTTATTCAACTCCTGTAAAAAATTTAATTCCAATTTATTAAAATTGGATTATAAAATGACTAAAAACGTTATTACACAAAAAAGGCAAGAACGCTATTAAATCTCTTTTGAGAAATGCGAAATATAAAGTCGAAGCCAATCAGAAGTCCAAGATATTCGAAATAAAATGTCGAGATTGTGACAAAGGAAACATGGGTCGAACAAAACGCTCAATATTAACTCAGTATAAAAAGACAAGTTAATCGGTCTGAAAAATAGCTTTAAGACTAGGAAATATTGACCTACAGGTCTCATGTGAACGCCAGTGTGTTTGGTTTTGGGGGACTAAATGCCAGAGAATTTCTTCTGTCAAGCATTACAGAGAATGCAGGTGCGACAATGTGATTAATGATTTGCTGTTGCCGACAACTTAGTTGTCGAAATACGTATACAGAGTATGTGACAAGATGCTATCTGCTTCTGGGTTTCCGGGCTGGAACCGCGTCAGTAGTATATCTGCCGACCATTCTCATACCTTCCACCGGCAATAGTACGGTAGATCCTCATGATCTACTAGTTAGTTTTGACGTCAAATCTTTACTTACCAGAGTTCCTATACCCGACACTATCCAAATAATCCGTCAAATCCTTTCCACTGATAACCAACCTGATGATTTGGCCAATCTGGTGAATACTTGTTTAATCTTCACCTATTTTTAGTTCCGTGGTAATTATTATGAACAAGTATCGGGTGAAGCTGTGGGGTCTCCTCTCTCTCCTGTTGTCGCTGACATTTTTATGGAGGCATTCGAACAACAAATCCTACAGTCCTGTAACCAAAAACCAAAATTTTGGTTCAGATATGTGGATGACACCTTCGTTATTTGGCTTCCTTGAACAACTTCCTTGTTTTCTTAAACTCACAACACGATTCCATAAATTTCACCATGGAGATTGAATCTGAAGGTTCCCCTCCTTTCCTTGACGTCTTGGTAACTCGTCATCTAGATGGTTCACTAGGACATTCAGCGTACCGCAAACCCACACACACTGATCGGTATCTCAATGCCCTCTCCCATCATCATCCCGCTCAGAAACAGGGCGTTATCGATTCTTTAGTCCAAAGAGCCGTCAAAATATCTGACCAGTATTCTATATCCCAGGAATTAAGTCATGTTACCAAAGCTCTTATAAATAATAATTTCTCCAACCATAATATTCAGCGAACCATAGATCGACATCTTAATCCCAAAATCCCACAACTTAATACACAGTTTACATCATCTCTGCCCCTCTCTAAAGCCCACCTACCCTATATACAAGGTGTTATTGACCGCATCAGTAGGGTTCTTCTCAAAAACAACATCAAACCATCTTCAAATCACATTCCAAATTATCTGATCCTTTTTCCGTAAAAGACCATGTTTCTTTATAATCACCTGGTGTGTACAGGATTCCTTGTTCATGCGGCAGGGCATATATTGGTGAAACAAAGCGGTCTGTCGGCACCCGTGTTTCTGAACATGAGCGTTGTACTAGGTTGCTGCGCATAGCCGGTTCTGCACTTGCCGAGCATAGGCTGGAAACCGGGCCCCATATTCAGTTTAATTCGACCAAGATCCTATCCCGCACTAACCATTTCTATGGTCGCAAAATCCGTGAACTATAGAGATCGTCAAGCACCCCAATAACCTTAACCGCGATGATGGCTACCCCATACATAATGCTTGGCAATCCTGCATTTCCAAACTACCCAACCGCAACCGTAACGCTCCATTGACCCATGACCCATTATCCATATATAAACCCGTCCCCCATCGACTTACACCAGTTTCAGTGCAGTAGTTCAACCCTGAAGATTTCCCATACAAATGGGTACGAAACGTTGGCAGATATACTAGTGACGCGGCTCCAGCCCGGAAACCCAGGAGCAGATAGCAAGGACTACGACCGCGGAAGTCTACCTACCAAATGTGATAAGATTTTTTGCCCTTTTTGATTAATTCAATCAACTATAGTCTCCAACTAAATTACCTTTAAAAATTCATTTATTTTACCAAGTACTATGTCCTATATAGGCTGTGAAAAACAAAAAATGATCAAAATATTACCAATTTTATCTTAGCAATAGTGTGCTTTGTTTAAAAAAATAGACGGCAAAATATAATTTTTTTAATTAAACGACGTGTAAAAATAGGTTAAAATCGAAACAACATTTTTTTGTTGAGTTTGTAGTAGAATTTTTGTAAATTAGTGCTAAAATTAATTTTTTTGAAATGAGCGGAAACTGTTAATTTATCCTGTCAGTCCCCAACAGACTTTGTGTGTATTAGTTCGGATCGTAATTGGTTTTGTTTTGTTTTAACGGTGCGTTAGTTTTTTTTTTATTGGATGCAATTGTCATCATGTCACGTACTCCGTCACGTCGGACAAATTTAATATTTAATTTGTGATGAAACGAATTTTATTTCCCGCCTTTAGTCGACGAATTAATTAAATTAATTGATGATTTTTAGTTATTACAGATTGACACTTGCACAGTAACTCTGTCAGGAAAAATCGAAATGGATTTATAGATATTTCGACGAAAGGTCTATTACTGATAAATAATCTTGTATATATGAGGGTAGTCCCATAAGTACCAGGCCTAACCTAGAGAAAAAATATCACTGTATTAGAAAGTACACAACCTATAAAGCATATGTTTCAAGTTTGAAGACGCCAAGTTGTTTAGTATTTGTTTGATAGCCTTCAATAGCGAACACGAATTTGTAAAAATGGAGAAAATTGGTCATCGTTATGTGATACAATACTTTTATTTGAAAGGCCTCAGCGCAACCGATATAAAAGCAGAACTGGACTCTGCTCTGGGTGAGTCTGCTCCTTCGTTTACAACAGTGAAATCTTGGTTAGCAGAGTTTAAACGAGGCCGTACGAGCTGCTAAGACGAGTATGGCAGTGGTCGACCAATTAAGGTGACGACTCCTGAAATGGTGAAAGCGGGACTGGATGATCGTCGACTGAAAGTGCGCTAGCTAGCAGATATAGTAGGCGTTTCAAAAAGTGCGGTACATCGCTGAAAATTTGGACATGAGAAAGCTGTGTGCAAGATGGGTGTCGCGTTTGCTCACGCTCGAGCAAAAACAGTGTCGTAAAGATGTTTCAATTGAGTGTTTAGCGAAGTTTTATAGCCAAAAAAGCAGAATTTTTGCGCCGTTCCACAACCATGAATGAAACATGGGTCCATCACTTCACACCTGAGACAAAAGAACAATCAAAATAATGGACTCAAAATGGAGAACCGGTTCCAAAAAGACGAAGACCGTTTCATCTGCAGGCAAGGTCGTGGCATCGGTTTTTTGGGATGCGCGTGGAATAATTTTCATTGACTATTTTGAAAAAGGAGAAACTATCGACGGCGACTATTATGCGAACTTATTGCAACGTTTGGGCCAAGAAATCAAGCATAAACGGCCGCAGGCTAAGAGGAAAGTGTTGCTTCATCAAGGCAGTGCACCAGTTCATAAATCCGATTGCAATGGCCAAAATTAATGAATTAAAGTTTCAATTGCTACCTCATGCACCCCATTCGTCAGATTTAGCCCCTCGGATTATTTTCTGTTCCCAAACTTAAAAGAATGGCTCAGTGGTCAAAGATTTTCCAATGATGAAGAAGTGATGTCGGTAGTTAATGGCTATTTTGAAGAGCAAGATATTATGTTGAAAAATAAATATATTTCTTTTCAAAATTTTTGTTTTCTTTGTTGGATCGGGTACTTCTGGGACAACCCTCGTATGTATATTTCACCTCTACTCCTTTCTTATAAAGGGATTTATTTATTGCTTTTCGTTTTCTTGTACAAAGGAGATTCAATGTCTAGATGTCCTAAAAGACGAAAATACTGGCAGTCAGTCAATATATAATATAGTGAAAAATTTGGACAAAGTGTTTCATTTATTCCTTAGTGTAATGGAATTTTATAAAGCAACGACCACAACAATTAATTAGCTTTATTTTAAAAAGAATTTTAAAGGTTGTTTACAAGCACACTTTTACAAAGACAAAAAACTAAATTAAGACAACAGTCCCGAAGGATAAAGCTGAATAAGATGATAATGAACTGCCACTGAATTGCTCTGATGTGATAATAAACAGATAAAGAATGACTTCGAATTGATAAAGAAAGCTTTTTAGCAACCTCCAAACAGCTATTGAACAGGTAAGCTGTTTAAAGATGTTAATTATCAGTTCAGAGTAGGTTAGTATTTCTTCATCAGTGCAGAGCTGTTTTTACTAGTTAGAAACTGTCGTTTGTTTAGTGTAACAAGCAAGTAATTCGCTCATTCTAGATATCTAGACAAAGACTTCATATTTATCAGAAAATTTTCAACCGCTCAAGTGCTGCATTCTTATTTACTTCTCTGGCATATTATTTGTTGTTAAATCAAGTATTGTAGTTAATACAATTTGAACCGCCTTTTAAAAAGTCAGAAATTAAACGGCTCCATTAAAAAACAAAGCGTTTGTATTAGAGAGAATAATAGTTGATTGTTCTGTTAATACGAAAATACAACGGAAAAGGAGATTCATTTTTCAAACATTTCCGAGTTCTCTTAACACCCGATGCACTTTAAGCGTAAGAATCGATGACAAGAACTCACTCGATTTAATATCCCCGGGCTACGAGAGTACGGCCAGCCCTTGGAAAACGTCCCTCGATTTCTGACGTACACGAAGTCTTGTCGGAATATTTTTACGTACTACGAACGGAGGAGATACCACAACAAGGCCATAACCAACCGCTCCTATCGCAATTCCGTCCTTGGAAGTTTATTTCGACGATCGTCGATAGAATTTTCTTCGCATACGAGAGATCGGAAAAGTTTCGCGATTTTCACCTATTTTTTTTGTCAGAGCCGTCTTCGTATCGTACTTTACAAATATCTCATTTAAATTTTAAGTATAAATTTGGCCTTACATCATATACACAGAAAAATATTTACAAATACAAGTGACTTGGTGTCGTCACTATTAATTATTTCTATAATATTTACAAGAAGGTATACCACAATACCACAATATGTTAGTATAAGAAAATAAACATCGTCACATTGAACACCATGTATACAGTGGACGTCAAAAGTCTGGAACGCTATTTTTTTATATCGTCTCGATTTTATGAAGGAAAACGTTGAAATACTTTAACTATAGCTTTTGCAGAGATCTGATTTCTCTTAAAAATTAATTTATTTTCATCGTTTTGAAACTCGTGACGTCGTTGGCTAATTTTAGTACGATAACTTGAAAATCAATTATGATGTTGACATTAGGTGTTAGAACATATTGTAAAGACGTTTTACAATATGAGAAGATGTGTACGCGATTATCATCAAGATTGTTCAAATTTTAAAGCAATCACCGTATGTTCTAGAAACTTCAAGAGAATTTTTCCATGAAATGATCTTATAAAGTCAATCACAAAAGTGTTCGTACGCCCCGTGAATGTTAAATATATTTACGCTCACTTAACAACGTTAGAAAACTCTAAAGGCTTTTAATAACAATATGAAAATTATTATTTACAACTACAAAAGATTTTGTTAAATTTTCTAACATTGAATATCGCAAAAGTTATCTTGGAAAAAGCATCAAATACTTATGTTTCACTAATATGTGATATTGTGAAGAGCATTTACCGAATTCGTACCAAATGTATGGCGTACAATGGAGAAATTTCTTGTAAAAATGAAGTGCACGAATTTTTAGCGATATTCTATGTCAGAACATTTAGCAAACAGTTTTCATATTGTTCTTAGAGATTTTTAAAGGTTTTTAACGTTGCTAAATGTAAGTAAATATGGTCAACTTGTTCGCCAACTAATTATTCTGTCGTAGCTAATCGTATCATGATAAAAAAGAGAACGTGGTGATAAAAACTATACTTCCATCTCATCAACAAGAATTAAGCTATTTAAGAGAAGAAAACTTTTAGTTATGTAGGATGGGAGCATGTTTTTTAACAATCAGAAATTATAAATGAATCTTAACACCTATGGCATTTTGTCTATTATTCCAATTAATTTTTTGTATAAAATTTTTAAATATGTAATTGTATATATTCGGATCCACGTTAGACACAAAGATTTGATAAGTCAACGAATTACAAATGATATTTGCCGCCACATCATCCTTACCTATGTTTTAATACTTCTTTAAAACAATTTGTAGAATATTGAAATTCGTTACAGTTGTGACGATTAAAGGAGCACTTAGTAGACATAATACTAATGTGTATTGTATATTAGTAATAATCTCTTGAATGTACATTTCATGTGCTATTCACCCACACATCCGTAGACATACATTATAATGGTACGCGTAATTTTCTGGATAGAATATTTTTATTTTTTATTTTTATTTTTAATTACATCCAAATAAAGATGGTAGTACTTAATTGGTATTTCCAAATGTAAATGTATTCTGTTAATTTTCAGAAGGGAGGTCTTAATACTTTTTAGTATTTATATTAACTTAGTGCGTATATTTTCCCTTAATGTATTATTAAAATAGTTCATAGAAAAGAAAGATATAATTATACAAAAAATATAGATGCATTATATAGTCGGAATGCACTTATACATATTTGTTCTGGATTTAATTGTAAGAAAAAGTAATAATTGTTAATCCTTATTCTATCTACTAAGTATTAAGTATATATATATTTGTATTTTACTATTTTGTATATTGTCGGTTCCGTTTGCAAACAATGTTTAATTTATATAATCTAGTACTTCTATTTTCAGTTATTGAATCTATTATATATTTTCTTTAACGTGTCCCCAGAAAGGTTTTAATTTTACAATTATGTATTAGGTGCGCAACTAAGTTCTCGCTGGTTTTTTGATGAAAATGCAACTTTATTGTGAGAAAATGTTTACAAATGAATCATTCAAAATATTGCCCATCGCTAGCGACAACTTTTTCCCATCTTTCTGGCAGAGCTCGAATACCGTCACGGTAGCAATGTTCGTCTTTTGAGGCTATCCACGAATCAAGCCATTTCGAGATGTGCCATCGAACGGAACAATTAATAATCGGACGGCGTAATGTCTGGGGAATATGGCGGGTGGGGTAGGACCTCCAATTTCAGTGTTTCTAAGTAGGTTTTAACGTGTTTGGCAACGTGAGGTCGAGCGTTGTCATGCTGTAGAATCACTTTTTCGTGCCTCTGCTCGTATTGTGGACGCTTTTCGCGTAGTGCTCGCCTCAATCGCAACAATTGAGTTCGATACCGTTCCCCTGTGATGGTTTCGTTCGGTTACAACAGCTCATAATAAATAACACCGCCCTCGTCCCACCAAATACACAGCAAAACTTTCGCAGCGTGAATATTCGGCCGAACCGACGACGTAGAAGCATGACCGGGCAGTCCTTATGATTTTGTTCTCTTTGGGTTACTGTAATTCATTTTTCATCACCCGTAACGATGCGATGAAGGAAACCCTTCCTTTTTGCCGCTGGAGCAGTTGTTCACAGGCGAAAAAACGACGCTCAACGTCTCTTGGCTTCAAATCATAAGGAACCCAAGTTCCTGGTTTTTGAGTCATTCCGAACGCATGCCATCGCTAGGAAATGGCTTCACGGGTAACTCCTAATGCTGAAGCAAGCTCTTTTTGCGTTTGGCACGGATCCTCATCGAGCAATGCCTCCAATTCAGCGTCTTCAAAGGTTTTTGTTCTTCTTTCACGCGAACGGTCGTCAACATCGAAATCACGGTCTTTGAAGCGACGGAAGCAATCACGACACGTTGTTTCACTTAGAGCAGTATCTCCGTAAACTTTTTCTCGATGTTCTTCAGCGCTTCAGCCGCCGTTTTCTTCGAATGAAAGAAGAAAAACAACACTTCCCGCAAATGACGATTATTTGGCAGAAAATCAGACATTTTCACACAACCAAAAGTATATGACGCAAAAACAAAATCATTAATGTGTCAAAGCGGTTTTATTACCATATGTCTAAGCTTGGTTCAGCACTTACTACTGGAGCCATCTCTTGAAAAACAGCGAAAACTTAGTTGCCCACCTAATATTACGTATATATTGTATATTGTCTGAGTTAATCAGAAGTAATAACCCAGGTGAGTGAAGGTGCACGTGCGTATCTACTGCTGAAGAATAAATAGTACATGAAACATACATTTAGAGGATTATTTCAGATACTCTAAATTAATAAAAATACAATTGTTTAAGTTTCAGAATTGTGTCGTAGACACTACATACGTTTCACCATACAACGAGTTCATTGGGTAATGAAAAATAAAATATTTTTCAATTGTATTGTTATTAGTTTAGTAATAATGGAGTTTTAACATGCATCTGCTCGATAAATTGTTAATTTAAATTCAAATTCTGAAAAATTAAAGTAGTTTTTCTTCCATTTTTCCTTTACATAAACCAATCCTTACATTTATGAATATTTCTCTTACATTGTTTAGATACAATTTTTCTTTGAAAAGAATTGACATATTCTGTCACAATACATAGAAATAGAAAATTAATTATTGAGAGAAATTTTTTTAATGACTAAGGTTGATATATGTATAACCCCTTTCCACATTAACTTTTATAAGTCTGTATACGCATTTCGACAACTAAGTTGTCATCATCAGCAGATAACCCCAAAGTATCGCACCTGGTAAACCACGGCGAAAAATACCTGTACGAAAACACACTCCGTACGCGGTACACACCGCGTTGAGAACCTAAACGTACACTGTATGTTCGTTTCACAAGATTTTTAAAAATTGTTTTACTTAAACTAAAATGAATGACATTGGAAAAAAAGGGAACACGGACACGACCGATAAGTACCTGCATGTGATTTATTACTGTGTTCTTCGGACATTAAGAATAAAAAAATAGAAATTGATATTTTCCGAAAAGAAACCAATGTTAATAGATTCATCACGGCGGACTCAAATCATAGCATGCAACAAAATATGGCTTCATTCAACTTTCTTATTAATCGTTTGATTACTTTCCCACTAACAAATGTAGGATATGAAAGAGAATTGAATTTTATTAAGAATATCGCGAGATACAATGGTTTTGATTTGGAAATAATCAATGGATTAATTAGAAAGTATAACATAAGAAAAACAATCCGTGATACCACATGTCTATCACCACAGAGCAATCGGGAAAAGCAGTTTGTTTGTTTACCTTATCATCGTATGACAAAAGATTTAAATAGTATTTTCAAAGAGCGCGGTTTTCAAGTTTGTTTTCGCTCCAATAATTCAATTAAAACCCTTTTAGGAAATGCAAAAGACAAAATCGAAGAAAATAAAAAGTCTGGAATCTACCGAATTGAATGTTTAGATTGCAATAAACAATACTTCGGCTAAACTAAACGATCGATCGAAACCCGGTATAAAGAATACCTTGCGCACATAAAATTCAACCGACCAGAAAAATCAGGTATAGCAAGGCACGTGTTAGAAAATAACCACAGCGTTAACATGGATTGTTTACATTTGATAAAGAACGTGTATAATTATCGTGAATTAGACACGTATGAAAGCATGCGCATCTTAAAGAATAAATGCCATGTGGTGAATAGGGACAATGGACCAGTGCAGACGAGCCTTTACGGTCTGCTTAATGTCCGAAGAAGAGAAGCACAGTAATAAATTACATGCAGGTACTTATCGGTCGTGTCCGTGTTCCCATGTTTCTAATGTCATTCATCTTAGTTTAAGTAAAACAATCTTTAAAAAATCTTGTGAAACGAACATTTAGTGTACGTTTAGGTTCTTAACGGTGTGTACCGCGTACGGAGTGTGTTTTCGTACAGGTATTTTTCGCCGTGGTTTACCAGGTGCGACACTTTGCGGTTATCTACTGATGATAACAACTTGGTTGTCGAAATGCGTATACAGAATTACAAAAGTTAACGTGGAAAGGGGTTATATGTCAACCTTAGTGAATAAGTTAATCAACCACAGGCTCCATCAAATTCAACTTCAATTGAGAGAAATAAGTCACTCCGCAAACAATTTATGTGTAAAGTTTTCTTAGTCTATTAGTTAGATGAAAAGGAAAATTTGTGTTCCAGATTTTTGTCGTCCACTGAATAATATACAGAGAGATTATATAATATTTATATACTTTGGATTTCATTATATATATATTTATATATGCAGAATATATTTTCAATATAAGTATATATTTTACAATACTATTAACAGTGACCATTTTAATTAATTTTACTTACAATTTATATTTGTATAAATTATTACAATTACACATATATTTTTGGACAGTTATTATTATATTTATTCACATAATATGTACGATTATTACATAAATAAATTTATTAAAGCTCACTTATAGTTTGTTGATCGAAGCCACAAGAAAAATAGCAAATATAATTTAAATACACAGAGAGCCATGAAAAATAACACTCTCGAAGGTTGCTTGTCCCTAAATTCGATTTTTCGAGATTCAAATCGACAAACTATAGCTTACTCATCATAAGAATATTCAGTTTATTCAACATTCATGTCTTAGAAACAACCGGTCGATATTTTTTTTCTACTTTTTTCTTCACTTCTATAGCGTATCTATTAGTAGTCTACGGTATGCATGTTTTGTGTGTGTGTGTCGCTTTTTAATTAAGCTAAAGCAGGATATGTAATGCGTTTGAGTGAGTGTGTGTGGAGAGTTTTTGCAATTTGCAAGTACATCTTTCTCAATCGTAAAACTGTAAGAACGGCAGAACTATTTCTCGTTTGTAAGTAGCAGAACATTCACTTAATAACTAATACAAAAATCTTCGTTGTTTTTAAATTTCTTTGTTTGCATCGACTTAGACGTGGGTGCTTTTGAATTTTAAGCGATAGAAGGATACGTAAATAATTATTTATATAAAATGGATGTCGATGCTTTATTGTAAGCGTTTCGATGATTATTGAAACCTTAACTAATTTGGAAGCATATTTAATAATAGAGAAAAATAAGCAACACAACAAGGAACTTTACTTTTTTCCTCTGACAAATAAATTGATTGATTGAATAATTGGCATTCTTCTGTTTAAAATAATTAATTTAATTTACACTTGCCTTTATTGAAGAGGGGTTACATTTATTATTAAAAGCGAAGAAACGTGTGCTACAATATTAAATGCTTTGGTTTTAATGGAAGAAAGGAAAACTGGTAATACCAGCGTAAAATATTTTTTAAAAAACTGTATCTTAATTTATCGCCAAAATGGTTTATCTGCTAATTTTTACAATGTAAATGCGGCTTTTTGGTTTTCTTCACATTCCTAGTTTAAAATTAGACTATAGCTTACAATTACATAAAATGTCAACTATTAGATGTGTTGCGTTTTAGCACTCGTGTTTTTATATACGAGTGTGGTCCCATAAGTACCCGGCCTCATCTAGAGATGGCGGTAGTTGTTTGAAAAATATCACTGTATTGGAAAGTACACAGTCTACAAAGCATATGTTTCAAGTTTGAAGACGCCACGTTGTTTAGTATTTGTTTGGCAGCCATCAAGAGTGAACGTTTTCAGGGAATTTGTAAAAATGCAATAAAATCGCTACATGATACAATACTTTTATTTTAAAGGCCTCAATTCAACTGATACAAAAGCTGAACTAGATTCCACTATGGGTGAGTCTGTTCCTTCGTCTACAACAGTGAAATATTGTGCGAGCTGCAAAGACAAGCAGGGTAGTTGTCGACCAAATGAGGTGACGACTCCAGAAATGGTGAAGAAAATCCACAAAGCGGTACGGGATTGTCGACTGAAAGTGCGCGAGCTAGCAGACATAGGCATTTGAAAAAGACAGACATACATCGCATATTATCTGAAAATTTGGACATGAAGAAGCCGTGTGCAAGATGGGTGCCGCGTTTAGTCACACTCGAGCAAAAGCTGTCGTGAAGATATTTCAATTGAGTGTTTAGCGAAATTTCACACCAACGAAGCAGAATTTTTGCGTCATTTCATAACCATGGATGAAACATGGGTCCACCACTTCACACCCGAGACAAAAGAACAATCAAAACAATGGATTGAAATGAGAGAACCGGCTTCAAAGAAGGTGAAGACCATTTTGAAAAAGGAAAATCTATCACCGGCGAGTACTATGCAAACTTATTACAACGTTTGAGCGAAGAAATCAAGCAAAAACGGCCGCATTTAGCTAAGAAGAAAGTGTTGTTTCATCAAGACAATGAACCAGTTCACAAATCCGTTATTGCAATGGCCAAAATTAATGAAATAAAGTTTGAATTGCTACCTCATGCACCCTGTTTACCAGATTTAGCCCCCTCGGATTATTTTCTGTTCCCAAACTTGAAAAAAGGGCTCAGTGGTCAAAGATTTTCCAACGATGAAGAAGTAATGTCGTCAGTTAATGGGTATTTTGAGGAGCAAGACAATTGTTATTATAAAAAAGGGTATCGAACTTATTGAACATCGCTGTGAAAAGTGTATAGAGTTGAAAGGAGATAATGTTGAAAAATAAATATATTTCTTTCCAAAATTTTTGTATTTTCTTTATAGGGTCGGGTATTTCTGGGACCACCTACGTATAGTAATAGCTAAGGTATATATTTTATGAAAGAAATACTTTCACATTTACCTTAATTCGGATAATTGAATTTTTTTTTCGAAAGATATAATTTCTTTTCAATAAGATGTCTATGTTTGCTGTTGATATCTATCTGAACCACATAAGGGGTACGTCTTGGCTATCAGCGGTACGGATCGCGTGCGACACTGTTTAATTATCTGCTGATAATGACAACTTAGTTGTCGAAATACGTATACAGAAAACGAAAATTATTGTAGCAAGGGGTTATATATCAACCTTAAGTCATTAAGTTAATCAACCACAGGCTCCATCAAAATTACCTTCATATAAAGTTAGTAGAATATGCCCGCATTTAGATGTTTTATTGATGAGACTGCAGCGGCGTATATTCTCTAAAAAGTAATTTCGAATAATTTATAGTTAAATACATCGAAAATTTTGGGAAAAATCTTCATTTCGTTTAATATTCAAAAGCACCACCTATTTTCTGGCACCATGAGAGATCGGTTTTTCTTTGTTTTTATAACATTAGCTTGCACGGCAAAAAAGAGCATGTTCTATCGAATCACAATTCACTAACGCGACAGCTTCCATTTAAACGCGTGGTCCCCTATCACAATGTGCAGTTTTTTTTTTTAATTCAATTATTATGTCGTTTCTTTGCTCTTTTTCGAGAAACATCACAGTTATAAAGGCAACACTTAATGTATTATGTATGTATAAAGAATTCCATGTTTTAGTTAATATAATTCGTTCACTTATAAAAAAATATTGAAAGTAAGTATAGTAAGCAGTTTAAGGGAGGACTTTTTGTTGTTCGTGTGGTTTTTTTTTAATACATACGTATATCATGTTATGTAATATTTGTTTAAATATCATAAAAATTAGAAACTACATTACCAAGATTAGTACAGCCTCCATCTTTCTCGCTTTTATACTTTTTCTACTTGGTTGGATTGACTTGTCTCTAAAGATAAGCTTTAAAGGATGCAGAAGAACCATAGCACTATGTTCATATTATATTCTATTATACAGACGCAATGAAAACTGTTTCTCTTTGTATTTCCTCACCGTACAGCTACATGAATCAGTGGTAATAACTTATTTAATTAATATTTTCTATAAGTTTCTATATCCTTTATCAAAATCGAGAATTGGAGTCGTTTCTATTTTTTCTCTTTCAAATTTATTAGAAACTCTTCGCATTTGGCATGATGCGATAGAAAAGAATATGAATTCCCTTTACACGAGTATTATTGAGGAGAAGACGGAGTTCGCTCGAAATGAAAAATCCTTCCTTTGTGTTTATGTACCCAAGGAATATGCATTTATTTCCTCAGGTCAGACTGTTCTGACATAGAAATGCAACTTCATACATTGTACCGAAAGGAAAGGTATAAATGGTGCATTATAATACCCGCGGTGAACTTTCATAACTGGTGCAAGCGTATCAAAATAACGTTTTAAGATTATTACATACAGAGCGATGAAAAATGACTGTTTAAGTTGGCGAAATGGAAATTACTTTCCGCATTAATAATAATAATGGAAAACTCATATTCAAAGTTAACGCATCATTCAATGGTTCTGATATATTTATTATCTAATTTTATATTTTCTACTCTTCGATTTCATGTGAACATAATCATGTAGTCTGCTTCTGGGTTTCCGGGCTGGAACCGCGTCACTTGTATATCTGCCGACGTTTCGTACCCATTTGTATAGGACATCTTCAGGGCTGAACTATTGCACTGAAACTGTTAGTTCAGCCCTGAAGATATCCCATACAAATGGGTACCAAACGTCGGCAGATATACAAGTGACGCGGTTCCAGCCCGGAAACCCAGAAGCAGATAGCATGAGCCACGACTGCGGAAGTCTACGTACCAAATAATCATGTAGCTTTATTCCATTACAAAGTAATTTTGAGATTCTATATACATACGAGGGTAGTCGTTTATATTTCGGGAATAGCAAACCAAAAAAAAATTTTTTATTATCGAAAACAGTTTTATTGCTTTTCAAAATATTCTCCTTCAAAATCCATGCACCTTTGCATTCACTTAAATCAATCCGAAAAGCATTGGTGCCACTGTGAAGGCGGTATCTCCAAAGAATGAGTTTGAATGACTCAACTGCCTCTTCCGGCGTAGAAAACCGTTGACCACGAAGTTTATTCTTCACGTGTGGGAACAAAAAGGAATCACAGGTTGCCAGATCAGGACTGTACGGAGGATGGCTCATTAATTCAATGTTTTGCCAGGTCAAATATTCAATTGTTTGTACCGACCTGTGAGAGCTCGCATTGTCATGGTGGAGAATGATCTGTCGTTTTCGGTTTGTTTTTCTTATTTCTTCAAAAACTTTTGGCAAACAAATAGTTGTGTACCATTCGGAATTGACCGTTCTACAGCTCGTTAAAGGCACGGTTGCAACGTGACCGGTTTTTCCGAAAAAACAGGCGACCATTTGTTTTGATGTGCTTCGAGCGCGAACAACTTTTGTTGGTTTTGGCTCACTTTGGAATACCCACACAGTCGACTGCTGTTTACCATCGGGCTCATACGTATAGATCCAAAATTCATCAGTTGTGACGACTTTATAAATGTTCTTTGAAGCATAAATATTCTTTGTACATTTCGTGGCACCAATCGACGCGAGTCCTTTTTCGAGCGGTTATCAAATTATGTGGTACCCAACGTGAACATAGCTTCTTAACGGCTAAACGTTCATGCATGATCTTATGCACGCTGGTGTTACTAATACCTAGAGGTGCCTCGATCTCACGGTATGTCACACGACGGTCTTGCATTATCAATTCAGACATTGCATTAATGTTTTCCGACACAACAGCATTTGTGGGACGACCTTCACGAAATTCATCGTCCAAAGAACGCCGTCCAAGTTTGAATTCATTATACCAACGATATACTGTAGTTTCCGATGGCGCTTTATCAGTATATAAAGAATTCAGTTCGTCGATGTATTCTTGTTGAGATAATCCACGCCGAAAGTTATGAAAAATAATTGCACGAAAATGTTCGCGAGTTAATTCCATTTTCTCGCTGACACAAAATTTTCAAATTACTGTCAACAATAGAAAGAAATAGCGACCGGATAATAAAACTGTCAAGGTAAATATATTGTCAAAAATGACAAACTTCACGATGCAATCATCAGATCGCAGGCGACACTAACAGCGCCGCCAGTTCACAAAATATAAACAACTACTCTCGTCTTTATATATTAAATAAATATTTCATGTTATTCTGCAACAGTAAAAATATATCTTCACATGCCTCTGCAAGGGTATTAGTAAGCACTCACTTGTAATACTTTATTTCCAATTTTTCAGGAACTCACTAATTTCTGATCGCATTCAATGTCCCACTTGAATTGATTGTAATTGTTGGTTTTCGTTCTAATATTTTCAGTGGCATTAACTGAAACATGGAATGATACTTAATAAAATTTTTTTTCTAGTTATATACTTTACACACATAATAATCGTAGTAATTGTTGCTATATCAGTTTATACAATCTACACTTATTCTTCCATTACATATATTACGGATACATAATACAGACAGATAATTTTTGTTATCCCTAATATTATCGGATATATATTTTTTACATAAGCTACACATATTTATTTCGATTTTTTTATGTCTTTTTGTAGTTATATAACTTACAGATAGTCATTTAGTTATAGAATATAATTTGTTTATACATACTTGTATAAGTTTAAAAAATAACACTTTCTCAATCAAAAGTCTTTTCACAAAGTATTTTTTTATTTTTATCATTTTTTTATTTATTTTTTAATAATATTATTTCTTTTCAGACAAATTCCTTTTACTTTACATCTATGAACAATAATAAGTAATAATATAAACTGTCAGAGGGGATGGGTATTGTCTATTTGAAAGCAATCGAAAATAGGCACTCAGGGTTTGGGTCCACGATATCTAATCAAGAAAAATTGTACGTGTTGTGTGTTTTGTTTATTTAAAATTGTATTTTTTTCATTTGAAAGACAGTTAATGTTTGGACACTACAGTCCTGCTACTTTCACCAATTCAGACGTTTTTATAAAGTTCTAATCTCTCTTACAAAGTTTATAATACAAAAAAGCATGGAATGAAAATTAAGTGTCAGTATTTTAAAACCATCAGAATAGACTACAGGTCGAAATCGACAACGTAAGTTGGAAGAAATGGACGCCAACCTTAACAAGATGTCGGAGAGACTTCAAACTGTTTCAAATTTAGAAAATAATTCCACCCAGATAAGAACCAATAAGTAGAATAGCACCACAGTCAAGAACATAAGCGATCAGTCATAATGATATTTCTAAGAAGAAGGAAAATCAGCGATCGTGTGGGTGACGAGAGGAAATATTAAAAGTGGAAAATGTTTTAGAAAAGATTGGCTGCAGTCTGAACTATTAAAGGAGTTATGTTTAATAACAAAAAGAAAAAGAACAAAAATAACTTATTAGATATATCTAGTCTTCATATATCATTGGAATAACACAAAATTGAAGGAAGTTTTGATGAATAAGAACCTGAAATTACAAAAGACATTTCAATAAAATGTAGAGACAACAATATTTCTCATACAGTATTCAGAAAAGAAACACACAGAGAAAAGTGCAAGCCTGTAAAGTCATGCCTTGATTAAAAGACGAAGAGATCAGACATAGCTACACTTTTATGACGAATACAAAAAAGCTGTGATCTTGAGGACAGCTCAGAAGAGACACTAACCTGTCCCAAATTTAGAAAATAATTCCACCCAGATAAGTATTGGGTTGGCAACTAAGTACTTTCGGTTTTTACTGATAGAGAGCGTTGCTTTATTTTTTGTATAACGTATGTTAGTGCTGTACTTTACCGTTTGTCGCGTGATACTAGTCACATTGACGTAACTTCAGAAGCAAGTAGTGCGTGATTTTTATTAAAGCTATTAGTTGTGGGTTAATTTTAAATGGAGTGCAGAAACGAACATTTTCGACATATTTTACTATTTTATTTCCGTAAAGGAAAGAAAGCTGCTGCTGCTCACAAAAAGATATGTGAA
Source organism: Dermolepida albohirtum (assembly GCA_031893035.1). NCBI lineage: Eukaryota > Metazoa > Arthropoda > Insecta > Coleoptera > Scarabaeidae > Dermolepida > Dermolepida albohirtum. Next base: position 791,787 of record JAVIWB010006353.1, on the reverse strand, counting down.
GTTTATGGTGCTAATTGCTTAACAGAGCGTACGTGTCAGAAGTGGTATAAAAAATTCCGTTCTGGAGATTCTGGTCGGCCTACTGAAGTTTTTGATGACCAAATCGAAGTCATAATTGAAGAGGATCATCATATAACTGTTCGAGAGGTTGCGGAGAGGCTACATGTATCGCACACAACAATTGAAAAACATTTAAAATGTCTTGGGCTAGTTAAGAAGCTTGATATTTGGGTACCTCACGAATTGAAAGAAATTCATTTAACACAAAGAATCAACTTTTGCGATATGCACCTTTGAAACCGACCCTTTCTTAAAAAGAATCATCACTGGTGATGAAAAATGGGTCCTGTACAGTAACATAGTTCGAAAACGATCATGGAACAAACACGATAAACCAGCTCAAACCACATCGAAAGCTGAATTGCATCCAAAAAGATCATGCTGTCAGTTTGGTGGGATTACAAAGGTGTTGTGTATTTTGAGCTGCTTCCAAAGAACCAAGCGATCAATTCTGATGTTTACTGTCAACAATTAATAAAACCGGATGAAGCAATCAAAGAAAAACGGCCAGAATTGTCAAATCGGAAAGGTGTAGTTTTACACCAAGATAATGCAAGGCCTCACACATCTTTGGCAACTCGTGGGAAACTATTGGAGCTTAGCTGGGAAGTGATGCCACATCCCCCATACAGCCCTGATCTAGCGCCATCTGATTACCATTTATTTCGAAATTTGCAGAATTCTTTGAATGGTAAAACTTTCACAAATGACGATGACCTTCACTCGCACCTGGTTCAATTTTTCGCTGATAAGGATCAGAAATTTTATGAGCGATGAAAGAAAGATGGCAAAAGGTCATTGAGCAAAATGGAAAATATATAATTGATTAAAAACTATTCTTTGTTTGAAAAAAAAATTGTTTTATTTTATACTACAAAACCGAAAGTACTTAGTTACCAACCCAATACCAATAAGTAAAATAGCACCACAGTCAAGAATATAAGCGATCAGTCATAATGATATTTCTAAGAAGAAGGACAATCAGCGATCGTGTGGGTGATGAGAGGAAATATTAAAAGTGGAAAACGTTTTTCAAAAGAATGGTTACAATCTGAGATACTAAAGAGTTACGTTTAATAACAAGAAGGAAAGGAGCAAAAGTAACTCATTAGATTCATCTATTCTTCATATATCATTGGAGTAATTGGATTTCCAGGATGTTCAATAAAATGTATTGACGACAACCTCTCCCATACAGTATTCAGAAAAGAAACACATAGAGAGAGATACAAACCTGTAAAGTCTGACCTTCATCGAAAACAGAAGAGATGAGATGTAACGACACAGATCAGAAGAGACATCAACCTGATTCAAATTTAGAAAATAAGCAAAATTGTCAAGAAGAAAAGAGATCAATCATACTGATACATCTACGAAGAACAAAGAATTATGAATCAGTGATCGTGAGGGCTTCAGAAGAAATATCAAAAGCGGAAAATGCTCTATTGAAGAGTGATCACAAACCAATAGGTATTAAAAACTTCTTTAATGAGAAAAAGGAAGAAGAGGAAGCATAATCTATTGGATGCAGCTACCTTTTGTACGTCGTTGGAATATGAAGATTAAATGCAGAAAATTTTAAAGGTAAGGACAAGGAATGAACATTAAAATCCAAAGCAATTTACGAATTACAATGCAATGAGATTAATTTTGTGTTGGACAAAGTGGATGCCATATACAGCGATAGTAAAAGAACACTGAACAATATCTATAGTCGCCGAACATCTGAATTAAAGAGTCTACAATATCGACTGTGATTGTGATAGGAGATTGGTTCGAAGCGAATATTACTTCATTAACTTCATTTATAACGATGACTACAGTGTTTGGGAAGTGGTGTTCGATACTCATCAAAGAAGAAATCACTAAACTGCAATAGACACGTCTCCAACATACTGTAGTGGAAACAGCTCAGATGCTGGAAGCAATTGGTATGCGTACAAGGGAGACAAAAATAACAGAAAATTTTTTAGAAAAGTCGAAAATATCGGCAAAATATTACGAGTAAGCTTAAAAGAAAATTCTTCAATGTAAAGCATCGGCATTGGTCTCCACACGATCGAGTTGTCCGAAAAATGTTTGCTTCTCTCTTACGGAGATAGAATTTTTCAACAGAAACCAAATCCTAATTCATTAATTGTAGGACAATTTTAAGTTCAAAAGGAGTGTTTGTATCTCGAATTATTTACAATATTCTATTGATTTTGCTTCAAGCCTTTTACCTTTTTCTTTGAATCAAAATTCTATTATAAGACGATTATTTTTATGGAATTTAAACGATTCGAAAGACTTTAAAGCGTACATATCTGTGATAATATTAAATTTTATTTAAATCAATGTAAAAATTGCACTGAATTCAAAATAAATTACTAAAGGAAACGAAAGAACATCTGGTTTGTTTTTATGGCTTTATTCTGCCAACTTGTTGCGAAATCCGAAAGATAAATAACTAAAGAAACGGCGACTAAAAACTTCCCATTCTTTTATACAGTTTTTACATAAAATATGTATGTATTTCAAATGGGAGAATGCATAGATTACAAAAGCGACTAAATGTTATATTTTGGTACTTTTTTCGAGAATTTAAAATATGCAAATCAACATAAGATTACACTTCCTGTTGTTGTTCTGCGAAAACCGAATATGCAATGTTTTTTATGTCTCTTGCGTGTGCACGAAACTTTCGACGAATTCTGATAAATTCCATCGCAAGTTCCGCTTCCTGAATACATGTTAGCCGTATAAAATATTCACTGAAAAATATTCTTTTGGATTTGTGCGTTTTTTTTGTCTCTTTTGATTATGAATAGAATATTGAAGTGATTAAGAGTTTATTTTAATAGATTCGGGTTTAACAAATACAGTGTACTTATTTAAAAATAAATTTTTAATTTTTTGCGTTATTAAATATATATTTTAGTGCATATTTTTGAAAAAATCAATTTAATTTTGCGGGTATAATTTACAATTTAATTACCAATTTTAAGTAGTAACTGATGAAGAGACTATACAGTGTGTGTCAGCCAAATGGAATAAATTCGATAATAATTAAATGGAAGGGTGTTTGAAAAACGCTCGGACACGTCGATTGGGATTTTTAGTTGCGTATTTTTTTAAATAAAAAGTTTATATACAGGCTGTGTCCTGTAAAAGTGGTCAATACCTACTTTCTTATTTTTAATGCAACACCCTGTCAAATATTAAATTTTTGGATTCTTTAGAAAATTCCAGACATATTTCATGTACAATATCCTATACCTATCTTCGACTGTTTCGGAAATATTAAATGTTTTCAGATTAATAATTTTGTTTACAATTAAAATAAGATTTTCACATAATAGTTTGTTTACCGAACTATTAAGTGAAAATCTTTAATTGTACTTGCACTTGCACGTTTTAAAATACCTTGCCTTGGCAAAGTGTTGTCAGTGTCATAGTGTTGTCAGTGTCATAACTGTTTGAATTTTAACAGAAATGCACAAAATAACAATTCTGCAGATGATCGGTTATGGAGATAACACACGGACACAAATGGAAGTTGCTCACTTATTTCATGAGAAATTTCCAAATTTGCCGCCTATATCCCAAGGAACAATTAGTAAAATAGAAAAGCAGTTTCGCGAGTTTGGACATGTAAGGCAAATAAAGAAAGCAGCTGCGAATGCAGTAACTAATGATACCAAACTGGATATTGTGCTTGAGTTTGAAGAAAACCCGCATATATCTCAATGTTGATGTTTGCCATTCATCGATTACTCGCACATTAAAACAAAATAAAATGCATCCCTATAAAATTATACTAACTCAGGAGCTCATGGAAGACGACTTTGATAGGAGAACGTATTTTTGTGAACAAATGATGACAATTAGAACATATTTTATTTTCTGATGAGTGTACCTTTACGCTTCACGGTCATGCTAATCGTCAAAATTGCCGCTATTGGTCCAGGGAAAATCCTCACTGGATGAGGGAAGAACATACGCAATACCCTAAGAAGGTTAATTTTTGGGCAGGAATTGTTGGAGATCATATCGTAGTTCCTTTTTTCATTGATGGAAATTTGAATGGCGACAATTATTTAGCATTGCTTCAAAATAATCTCGTGCCAGCTTTGACAAACTTATATACTTATATACTGATCTAGCAAACCCACAAGTACCAGCAAATACGATGTGGTTCCAGCAAGATGGAACACAACCCCATTACCAAATCAATGTCCGGCAGTACCTCAACCAAATATTCCCGAACCGGTGGATAGGTAGGCGAGGATCGATGGAATGGCCAGCACGATTCCCTGATTAACGCCATTAGACTTCTTCTTATGGGGATACGTCAAGAGTATAGTATACAAAACTAAACCCCTCGACTTAGCTGACTTAACAAGACGAATAATAGTTGCGATTAGATCGGTCACACCTGAGATGTTGAGCAACGTTAGAAAAAATTTTTATTTAAGATTAGGATGTTGTCAAGACGTATGCGGCGAACACTCTGAACATCTCCTACAGTGACATTAATGTTTTTCTTGTTATTTTTTACATTATCAAAAATTTTTCAAATTAATCTGAAAACATTTAATATTTCCGAAATAGTCGAATATAGGTATAAGACATTGTACATGAGATATGTCTGGAATTTTCTAAAGAATCCAAAAATTTAATACTTGACAGGGTGTTGCATTTAAAATAAGAAAGTTGGTATTGACCACTTTTACATGACACAGCCTGTATATAAACTTTTTATTTAAAAAAATACGCAACTAAAAATCCCAATCGACGTATCCGAGCGTTTTTTCGAACACCCTTCCATTTAATTATTATCGAATTTATTCCATTTGGCTGACACACACTGTATAATATAGGAGCTAAAAACCATGAATAACTGACTTTATCTCACTAACGATTATAACCAATTTTTGTGGTTTTTTGTGTGCATTTCATAAATATCTTTTGGGACAGTGCTTCGGACGGAAATGTAGCGAAAATGATTTTAACTTGAAATTACTTAATTTACATCTTTAGCCAATAATGCAGTTCGAAGATTATTTTATTATTTAAGCAATTTGCGCTGAACTGGAACGGACAAGTGGACATTACTATCTCGCGTAAATAAAGCGGGGATTAACACAACATGCATGAGCGGCGATAGAAGATGGTACGGATGTCTCCAGCTGGTCACAACCGTCATCGACGTATATCGCACGTGTCGTAGAATGTAGTAAGTTTAGTTACGCACGAGTTTCCATCACATTGATAAGGATTAATATTTGACATTGCATACTGCTTCATACTACACGTTTACTCTCGATGTTTATCGCATTCAGAGAATTGCTGTTATCTATTTAGTGTACTTCGTAATTTAATTCTTGGCTTATTAATTAAATATTTTTGTGTATAATCATGGTTTACAATCTAGAGCTAATTGAAAAAGTCAAATAAAAATTCTTACCATGCTAATGTTCGAAAGATAAAATCAAGATAAATCGGAAATCTGAGATTTATGAAATAAAGTGCCGAGATAGTAATGAACAACACGTCTATCGAATTAAACTCTCAATGGGAACCCGGTATAAAGAACATATCTTGCACATGTTTAATCGGTCTGAGAAATCCAGTATAGCGAAACACGTGCTAGATAATAATCACGGACTGTCTACATTTGATCAAAAAAATAAATAGCTACCGTGAATTGGTGACTTTCGAGAGCGCACTGAAAAATAAAAACCATGCGTTGAACATCGATAAAGGTCCGATAACATATTTTTGCCTCTTTGAGTTCTTAGAAGATACGGCTGCTAAAAAAAAGGCCTCTAAGAGAAATCGGAGGTGTGAAATAAATCAGCGTGTACTTGGCAGTTATCGTGGAAAGTTGAACGGAGTTATTCTATACCTAGTTTTACCGCAAATCCATACAACACTGTGATTAATTACCGGCTGATGATGGCAACTAAATTGTCGAAATTCGTATACAGAATGCGAACATCGAAAGCGTATTTACCATTTTTCATTATTCCTACTCTAGTCGAGTCGGTAATTGGTTTAATTAGTTCAAAACTACAGCTTTGGCCAAGGAGCTTTGATTTCGTAATCCAGATTAGAAAAAAAAGATGTAACTCAGTAATTCCAAGTTAATTGCGTTGTTGGTAATTGAAAAAAAAAGATAATCGGAAATGCTCGCGATAAAAGACAAATAATTTCGACTGCAAGCATTACTATTGAATATAAATACAATTCACTTCAGTCTTTAAATCACAATTCAAATGCGTATATATTCCAATACTATAAATTTATTTTTATTACTAAATAATCGTTAATATACCAAGTAATTGTTTTTTTTATACAGTTTATGTACAATACTAACACATAGATATATTTTATGACATAATTTACACGCGATATACTAACATTTATCAATAGAGTATATTATTTAATATTTTATCGTTAATATATACAATATGTTACATATCATTATTAAAGCTTAGGAAAGGCGTTAGATGGCGCGCAAGCGCGTCCCAAAAGCTAAATGGATCCAGAATGCATTGATTAAGTTTATTTTATTCAACGAATCATCGTTATCTAAGTGTGTGCATGTATATGTGTGAATGTAGGTGTGAGTAGATGGGCCAATATGTTTTGTTCTAATTTAAATTGACATCTACTGGTGTGCGTGCGGGTACACCGGTACCGAACTCCTAGTTCCGTTTTGAACTCCTACAACGCCCGCTTTTTTCTAATTTACATCGTCGCGCGGACCGGTGAAAGAATAGCTGTGACTTGGGCGTATTCTCTGCGTCGTTTCGCATAAATTCATTATTTTTGCACTGGGCACAAAATGCAATATTAAATGTCACGGAACGAGGGTAGAAATGGATCAAGAGAGCCGTAACGGGAGGATGAAAGTCTCATGCGCTACAACAAAAGGCCAACCATGTACGAGATTCGTTGCGACGGCAAGGGCGGTGCGATTATAGTACGGGAAAAAAATGTCGCTGTACACTGTTGCATGCGTTTTATTTTTTTTTGTGTTTTTGCTCTTCTTTTTTGTAACTGATTACAGTTTTCTGTGTTTAAATTTGTTTTAATATGGTTTTAGGAGAGTTTAGTAATTTTTATATTCATACGTCAGATTTTATAATAATATTTTAACCAATGTATGCAGTATTACATTCAAAACGTTCCGGGATTGATTTTTATGGAGAGAAAAACAAAATCTCTCTCCGCGCTCGTAATAAGTTTACTAACCATCACGGCAAATAAACATTTTCTATTAAATAATATTAGCCTTTATTATTTATTACGCAACTAAAAGAGGTAATAACATTAGACCAATATAACTCTTGTAAAAAATATCTACACAAGTGAGAAAATGAGTTATTTCTATAGTTCGTATTTTAAGATAGACAAATGAATGTTAGTAAGATGTTGTGACCAACAGTATGATTTTTACTATTATTTTGAATATTTGAGCAGCTGCAATAATAACCAATTTTAATAATAAATTTAATAAATATTCTTTCAATTTCTTCTGCATAGTTACAATATCGTCTTTGTGACACAATTAGAACTAATTTTTTTTTTAAACAAACACGAATATAAAATTGTACAATAAAAGTTTGTTGACTGAATCGTAAAATTTGAAATCTTATTGCGATTGAATTGTAAACTGAAATAAATTTCGGATTACATATTTGTAATACGGTTCAAGGTGTATAATCTTATTATAAATATTGGGTTGGCAACTAAGTAATTTCGGTTTTTACTGATAGAGAGCGTTGCTTAATTTTTTGTATAACGTATGTTAGTGCTGTACTTTACCGTTTATCGCGTGATACTAGTCACATTGACGTAACTTCAGAAGCAAGTAGTGCGTGATTTTTATTAAAGCTGTTAGTTGTGGGTCAATTTTAAATGGAGTGCAGAAACGAACATTTTCGACATATTTTACTATTTTATTTCCGTAAAGGAAAGAAAGCTGCTGCGGCTCACAAAAAGATATGTGAAGTTTATGGTGCTAATTGCTTAACAGAGCGCACGTGTCAGAATTGGTATAAAAAATTCCGTTCTGGAGATTATTCCCTCAAAGATGAGCAACGTTCTAGTCGGCCTACTGAAGTTGATGATGACCAATCAAAATCATAATTGTAGAGGATCGTCATATAACTGTTCGAGAGGTTGCGGAGAGGCTACATGTATCGCACACAACAATTAAAAAACATTTAAAATGTCTTGGGCTAGTTAAGAAGCTTCATATTTGGGTACCTCACGAATTGAAAGAAATTCATTTAACACATTTGCGATATGCACCTTAGACGAAATGAAACCGACCCTTTCTTAAAAAGAATCATCACTGGTGATGAAAAATGGGTCCTGTACAGTAACATAGTTCGAAAACGATTATGGAGCAAACACGATAAACCATCTCAAACCACATCGAAAGCTGAATTGCATCCAAAAAAGATCATGCTGTCAATTTGGTGGGATTACAAAGGTGTTGTGTTTTTTGAGCTGTTTCCAAGGAACCAAACGATGAATTCTGATGTTTACTGTCAACAATTAATAAAACTGGATGAAGCAATCAAAGAAAAACGGCGAGAATTGTCAAATCGGAAAGGTGTAGTTTTCCACCAAGATAATGCAAGGCCTCACACATCTTCGGTAACTCGTGGGAAACTATTAGAGTTTGGCTGGGAAGTGATGCCACATCCCCCATACAGCCCTGATCTAGCACCATCCGATTACCATTTATTTCGAAGTTTGCAGAATTCTTTGAATGGTAAAACTTTCACAAATGACGAAGACCTTCACTCGCACCTGGTTCACTTTTTTGCTGATGAGGACTAGAAATTTTACGAGCGCGGAATCATGCAGCTGAAAGAAAGATGGCAAAAGGTCATTGAGCAAAATGGAAAATATATAATTGATTAAAAACTATTCTTTGTTTAAGAAAAAGTGTTTTATTTTATACTACAAAACCGAAAGTACTTAGTTGTCAACCCAATATGTACACAATCGATTTTTAAAACGTAGACACATCTAGATTAGTAATCTGAAAGTCGAAATACAAATATTTCCATGTCTTCTGGACTGTTTAAATATTAACCTACGATATATTAATGTTCACTTGAAAAGATTCATGCAATAATGAGACCTGTCATATCGAAATACCTGTTCTTAATTTTTTTAATTAGAAATTTAGTTTGGAAGAACGTATATGAACCTAAATAAGGATAAAAATGCGGAAATGTATGTTATTGGTCAAAACTTGAAAATTCTAATTATTAAAAAGAAATCGATGGAATATATTAGAGTTTGGGAAAAATAAATTCCTTTAAATATTTGAAATTATGTTATGTCACATTGCAAAACGTTAAATTCCGATTTCGATGAAATTTTATGGAATTTTAAATTCTGGTAAATCAAAAATATTCGAAGATTATTCTCTTCGTTCTAAAGCATGTGTGGGCAACAACCGGCTCGCTGTAAGATTTGATCAGGCCCGCGAGACGTTTTGAAAAACCATCATGAATCATATCTGATATCTATCGCTAAAAATTATGAACACTACTTTTAAACGCGGTCCGCGAACGTATTCGCACATTAAAGTTTGGCCCACAACATGTCAAAGGTTACCCATACCTGTTCTAAAGGGTTAAAATAATGCACTGAATATAAGTTTATTTCGATTACTCTGCGGTAATTAACAGAACGTCTCCATAATTACAAAACGAAACAGTTTACTTTTCACGTATTTCACTTTTAGTTTATAAATCCTTGGTCCCTGCTTTTTTATGTTTGGATTTTTTAAATTACTAGATTGATTTTTTATTATTTCATTAAAAAAATTGCTTGCGAAGTTTCGTAGTTATATCGACATTTTCAGGTGCGCAAAAAAAATTTTTTTTTACAGTAATCTAACCAGCATATAGCGTGCTATTGAATACATGTATATATTGTTATAAGTTAAAAAGTGAATATCTCTTAAGAAGTTGAGTTTATAAAATAAAATACTAATATCGGAAGCTTAAAATGCATAAAAGACATCTATAAATTCAGATGTATACGTCGAAGTATCACATATATTTTAATTTAGAATTTCGTACATTAAAATGATTAAAAATACTCATAAATTTGTGAACACGTGTCGTAAAAAAAGTCGTAAATGAATCCACAAATGTAAATAACATCTATGTACAGGTGGGGCAGAATAACGAGCGATTTTAAAAAGCCCGCGATTCGCGCCGTGTCATTCGGAGGTGGTAGGGACGTTTCCTTGATATTAGCATTCAGTAACGTAGCGTTTTATGAAAATGATAATTCTTATATACGCGCGCGTCGTGGCTTTCGAAATCATTTTAACATTAATCGCAATCAACCAGTGCCGTCTGCCTGTGCCATTAAAAAATAGGTTAGGAACTTTGAGGAAACTTCGTCAACGACAAAAAAGAAACCTGGTCGGCCAAAATCGGTGCGTACGCCCGAGAATATCGACCGTGTAAGAACTGCTATTGAGTGAAGCCCGCGTCGTTCAGCTCGCCGGCATAGCACTACACTAGGGATTTCAAACCGAACTGTCAGACGAATATTACACAAGGATCTCCACCTTCATCCATACAAAATCCAAATCGTACAGGCTCTTAAAGGCACGGATTATGTAAGCCGACAACGATTCTGTGAAGAGTTTTCAGATTTAATTAATCAACATGAGGATATTGTAAACAACTTATGGATGGGTGACGAAACCCATTTCCATTTGTCCGGTTACGTCAATAAGCAGAACTTTAGATACTGGAGTGACGTAAATCCTAGACAAATGCATCAAGAACCCCTTTACTCTACAATAGTTATTGTGTGGTGCGCTATGTCTTCATCGGGGATCATAGGGCCTTACTTTTTTAAAAATGCTCGTGGCAATGCTATGACAGTAACCCCACAAAAATACGCCGACATGTTGGAAAACTTTTTTGAACCACAGCTTGCACGCTACGAAGTTAACGTGGAAACATTTTTTCAACAAGACGGAGCAACCTCCCATACAGCCAGAGTATGCATGAATATTGTTAACAGATTATTTCTAAATCATGTGATTTCTCGAAATGGGGACATCACCTGGCCTTCCCGTTCACCGGACCTCACATCGTGCGACTTTTTCTTGTGATAACCCACCACAAACAATTCAAGCCCTGAAAGAACGGATCCGACAGGAAGTGGAAAACATTCCCCTAGCAATGCTGCCAAAGAGTTGCATTTCCAATTAGTACCGCATGCGCCTTATTCGCCGGATCTAGCCCCTTCTGACTTCCACCTTTTTCCAAAATTGAAAACGGCACTAAGTGGAAAGAAATTTTCGTCTAACGACAAACTTATCATCTTCGTAAATGAGTATTTTGCAGGCCTTCCGGAATCGCATTTTAGAGATGGCATAAGGTCATTGGAGCACCGTTGGAATAAATGTATTGCTTTTTTAGGAGAATATATTGAAAAATAAAAATTATTTTGTATTTAAAAAATTCGTTTTTCTTTTCCATTTTCACTACTTGTCAAACTACCCTCGTAAATAAAATATTAATCGATAAGATATAATAGAATCTAAGCTTGAGGGATTAAAATAAGTAATACAATTATCTAAGTAATTATCATAGCCTTACATTGAGAGTTTTTTTTATATTATATGTTATTTATTGTTGTAAGTTAATTTGATTTAATATCATTTAAATTGACGAACGAATTGTTTGTAATTAAAAATGAAATTTATTTATAAATTGATAATATTTTAAAAGTCAATAAAAAGTATGTTATAATAAAATATCAATAATATAAATGACAATAATTTATCTAAAAGATTGATTAATTCCATCTACAGACTGGCCCGAATGTCTATACCCTGAGACGAAAGAGTGAAATATGAAGGTAATAAAGTAAGTATCGATTTATTTTTTTTATTCTATTATGTACAATCGTGATTTTAATGAAATTAATTATTCTATAACAATCATTCGTATGGAGTTGAATTTAATGGAGCCTGTGGTTGATTAACTTAATTACTAAGATTGATATATAACCCCTTTCCACATTAACTTTTGTACTATTCACAATAAATAATTATTTTTAATAAATAAACTTCTCTTTCATAACATTTGGCACAATCCAACGTGGACAAAATAATATATTAAAGCATTTTGAGTTAAACATTTCTTTCGTAGCAAAATATATGTTACAGTATTTTGTAAATAATTTTTTTAGCACTCGAAAAATATTCAATAAAACTACGAAACGTCGTGAATAATAGTTCTTAATTTTTTTTAAAGAAAATAAATGTAAATTTAAATACCAAAACAAGCCAAAAATAAAAAAACACAAACTAAGGTTTATAAATTGAAATACGGACCAAATAGCGAAAGCTAGTTTTGATTTATATATTTAGGGCCTTTGAAAACTAATTTTTTTTTCTAATTTTTGATGAAAAAGAAACCCATAATATTGCCAGATCAAAATGCGTATGCGCATCTTACCCAGAAATTCTCTTTTTTGTTTGATTAAGTCGATGTTTAAAGACCTCCGGTGAAGTTATTTAACCAACGTTTTGACAGTATGAATATAAACTTAATTTATTATTTAATTAGTGTATTTCATTATTGTGTAGTCGGCATGCTTAGCATTCAAACATTTTCACTTGCTCGTTCTCTTGAATTATTTCTTCGCAGTTTTTTGTTTTGTGCTTGTCAGTCTTTCTTTGAAAGTTGTTTATGGTAGGACTGTGATAATTTTCGATAAATATCACGGTAGAGATTGCAAATCTGTTTTTTTTTGAAAATATTAGTTTAAACTTTTTATGTCTAATATGTTTTCCTGATGCTAGATATCTCACCTCTTCACTACGTCTTTAAAAATATTTTATTTTGAAAAAAACAAGAAAATTTTACCTTGTAAAACAATTCATCTTGAGTTACTACGAGATACAAAAAATGAATTTTTTTAAATATTTTTTTATATTTATCAAATGTAAAGCTATAACAACGCTTTGTACTTTGTAAGATGTTGGACCGTTACCAAAAAGTGGTGTTAAAAGTTTCTTACTATACGACGATCGTGTAAAATTTCATCAAAATCGGAATCTAACTGGCATTAAGTGATTAGAGATAATGTTCTAGAGTTATGAATAATATAATTTATTTTTTATTAACGTTTAAATTTTTAAATTTATATTAGCAGCTATTTAAAAGTCGTCAATATTCTTTTCGATTTATAAATAACGTTTCCTAACGCATAGAGTCAGTCACAAGTGTTCATATACCCCGTTAATGTTTAATATCATCAAGTATGATAAAGCATATTCACTTCAATTTAACAACGTTATGAAACGCTAAAAATCTCTAAAAGCAATATGAAAACTTACTATTTACAACCGTAAAAGGATTTGTTAAATAATCTAAAATCTAATATTACATTCATTCGATGTTAGAATATTTAGCAAATTCTTTTGTAGTCTTAAACAGTAACATTCTCCATATTTTATTAGAGGTTTTTATAGACTTTTAACACTATTAAATAGAAGTAAATACGCTATATTACAGCCTGATGTTCACATTTGGTGAGATTCAACATTCATGAGGTGTACGAACACTTTTATGATTGGCTGTATACATAAAATTGTTTAAGTTCAAATTAATATAATGTTAAATAGCTCGTTTGACTCCTAATTTATTAAGGAAACAAGCATTACTTTAACAAAGTTACTAACGAATCTTAATTAAACAGACAAATATTACTAAAAAGAAAAGATTTTATGTCAAATGTTACATATTATAAGGGATGAATTTTCATAAATTCGTTTCAATTTGTAATCCTGAAACGAATTATGAAAAACTACCTTGTTAAAGACTGCATTTTCGTATTTTTTAACGAGCATAATATTCATGAAATTTTACTGTGCTACTTAAGTGTAGAGCGGTCACGTTTGTCTGCACACTGGATTCCCAATAAGTAAGTAGCGAATATTTACAGTTGGCATATCCAAAGCAAATCGCTATGCTCGATCGACTGTATGTTATATGTTTGTTGGTACAGTAGGTTCTACAAAAAGATTTACGATGTACACGAAAATATATCTGCTGAATTCATGCAGGACGGTTTTTATAATAATAGTATAAAATAAAATAAAATAGTATAAATAGTATAAAAATAATTTTCCGAATGAAATTAAGATTTGTATTCTATTAGATATAGCAATGCACACAAAAAACGAATAATTCTATTGCTTTATTTTATTTAAATCTTTAAACTATTTGATGTTTTCCAAGTACGACACATAATATCGTACTTGTGCAAATTTTTTAATTCTTACATATACGTAGTTAGAATTTACAAGTAGAAAAAAAGTAATGTTTCATTAAACCTATCGCAATTAACATGTGATAGTGTGAAACAATTTTATTTTCTCATTAATAAATATATTAATTAACATTCCTTCAATATTGATACACTATCGGTTATATTTATTTGCCCACCCCAATTTTATGTGTTTCCTGAAATACGGATTATCTTTCGAAAAATCTGTATTATATGTAATTATTCAACAATATTATAAGTGGAAGAAATTCCATATGAATTTCTACGAAAATCTTAAATTGTTTATGATATATCGTAAAGGTGTCATAAATTGGAAAAATACCATAATATTATATAGGCTAATCCCTACAGTATTAACAGTTTTACCTGCATTTCCGAAAGGTATTACCAATATTGTGTTATTGTACACTAACTAATTACAATATTAGGATGTGTTATTCAAAAAGGAAAATAAATTTTATGTCAGTCATCGTTCATCTTCCGTTGCAAAAACAGTGAAATAGAGAGTTATTGTGAATATTTTAATGCAATGCCGAAGACGAAGGAATTATCTGTTGAAGTGCGTGCTATGATAATTGCTTATCATCGTACGGGTAAAAGTAATCGCGAAATTGCAAGAGAATTACGATTAAATCGCAGAACCGTTGATTATAACGTTAAAAAATTTGAAGAAAGTGATACATTTTCCAACAAAAAAAGATCTGGACGACGCAAAGCGACGACATCTGCAGATGACCGGCATCTACGGATAAGTAGACGCGATAGACGAAAAACAGCACCAGAAATTGCTGCTGAAATGAATAGAGCGCGTGCTAAACCAATTAGTGTGTCTACGGTACAGAGAAAGTGAAGGCAAGCGGGTTTATACAGAAGAATTTGCTCTGCGAAAACCACTACTACGAAAGCAAAACAAGATAAAACGACTAAATTGGGCTAAAGAACATGAGAATTGGACGATTGATCAGTGGAATAATGTATTGTGGGCAGACGAATCGAAGTTTGAACTTTTCTGTAGTAAAAGGCGAATATTCGCAAGAAGATCCGCAGGAGAAAGAGTACTGCCAGAATGTATTGCGCCTACCGTAAAACATGGAGGAGGTTCAGTAATGATTTGGGGGTGTTTTGGTGGAAGATCTGTAGGCGATCTCGTCAAAATTGAGGGAATCCTAAGAAAAGAAGGCTACTAGGAAATTTTAGAAAATAACGCTGTTCCTTCAAGACTAAGGATTCTTGGCGAAAACTTTGTATTTCAACAGGACAACTATCCGAAACACACTTTTAGATTGTGTGGCGATTACTTGCGTCAACTAGAAGAGCAAGGGCAAATCTCTATAATGGTATGGCCAGCTCAAAGTCCTGATCTGAACCCAATAGAGCTTCCTTGGGAAGAATTGGACCGGAAGGTTCGAGAACGTGCTCTATCATCCCCCACTGTATGTGGGAACAACTTCAAGAAGCCTGGGCAAGATACACTGCAAAAATTAATTGAAAGGATGCCGCGGTTATGTGCCGCAATTATCAAAAATAAAGGTGGGCACATTGATGAGAGCAAAATTTAATAATAATTAATGATAAAGTTTTTATATAAGGAAAATGTAACTATTTTATGTTTATTTTACACTATTGTATTGGTACAATAAATAAATTTTCAGTACACATTTGTTAGTGTAATAATTTTGGCTAAAACTAAGGGCGGGCAAATAAATATGACCGGTAGTGTATATAGTTTACCATTAATGTTTCAAGCTATCGTAATATTTAACGTTTAAATTTTGTATTCCAATTTTAATACATCAGATATTAACTAATAATTTATATTAGTGCATTCAGTCCATGCAAATGTATTCATTAAACTATCGTTTTGTCATTTATTTGCGATGTACTACCAGTTTATTAAACATTTAAAAAATGTTACAGCAAAAGATTACTTCAAATACTGCTAGGTTAAATAGATAAGGTTTTTGAGTAAACGATCTGTTATTTCAACATATTGTCTTGCAAAAAATGCGAGAGAAAGAATGCAGTAATATTGAAGTTTTTTATCGAGTCGAAAATGTAAGCAAACTCGTATTACAATTACGCAAGCCATCGTTCATTTTTTTTTCAATGAATCATACAAGAACTCTCCAGTTTGATATCGTTGCCGCTCGATCTAAAAATATTCATCGAAACTTGTGATTTAGATCGTAGACATTTTTGTTGTTGCAATTGTGCGTGCGTACTTATGTATTTGTTACAATTGCTACTATCCTGTTGTACTGACGAAAGTTGACCGCTCTACATATGTCTATACATTAACGAAATGCAAATATACGATATGTCTGGAATACAAGTAAATTATTTTCAATAATTTAATCAAGAAACTAAAACACAAATTAATTTTTCTACAACCACTATACAAAGTAGACTTTCCTGTATCAATTACTGTTATACAAGGTGAACAATTTCTCAACAGTTACATCACTTTTTCATTGCGACTGAGAAAGAAAAATCTACTTCGAATTTATACATACATACTTACTATCCAACATTTTATTTATTTGAGGAATACAACGTTATTATTGTAAACATAACTTTGTACATAATTTTGAATTTATGCCTACCACAGGATGTGCTAACTGACTGCAAAAATAAACCAATTTTGCGTATTCATTCCAAGGGTTTCGTTTTTCAAAAGTAAATTTTGGATCATTGAAGCGTTTGTTATTGATAACGTTGACAGTTGTTCGATATTTAGTAATAGATTATTATTAAAGGATGCCGATGGGCTAGGCTGTAACCGAGTGCCAAGATTTTATTGACAATTTTCAACTGTTATAAATGTATTCCTCAATATAAACCTTTTGTAACATTACTAGAATACTATCAATCATATACAGAAATATAATATACCGCGCATTCATTTTACCTCGCTACGAAAACTGTACGAGATCAGAATGTAAAGTGGTGGGGCGCGAGTCATTTGAATCACGACTATAACTGACTACTGATCGTACTAGCTGCAGCCCCATCACTAATTTGACTGTAGGTGTATCGATATCGTATTAACGGTCATTCGTGGTTTGCATTTGGGAGAGTGTGTTACGGCAAGACCTTTAAATTTAAATATATTTTTAATTATATTACTTTGATAATGTATACATTTGAAGAAAAAATTCAAATGATAACATGGGCTTTGAAAGGTAATTCTTTAGGGCGTATGATGGTTGTCCGGCCCATGGAACTAGAATTGTGAATGAATATTTAAATAATATATTCCCTCAAAGAGTTATATCTAATAGTGGTACAATTCGCTGGCCACCAAGGTCACCAGACTTAGCCCCTAATGACTTTTTTTTAGGGGGTTACATAAAATCAAAGTTATATGGGCATCAAGAGGAAAGGGCTAATAATTCGGAAGAATTACGGGTTAATATCGAACACCAATTCCAAATTATTAATCCTCTTGTACTGGCCAATGTTCGAAATGAATTTTATAACAGATTGGGGTACTGTTTAGCGCAAGCAGGAGGGACATTTGAGAATTTAATTAATTGAATTTATTTTCTGTATTTAAAAAGTATTTTATAAGTTTTGGCAAGTTATATTTATTTTCTGTTTAAAGAGTATTTTTTAAGTTCCGAGAAGTTATTTTATTTTTTAGCTTCTTTAAGAGTTTTTTTTAATTTTTAAACGTTTTATTAGAAAACGTCTTTTAGTTCAATGCGAAACTTATTGTAAAAATACCTAATTGTACAGTTAAACGTAATTATAATTTATTAATTTTTGGACGTAAACAATTTGGACAGTCAGTAAGAGACCTTCCGCCAAGTACCACGAACAACTACTTAATCTGTAATCTGTAGTCAGTCGTTGTTGTGATTCGACTGACTCGCGCCCCACCACTTTATATTCTGGTCGGCATTCGGTATCTAGACCCGAATATATTGGGTCTGGGAAAAAGTTCGTGGCGTTTTTCCCGATAGATGGCATTGGTTGCCGATAACTAAAGAACAACAAGTCACAGCGACACCACCGACGGCTCGTTTTTTAGATGACCTTCCGAACGTTAGTTTGAGCGTAGAAACATTGTAATCGGTGCAGTGGTTGGAAAGTTATTCGCACTTGAAAATGGAGAAGAATAATGAGAAATTTCGCTATATTCTGCAATATTATTATGATAAGGGGAAGAACGCTGCGCAGGCTTGTGATAAAATTTGTGCTGTGTACGGTGAAGGTACTTTATCGAAATCTGTTGCGCGGAAATGGTTCGCTCGCTTTCGTTCTGGAAATTTCAATGTGAAAGATGAGTCACGCTCCGGTCGTCCAATCACTGAAAAATCTGATGAAATTCTTGAAAAAGTCCAACAAGATAAGCATATCAGCAGTGTCGATATTGGCATGGAGCTAGGCATTGACCACAAAACTGTTTTGAACCATTTACACAAAGCTGGTTACAAAAAAAGCTTGACGTATGGGTTCCTCATGAGTTGAGCGTGAAAAACATGATGGACCGAATTAACATCTGCGATGCGCTGCTGAAACGGAATGAAATCGAGCCGTTTCTGAAACGTTTAATAACCGGAGATGAAAAATGGATTACGTACGATAATCGGAAGCGTAAAAGATCGTGGATAAAGGATGGTGAGCCGTCACAAGCGTTCGCTAAGCCAACATTGACGCCAAAAAAAGTGATGCTGTGTGTATGGTGGGACTGGAGGGGAATCGTCCACTACGAGCTACTTCCAACTGGTCAGACGATTGATTCTCAACTCTACTGTGCACAACTAGAGAGATTACGCCAGGCGATTGAAAGAAAACGGCCCGAATTGATTAATAGGAAAGGTGTTGTCTTCCATCATGACAACGCCCGACCACACACTTCTTTGATGACCCGTCAAAAATTGAGAGAGTTTGGTTGGGAAGTTTTGATGCACCCACCTTACAGTCCGGATATAGCACCCTCTGACTATCATCTGTTTCGATCTCTGCAGAACTCTCTCAATGGAATTAAGTTGGTTTCAAAAGAAGCCTGTGAAAACTACTTGATTCAGTTTTTCGACCAGAAACCACAGAAGTTTTTCACCGATGGGATCATGGATCTACCAAAAAAATGGCGAAACATTGTCGATAATAATGGAGCATATTCGGTTTAAATGAATTCGTCCACGCGCCGTGCGGGGACCAGTTTAATTTTACTGAAAAAACGCCACGAACTTTTTCCCAGACCCAATAATATGATACGGTGTTTGTAGCATTTTAATATGAAAGCACTGTATGCAGAATTCCTGTGTGCCCTGCTATATTTTGTATTTAACGAATTGAAAGTTCATGTTAAATAACGTGTCATATTCAAATAAATAAAATATATTTTATGATTAAAAAGTGTGGTCGTAGAAAAAATATTGTGTCCAACAAATGCGCAAAACACTTTTTGGACAAACACTATTGTTATTAAAATCTCAAATTGGCATAAATAATTATTGTATATTAATGGCTGTTTTTTTTTTGGTTCGAGTTATAGTATTTTTATAACATTTTGTTCTGTTTTTTTGTAATATGCTCAAAATGGATATAATTATTAAAAATTTTTTAATATTGAAATACATTTAAAATTTCGAAGCGTTTATGTTCGTTTTTGCCTTTATACGCCAATAATTTTGTAATTTCACAATCTACACTACTGAAAACGCATTGAAAACTTTTAATTAATAATAACAATGAATAACAATAATGATTCATTGACTTTCTATTTACTCAAACTTCATTTTACTTTCTGTAACTTTTTGCCTTTGTAACATATATTGCCTTTTATTACGTTCTAAATATCTTCAGGTGTTTTTTAATTCCAGTTTTTCTTTCATTAAATATGGTCCATCTATATTATAATAATTATAATACTTTTTTTTTGAAAGAGAATAGATTTTTAGCTTCATCTCTGTTAATCAGTTAAGAAGTGTAGTAAGTAGGGAACATTTGAGTAAATTTTTTTTAATGTTTGCCGAAACGTCGTTTTAAAAAAGTATTTTATTATTCTCATTGGTCGAAATACCCAATAAGAAAGAATAAAGTTTATAGTTAGAACAAAACGACCAACACTAAAAAAGAGAAGAATACATTGAAAATATATCTCAAGTTCAGTTCTATAATTTATCTAAATATATCTTGTTCTTAATTTGGTACGTAGACTTCCGCGGTCGTGGTCCATGCTATCTGCTTCTGAGTTTCCGGGCTGGAACCGCGTCACTTGTATATCTGCAGACGTTTCGTACCCATTTATATGGGACATCTTCAGGGCTGAACTACTGCACTGAAACTGGTGTAAGTCAATGGGGGACGGATTTATATATGGATAATGGGTCATGGGTCCACGCTCCATTGACCCATGATCCATTATCCATATATAAACTCATCCCCCATTGACTTACACCAGTTTCAGTGCAGTAGTTCAGCCCTGAAGATATCCCATACAAAATACCTGTTTAAAACTATTCTTTCTCACTTAAAAGCCGTTCTTTATCGATCAAATGCCGTTCTTTACGTATTCAATATCGGTTCGGAACTGTTCGTTTCCTCTTGAGCGTTTGAATTCCGGATGTGCTATGACGTGTTCACGCAAAGAAGGTAGGGGAGGAGGGAAAATATCACAGTGGACCCCATGTTATTTCTAATGGGTTTTTGGTCTCGTACACTCTTAGATATACAACTTTTGATTAATGAAAAATTGAACTGTGGTTATATAAGTTTACTCTTGACTATTGTTAATGATCTAAGATGTTTGAATAGTTTTGATTGTTGGGTTGCAATATTTTATTAAGTGATAATTGTATCGTACTTTCAAAACTCTTAACTGATTAACTTAGATTTAGATTTTAGATATTTATTCCAATTTAAAATCGTAAATTAGGATGGTATCTTTTCATGAATGATCGCGAACGTAGGACCAAAACTAACGAATTAGCCAGCCAGATGATATTTAATTTAAAAGATTTCAATGCAGAATTTACATAAATAAAATAGTCTATATTTAGATCTATTTAAACCTTCAATTAATTTTAGTATTTTAAATTTCCAAAATTAAATTATTCCAAGTTTCGGTCGTGATTATGACGATGTTATTATTAGTTTTATTATCGTTATTATTCTTTAAATGTATTTTATTTATGATGTCATGTTAATTATGCATTTATTTTTTTATTATGGGCTAGACCCAAACACCCGTATGAGTGTTACAGCTGTCGCCTCATCATAATTCGTAAACGTCCCTACCATTGGTGCGGCCGCTGACGCATCTCTTCGATTGTCCCTCCCTACTCCTCTGCGGGCTACAATACATGTTATAACCTGGAATGATGTGTACGCGTACATCCCCTGATGGTCTAGGCGGTTCGCCGCGTTGCCTACGCGAAAAAGTCACCGTGGTTTTACAACAACAGTAATGGAACAGATTAACGTATGCCTCGCGAAAATGTCTATTCGTTACGCAATACAGTATACTATTGATGCAACTTTTACTAATCGCTAACCATGCTAGATTATAGAAAAGACTATCTGGTACGGTCCGTACGGTGCCTATAGCCAACACTATACCGAATGGCAGCCAAAACACTACAAACAGTATGAAACTATACATGTTCGTCTGCATCAGCGAGCAGTCCCAGCCGAATGTGACCGGCGGTTTGAAACTGGGCCTCGATTTGGCCATGTGTATCTGATAGCTAGTTCTTACGTAACAGAAAAACGTCAAACTAATCGGCATAAAAACGAATACTACACCTACGGTCGCTTGATATGGTATCAAACCTGGATATTTCCTGGTGCAGTAGTCGAAGGACAGATCTGTACCGAACTGGAGACCCGAAGCCAGGGAACAGATGCTCCAGAAGCCCAGAAGGATGGCGGTTATCTTGGATGGAGTCAGGGAATCGTAAAAGTTGACGGAACAGCACAATCGGGCGTAGTTCTCAGCCGCTACCGCGGCTAAGGAAAGTACCGTCACCAGAAAGCACAGAGCCGCCAGGAACCATTGAAATCTGCACACGGCTAGGTTGTCGTTGAGGCCGGCCAAGATCACCACGGCAGATGCTGGAACCACGAGGCCAGAAACTAATAGATCCGCCAGAGCGACGTTTACCACAAAGGTGTTTCCTGGAAACAAAATGTCGCATACTAAGTTCATACATATTGCATGTCATATACAGTAGTTCAGAAATTTAGTCTGTTCCGGGTGTTTCATGATATGGTTGCCACAGCTAACGGATTTGCTACTGAAGCAATTTCAAGTTAAAAATGTCTAACGAACATATGCCCAAAACTCTATTACAACAGAGCTACAAGTATTTGTAGTTTTACATATTGCTAGTAATGCTGCATCTTTAAGCTGTGACGATCATGTCAAAGGTCACCAAGTATAATAGAGCGAGGCCCGTAAATTTATTTTACATTGCATTATATAGGACAGATATACATATTTTGTATCGTCTTAGGTATGTATGTCTTGCTTCATTATTTTCAAACACATTCCCCAGCACTCCCAAGTCATAAGAATTAATAAACAATTTTTTACATTTTTTTCTCCTTTTTATTTCTGGATTTCCCTTTGTGCAATTACCACCCTACTTCTAGGAGCAGCAAGAGAAATATGCCCAGTCAACGCTTGGATTGACTGGGTAAGACTAAATACAGGGAGGTTGTGCATGATACAACCAGGAAAACGTCAACCATCTTACACTTTAGTTTGGGTTTAGACACTAGCTGTGATTGTCTGAGAGAGTTTTTGATTTTAAGTTGACACATTTTTGTAGTATTTGAAGTTAGACAACCCGCATACTTTCATTTCGATCAAATTAACATAATTATAGAAGTTTCAAAAATATATGAAGCCTTTTTTATGTCAACCGAATCGTTTCCAAAGGTTTAAAAATCATCATCGAAATTGAAAAATGAATTCAATTTCGTTCTATAACATTTGAGGAGATAGCTGTCCCAAAACAAAAATATTCCAAGCAAAAAAGAGAAGATAGAAATATTAACTTTTTGTTTTCAAAAAAGAAAGGCACATTTCTGGAGTTTTTTTTAGAATTTCCATAACTTTTTGCTTGTGATATTATGAGCTTATAGATCACTTCAAAATAAAGTTTCTTTGTTTCTGCATTTTACTGTACAATTGGACAGTTTTGGGAAAGGGCACTCTTCAACAGCAAGGTAGAGCTTTCTTGTAATATTTGAACATATATTTCCAAAACTAAGATATAGGTAAAATGTTTGAATACATTTTGAATTGCATTAAATTTAAAATATTAAATGATGACGCAGATTTCTTTTGTTCAGGCAAAACTTTTTTGCATGCCAACCTTCCCCGTTGTTTGTTTTGGTATAAGAGATAAATTTACTTTTGTTGTACGTGTTTAAAAAACTTGAGAAATAGTTTGGTAACTCTATAATATTTTCCTTTATATCTATATAAAGTTCTAACAAAGGAAGTTAAGAATATATTGTTAAAATCTAAATTTTATTTATATTTATGCAAAGTATATTAGATATTTTTGGGAATAATATTTCAAAAAAAATGATAAGTTAAAATATATGCTTTTCAAGGGAATATTAAACAAATATTCAACTTCTAAACAAAATTTAAAGAAATGAAAAGGGAAATTGTACACGTCTCACATTAAACATTCCAAAAACGGAACTTACATGTTTGATTCTGGAGGCAGGAAGAGTTTAATATCTCGGAAAATTTATTAAAAAAATCTCGTATCGAAATATTAAATTTGCCAAGCGTTTAAGGCTGTACCGTATACAGAGGACGATGACCTCAATAACACGAGATCTCCAAAAGAAAATTTTAAATTCAATCTCTGTTGTGACATCTTTCAGAAAGGGTTCATCGCTTTTGATTATCTGCAGCTGTAATATAAGAAAATGAAGGATTTATATTTTCCAACGTATTCGCCAGTATTTCGTGAAGGGAGTTGCTTTAAATCTTGATTACACAGAGTAGTTTGATTAACTTTATTTTCGTGTGTTTATAAATTTATTTTCACATTCATTTACATATGCTTACAAAGGGACAGATTATGATGATTTGCAAGTTGAAATAATAAAATTCATTCTATAAAATATACAATAATAATAATAATAATAATAATCTTTATTAGTCCAACAGTCAAACACCAATTACAGAACAAAAATAAATAAAAATACATTGAAAAAATACAAATAATAGTTAGGTAACTACAAAGTAATATATTGGGTTGGGTTGGGTCGAGAATGATATTGGATTGGCAACCAAGTACTTTCGGTTTTTACTGATAGAAAGCGTTGCTTTATTTTTTGCATAACGTATGTTAGTGCTGTACTTTACCGTTTGTCGCGTGATACTAGTCACATTGACGTAGCTTCAGAAGCAAGTAGTGCGTGATTTTTATTAAAGCTATTAGGTGTGGGTTAATTTTAAATGGAGTGCAGAAACGAACATTTTCGACATATTTTACTATTTTATTTCCGTAAAGGAGAGAAAGCTGCTGCGGCTCACAAAAAGATATGCGAAGTTTATGGTGCTAATTGCTTAACAGAGCGCACGTGTCAGAATTGGTATAAAAAATTCCGTTCTGGAGATTTTTCCCTTAAAGATGAGCAACGTTCTGGTCGGCCTGCTGAAGTTGATGATGACCAAATCAAAGTCATAATTGAAGAGGATCGTCATATAACTGTTCGAGAGATTGCGGAGAGGCTACATGTATCGCACACAACAATTGAAAAACATTTAAAATGTCTTAGTTAAGTGCTAGTTAAGAAGCTTGATATTTGGGTACCTCACGAATTGAAAGAAATTCATTTAACACAAAGAATCAACAGAGCGCACGTGTCAGAATTGGTATAAAAAATTCCGTTCTGGAGATTTTTCCCTCAAAGATAAAGTTTCCGGTCCTTATCAGCAAAAAAGTGAACCAGGTGCGAGTGAAGGTCATCGTCATTTGTGAAAGTTTTACCATTCAAAGAATTCTGCAAACTTCGAAATAAATGGTAATCAGATGGTGCTAGATCAGGGCTGTATGGGAGGATGTGGCATCACTTCCCAGCCAAACTCCAATAGTTTCCCACGAGTTGCCAAAGATGTGTGAGGCCTTGCATTATCTTGGTGGAAAACTACACCTTTCCGATTTGACAATTCTGGCCATTCTTCTTTGATTGCTTCATCCAGTTTTATTAATTGTTGACAGTAAACGTCAGAATTGATCGTTTGGTTCCTTGGAAGCAGCTCAAAAAACACAACACCTTTGTAATCCCACCAAACTGATAGCATGATCTTTTTTGGATGCAATTCAGCTTTCGATGTGGTTTGAGCTGATTTATCGTGTTTGCTCCATGATCGTTTTCGAACTATGTTACTGTACAGGATCCATTTTTCATCACCAGTGATGATTCTTTTTAAGAAAAGGTCGGTTTCATTTCGTCTAAGGTGCATATCGCAAAAGTTGATTCTTTGTGTTAAATGAATTTCTTTCAATTCGTGAGGTACCCAAATATCAAGCTTCTTAACTAGCCCAAGACATTTTAAATGTTTTTCAATTGTTGTGTGCGATACATGTAGCTTCTCCGCAACCTCTCGAACAGTTATACGACGATCCTCTTCAATTATGACTTTGATTTGGTCATCATCAACTTCAGTAGGCCGACCTGAATGTTGCTCATCTTTGAGGGAAAAATCTCCAGAACGGAATTTTTTATACCAATTCTGACACGTGCGCTCTGTTAAGCAATTAGCACCATAAACTTCACATATCTTTTTGTGAGCCGCAGCAGCTTTCTTTCCTTTACGGAAATAAAATAGTAAAATATGTCGAAATTGTTCGTTTCTGCATTCCATTTAAAATTAACCCACAACTAATAGCTTTAATAAAAATCACGCACTATTTGCTTCTGAAGTTACGTCAATGTGACTAGTATCACGCGACAAACGGTAAACTACAGCACTAACATACGTTATACAAAAAATAAAGCAACGCGCTTTATCAGTAAAAACCGAAAGTACTTAGTTGCCAACCCAATACTATATCAGTTTTTGGCATAATTTTATAACTTCTTGATTAAACGTTCTTTCTTTTATTACGGTATGACTACGCCATGATTAACATCTTTACTATCAGCAGAACAAATTCTCCCCATTTTTGCTTTTTTCGTGTGGGAAAGGAGTCGGCATTCTCTCTTAATATTTATTTACCACACAAAGTCTCACTACACTCTCACTTTCGTTAAATGTTAAACTCGTCGTCTAAATATTCGTTCTCCATTAGAGCTCGCCCTTAATTTACACCAAAAGAAACTTGCAATAAAACTCCATTAAAACGGCTTGCGCGAATTTAATTTAAACCAAATTAAATTCATAATAATCGCATGCCCGAATTATCCCATCAAAGCCATTCTGATTCAATTTAAATATTTCCGAAGAATCTTTCTGTCTTGGAGAATACCCGTCGGCAAGACAATATATTGCAGAAAATATGATTACAGTTCGGAAAGATCAAAGAGCCGTATTGAATTAATTCTCTTAACGAAACGCCCACGCAATCCCGTTATGTTCGAAATGAAAATCAGAGATTAGCTTTTGTAAGGAGTTTGTAGGGAAGGCAGTAACTCGAGAAAGATACACATGTGTAATCCTATCGATTAATGTTTACGTAACCTACATGTCGAGATTTGGTGGAGGCGCTGGGTTAATACATATCTTTTTTTCTAATTAATTCAGAAGATATAATTAATACGGACTCACTTTAGACGTATCTCAGTATGGATAAAAGTTATGATGAATTACTTGTGAAGTAAAGTATGTACAAATATTGATGTATTAGGTGCGCAACTAAATTCTCGCTGTTTTTTTTTTTTTTGATGAAAATGCAACTTTATTGTGAAAAAATGTTTACAAATGAATCATTCAAAATATTACCCATCGCTAGCGACAACTTTTTCCCATCTTTCTGGCAGAGCTCGAATACCGTCACGGTAGCAATGTTCGTCTTTTGAGGCTATCCACGAATCAAGACATCTTGAGATGTCTTCGTGGAAGCGGATCTGCTGTTTAGTCAGATCATGTGCCATCGAACGGAACAAGTAATAATTGGACGACGCAATATCTGGGGAATATGGCGGGTGGGGTGGGACCTCCAATTTCAGTGTTTCACCACTTTACATTCTAATCGGTATTCGGCAGCTAGACCCGAATATAATGTAGTACAGTTTTCGTAGCGAGGTAAAATGAATGCACGGTATAAATCAATTTTCCAAATCTCTCTTCATCTTCAATGAAAGTTTAACTATTTCGAAGCATGTCGTATACGAAGAATGAAGATTACCAAGAATATTAAACATAGTTTCATAACACTGTTTACCTTTTAATTATTTCAAATTTCAAATGATAGTTTTCGACTGACATTCTTTTATTAAATTGTACTTCAGGATTATGCTGACTTTTTGACGCCGCTCAATGCCATGGCGTCGTATTTTGTTTATGCAAGGAATCGGCCAAAGTTCGCTATATATTAATGTACTCCCGTAGACTAATACAATATAAACTACACCAAATACTCTGCTACTGTTTTTTATATAAAATACTGGGTTATTTTACGTTTTTCTATATTTTATAATGAAACATTTCGTCATTGTTATTATTTCAAATAAAAAGCAAATGCTCAAAAAGCTTTCAAAATACACCTCCACAAACACAAAAATATAAAAACTAAAACAGAAGTTTCGGGAAATTCTCATTTCAATATTTAAATTTAATTCGTTTTTTAGCCAACATGGCGCACTTGTTGACACGAAGACGAGAGAGAAATAATCAAAACACTATGGGAATATAATTCAATACTATTAAGTGCCCTGTCATTTACAGCTACAACAATCGACATAACATAATTGAAAATTAATAATATTCAGCGTCGGACTTGAGAACATTAATCAATAGGAAAATATCTTGAAATTTCATAAAAGACGTACTGTGGTTCGTGGTTATCTTAAAACGATAATGAAAAACAATATTCACAAAATTGGGATGTAATAAAAAGAATTTTGGTTATAAGGAGCTGCTCCAAAAGTTGTTTTTAGAATTCTTCATCTCTAAATGCTATATTTAGTTAAGTACCTTATATGTGAGTTGAAAGATTAATTTTATATTGATAGCTAGTATTATTTTTATTAATTGAACATGGATTAAATGTATACCGGGTATCCGTGCTGAAAGTCGAATCTTAATATTCGCCAAGTATTTTTATACTTTTAGTATTTCTGTAGTAAAACAATAAATGCATATTAATGTATGATTGTAAACCTCAGAGAGGGATTAATCTAATAACTTCTAGAGGATTTTAGCAGGATTTTACGAGATAAGTTAGAAAGCCAGTACGAGGGCTCGCAGGAATATAGTCTACTCAGATTAGGAAGATCGTGTGACGACAACTTGCTTCGTATAAAATAAATAATAGAGAGAAAACAATAGCATATGGAAGTCGGTTACATCTAGCTTTTGTTGAATTAGAAAAATATACGACATTGTCCTAATAATGAAATTTTGGGATCTTTTCAAAGAAAATTACATCCCCAATACATCAACGCGGTGAAAACTTTCTATAAATTAAACATGTATGTAAACATGCTGTACTATGACGCGACGGTAACTTTCAAAATACTTTCAAACAAACAAGGATCTAGTTGAATTTGATGGAGCCTGTGGTTGATTGACTTGATCAATAAGGTTGATATATAACCCCTTTTCCACAATTAACTATTTGTAAAATTCTGTATACGCATTTCGACAACTAAGTTGTCATCATCAGCAGATAATTTCAAAGTGTCGCACCTGGTAAAACACGGCGAAAAACAACTGTACGAAAATCAAACTCCGTACGCGATCCGCACCGATGAAAACCAAGATGTGCACTTCTTGGTTGGTGCACATCTTGGTTTTCATCGGTGCGGATCGCGTACGTAGTTTTGTTTTTTCGTACAATTTTTTCGCCGTGTTTTACCAGGTGCGACACTTTGAAATTATCTGCTGATGATGACAACTTAGTTGTCGAAATGCGTATACAGAATTTTACAAATAGTTAATTGTGGAAAAGGGGTTATATATCAACCTTATTGATCAAAACAAGGATCTGAGACAAGGGTATTGTCTGGCTTCTACGGCTTTCAAAATTTATATAAATTAGGCTCTAAAACATTGGTTCAAAAAAATGTGAGTCCAAATTGAGGAAGAAAAACTTGCTATCTTATTGTTGGTTGATGACCAAGTTGTTCTAATTGAAGATGCTGAAGATGTGACATATATAATCAGAAAACTGGAGGAGGACTTTGAAAAATGGCGTTTAGAAATTAACATGGGAACCATCTTTTGTTGATGGTAAAGCAATTAAAAACACTAAGGAATATAAATATCTTTGAGTTACACTAACAAACGATGGAAAAGATGAAAGGGACATATTGCAAAAAGTGGGTAAAGCAAGAGCAAGTACGAAAGGTATTCAGGAGAGAACAAAAAAACACATATTCATGACAAAAGTGTAGAGCACAGTTACATACGGCTAAGAAGTATGGACTGTAAAAAGGAACATGCAGAACCGAACAAATGCAGTGTGTAGGGCCAAGAAATCCACATAACCATGGACAGACGAGGCGTTGAAGGAAAGTCGTGTAGCAACAAAAAACAATGGCGTTCGAATTTCGATACACGGTTAAGGTTGTAAAAAGACCGCTATATATATATATATACTAAATATTAGGTCCCTTGCGATTATTCTACACTAAAGCAATAAATAAATAATTAGTAGTAAGAGCTTCAAATAATTTTTATAGAAAACAAAAACAAGAAAACATCAATTACACCATATATTCAATTAAATAAGCCCGTTTTGTGCTCGTCTGTTATAAAAACTATTTCTAAAGTTAGCCAATTGCCTGTCAGTAATTAACACGTACTCAGAAATTACTGCTTCTTTCAAAGAATTAATATCTGCATGGTGTTTTTTGTAAATTTCACTCTTAAGGTGTCCCCGCAGGATGAAGTCGCGGCATGCCAATTTATAGCACCACCTTTATCAATCTAATGATTAGGAAACCGAATCATTTAGAATACTTTTAACATTTAAACCAAAATGCGCGGGACAACTATCATGTTGAAACCAGATCTCCCGATTTTCTCTTGCAATTTCTTCCAATATAAGTCCTACTTTCATTACTAAAAGTTTGAGGATGCTCAGTTCTGATCGACATACGTGGGCAAGGTGAAAAGTTCTCGGCCTGATACAGAGATGGCGTTACAATTAACAGAAATTTATGTTTCCTGCGTGGCTCCATGTGTCTTTAGTTCATATGAAAACTTTCAACTTGTTCTCTCAAGTAGTTTGTTCGCAAGAATTTTTGTAATAGATGTCGCGCGTGTTATTTTTTTAAATGGATAAACTTGAATATCGTGCTGTTATAAAATTCTTTGTTTTGGATGGTTTAATTCCTATGGAAATTCATCCGAAGTTAACAAAATTGTACGGGGACTCTGCTCCTTCGATGCCGCATTTGCTGAATGTCGATCAAAAGCAAATGCGCAAACGATTTTCGGAGCATTCTTTGGACCGATTTAACAGGAATCCGATCGATTTTGTGCGGCGATTTGTCACCATGGATGAGACATGGGTCCACCACTACACGCCAGAAACGAAACAGTGGGTGGAAGACGGTTGTTCAGCGCCAAAGAAAGCGAAGTCGATCGCATTTGCCGGAAAAGTCATGCGCCAGCTTGTTTTGGGATGCAAAAAGAATCTTGTTAATTGATTACCTTGAAAAAGTTAGAACAATTAGAGGCGCATATTACTTTAACCTTCTTGACCAGCTGGATGTCAAAATTCGCGAGAAGACGCCTGGTTTGAAGAACAAAAAATCATTTTTCATCAGGACAACGCACCCGCACACAAGAGTGCGTTGGCGATGGGAAAATTGCATGATTTGGGGTACGATTTGCTCGGCCATCCTCCCTATTCTCCTGATTTGGCACCCTCAGACTTCCATCTATTCCCAAATTTGAAAAAATTTGTTTCTGGAAAACGATTCACATCCAACGAAAAAGTTGAAAGGACCGTAGAAAAATATTTTGACAGCCTTCCAGACTCTCACTTCTGGAAAGGAATATTGATGTTAGAA
The DNA here is from genome assembly GCA_031893035.1 of Dermolepida albohirtum. Classification (NCBI taxonomy): domain Eukaryota; kingdom Metazoa; phylum Arthropoda; class Insecta; order Coleoptera; family Scarabaeidae; genus Dermolepida; species Dermolepida albohirtum. The sequence continues at coordinate 760,212 of JAVIWB010006353.1, read as the reverse complement.
AAATCCTGGACCAAGTGTGTTGAACTCAAGGGAGATTATGTAGAAAAATAAAATCATTTTTTAAATTTAAATCACAGTCTTTCATTGTCAGGCCGAGAACTTTTCACCTTGCCCACGTATTAACTTTAGAATGTTATTGAGAAAGCGAAAACGCACTCCTACGTTCTTCACCAATAGTAAAAATTTCTTGATGACATAGTGATTTATTTGGGTAATGTTTTTAAACCAACTACGTATATTAGAATCTTGAATAAAAATATCTATGATAAGAAACAGTTGTTGGAATTTCAATAACTAAAGCTGATATAAATTTTCTATTTACAATGTATGTAAGCTTCTTCTTGCTTTCTTAATTCAAAGTTTATTTATTCGCTATTAATATGTAATGCCACAAAATGATGAGTAGAAATAATTAATAAGTAAAACGTTTTACTTGATAGAATATAAAGGGTTTTCCAATAAGGACTTGACAAATTTTTTTCAAAATAAAATGCAGACCATTTGAGATATTTCAAATACTTTATTATCGAGTTGAAGTACAATCAAAACATTTATGAATGGAACTCGACTTCGTTCATATGGCCACCGCGGGCACGTTTGCAGCGGTCGAGTCGTTGGACCCAATTTTCGATGACTCGGCCACACAATTCCGCCGAAACGGCTGCTATTTCGCGTTCAATGTTGGCTCTGAGCTCTTCCAACGTTGCGGGCTTGTTGGCATAGACCAATGACTTGACGTAGCCCCAATGAAAAAAGTCTAGAGCCGTTAAATCGCACGAACGAGGCGGCCAATCGACTGGTCCATTTCTTGAGATAACACACTCATCAAACTTACTCTTCAATAAATCGATTGTAACGTGTGCTGTGTGGCTTGTGGCACCGTCCTGCTGAAACCACATGTTGTCCAAGTCCATATTCAATTCGGGCCAAAAATAATAGGTAATCATGGCGCGATAACAATTACCATTCACAGTAACGTGACGATCATTATCGTATAAATATGGCTCTATGACGCCGCCGGCATGCAAACCGCACCTAACAGTTATTTTTTGTGGATGAAGTGGTGTTTCATGAAGCACATGTGGATTTTCACCCAAACAATAACGCATATTTTGCTTATTGACGAACCCATTGAGCAAAAAATGAGCTTCGTCACTGAAAATGATTTTGCGATGAAATTGATCATCTTGGCGCATCTTTTCCAGAGCCCAATCGGAGAACGTACGTCGCTTCAAATGGTCCGTCGGCTTCAATTCTTGAGTCAGCTTGATCTTGTATGGGTGTAAACCAAGATCCTTACGCAAAATTCGCCATAAAGTGGTTTGGGCGATGCCTTACTCTTGAGAACGCCGTGGAATTGACTGATTTGGATCATTTGCTACGGACGTTTCAACGGCAGCGATATTTTCGACACTTCGACCAACCCGTTCTCTCACTGACACGGCAACATCACATAACGAATATGTAGACTCAAATTTTTGCACTAAACTTGTTACTGCCTGTTTACTAGGGCGAGAATTATGACCGAAAATCGGAGTTAACGCTCTTAAAGTAGCGGTCACCGACTCCGAATTTCTGTAGTAAATTTTTATAATTTGCAGACGTTGTTCGTTCGTGTACTTTACCATGATGAAAATGTTAAGTTTACTGAATAAATTGACAGTGACAGTTCGATGATTAGTGAAAGGGTGCGTTCACAAATTGAATTAAAAGTTGTCAAGTCCCTATTGGAAAACCCTTTATTATATTATTATCGACCAAATTCATGAAATTCACTCTGTATATTAGTTTTTACATTTTAGGGTTGTGTTTTGACTACTTTTTATAAGAGTATTGTTAGTTTACATTCTTTAATTCGGTTTCGCTTTCGCAAAAACGCTCCGTTTCATTATTTATGTACACATAACCTGCCGGTTTTGAAAATAATTCTATCTCGCCGTTCGATATCTTTTTTCAACATTACATATTTAATAAGCGCGTTCTTGAAGTTTAAAATATACCAACAAACTTGCTTTTTTTGTACTCCCTATCATCCACATATACAAAAACTTACTTCAAATATTTTTTTACGAAGTTCCAATATCGTTTGTGAAATTCGTTCGCTAGAATTTGACTTCGAGAACTGAAAAAAAAACTCCTTCTATAATTCCCATCGTTATCCGATTTGAAGGACAATCGACCTACATTTTGACAGGCAAAGTGAACAAAAAGGAAACAAAATTTCCCTCAGACGACCGAAAAAAGAAGAAAGAAAAACACAGAGGGCTGCCCTTCTTTCCTTTGTTAGTCCTACATTTCATCTCTCTCGACGGTGTATATGGAGACGTACACACACACGCCCGGGTGCCGCGCGCATACACATACACGTACGAAAACACTTCATCCTCTCTTGCCCCAATTGCGTACCGGCGAAGGTTGAGCCGGGAGTTTCCCCAAGTGGATCGCGACCAACTCCTAGCTAATTGTTATCCTAATTTGTTGACACAACTAAATATTCCATCAAAGTTGCTGGCGGCGTCCTCGTCACGTGCGAAACACGATTATAATAAAGTCGTTCCTGTATGGGTAAACGGCGTATGAGGACCTGGGGATGGAAGTAGAGCTCGTCTAGAGAAATTTAGTTATTCAGGGATTCCATTAAGATGAGATTATTATGGTGGAAACTGGCTATGAAAGCGTAATAATAATTGACTGTAATAATAATAATAATAATTTAGATTGATTCGACCTTTAGTAGATGAAAATACGCAACTAAATTAATAATCAGTGATACAATTTTTCACTGAATTTATTTCTAAGTATATGACAATTGTTCCATCACAGAATGGCTTCTTCAGATGTAGTAGTTTATTCGGGGGACTATATTCTAATGTACATTATCGGTCATATTTATTTGCCCACCCTTAGTTTTAGCCGAAATTATTAAACTATCAAATGTGTACTGAAAATTTATTTATTGTACCAATACAATAGTGTAAAATGAACATAAAATAGTTACATTTTCCTTATATAAATGCTTTATCATTAATTATTATTAAATTTTGCTCTCATCAATGTGCCCACCTTTATTTTTGATAATTGCGGCACACAACCGCGGCATCCTTTCAATTAATTTTTGCAGTGTATCTTCTGTAATTTGTACCCAGGCTTCTTGAAGTTGTTACTACAGTACAGTGGTGGATGATAGAGCACGTTCTCGAACCTTCCGGTCCAATTCTTCCCAAAGAAGCTCTATTGGGTTCAGATCAGGACTTTGAGTCGGCCATACCATTATAGAGATTTGTCCTTGCTCTTCTAGTTGACGCAGGTAATCGCCACACAATATAGAAGTGTGTTTCGGATCGTTGTCCTGTTGAAATACAAAGTTTTTGCCAAGAATCTTTAGTCCTGAAGGAACAGCGTTATTTTCTAAAATTTCCTTGTAGCCTTCTTTTCTTAGGATACCCTCAATTTTGACGAGATCGCCTACAGATCTTCCACCAAAACACCCCCAAATCATTACTGAACCTCCTCCATGTTTTACGGTAGTCGCAATACATTCTGGCAGTACTCTTTCTCCTGCGGAACTTCTTACGAATATTCGCCTTTTACTACCGAAAAGTTCAAACTTCGATTCGTCTGTCCACAACACATTATTCCACTGACCAATCGTCCAATTCTTATGTTCTTTAGCCCAATTTAGTCGTTTTATCTTGTTTTGCTTTCGTAGTAGTGGTTTTTGCAGAGCAATTCTTCCGTATAAACCCGCTTGCCTTAACCTTCTCTGTACTGTGGACACACTGATTGGTTTAGCACGCGCTTTATTCATTTCAGCAGCAATTTCTGGTGCTGTTTTTCGTCTATCGCGACTACTTATTCGTATTAGATGCCAGTCATATGTAGATGTCGTCGCTTTGCGTCGTCCAGATCTTCTTCTGTTGGAAAATGTACCACTTTCTTCAAATTTTTTAACGTTATAATCAACGGTTCTGCAACTTAATCGTAATTCTTTTGCAATTTCGCGATTACTCTTACCCGTACGATGATAAGCAATTATCATAGCACGCACTTCAACAGATAATTCCTTCGTCTTCGGCATTGCATTAAAATATTCACAATAACTCTCTATTTCACTGTTTTCGCAACAAAAGATGAACGATGGCTAACATAAAATTTATTTTCCTTTTTGAATAACACATCCTAATATTGTAATTAGTTAATACAACAACACAATATTGGTAATACATTTCGGAAATGCAGGTAAAACTGTTAATACTGTAGGGATTAGCCTATATAATATTTATGGTATTTTTCCAATTTACGACACCTTTACGATATATCATAAACAATTTAAGATTTTCGTAGAAATTCATATGGAATTACTTCCACTAATAATATTGTTGAATAATTACATAAAATACAGATTTTTCGAAAGATAATACGTATTTTAGGAAACACATAAAATTGGGGTGGGCAAATAAATATGACCGGTAGTGTACAACCTGGCACAGCAATACTCAGGCTACAAGAAGTGGCAAGTGAGCGACAAAGCGGGGTAGAACTGAGTTCTAAGTGGTCAATCTGTAGTTCTTACGACCTATGTATAATTTTTTGGTTACCGGTCAATCAAAATCTGAATTCTACTAATAGGTAGAGAAGAACACAATGCAACTGAAAATATATTATTATTGCACATTGAATTTATACACACGTAATAATAAGAATGATAATCATGTATACCGGGTGTCCCATGACATGATTAGCACAGCTTGAAGATGTGTTATTGAAGTAATTTCAAGTTAGAAACCACTAATTAATATATGTTTCAAATAACACTACTAATGTAAGTCTTCTATTGAATTAGTTGTTCAAAATGTCCACCCAGTTGCTGTATACTATACATTGTCCAAGTCTTCTTAGGTAGCTCTGCTAACAGCCTCAGGATCAGCAAGAGTAGTTTCTGCAGCGAGAATAATAAGATGTTGTTCTTCTGGATTCAAGAAATCAAATTTTTCAGCCTCTGGTATAAAAAATAATCTAGGAGATTTAAATCTGGTGACTTTGATGGCCAATCCATCGGTTCGTATAATTTTGATTAAAAAAAATCTGTTGCTTGTTTGCAAAAGTGAGAAGGTGTGCCATCGTGCTGTATCCATATTCGACGTCTTACATTAAAAGCAAGGTCGTCCAATGTATATTTTACTAAATTTAATTTATGTATGCCTTGTACTTACAAACTACTTAGTTGTTGGGTAAATAAAGTAGAAATAACTAGCCAACTTTAACTCAGTAGCTGAGGTTTATATATGTATAACGCTAGAAATTTTTAGTCTCTATATTAACACCATCGTATCAGGCTACTGACTCTGAAGATCGTCTGACGATCGGTTAAAGATGGACCAGCCACAGAAAATGACGAGTGAGATCGCGTTAAAACGTAGAGAGAACGCTCCTTCCCAGAACGCTACTCACACGCGGTTCTAAACCCAAGAAACTATATCTTCATATATCTATATAGTTTAAGGATATGTTACTGCAGCAATTTTAAGTCCAAAATATCTAGTGAACATATACTCAAAACTCTATCGTAACTGAGCTATAAGCATTCGAAGTTTTGAATAATTTTACTAATGTACGAGAATAGTTTGACAAGTAGTGAGAATGGAAAAGAAAAATAAATTTTTTAAATACAAAATAATTTTTATTTTTCAATATATTCTCTTAAAAGAGCAATACATTTACTCCAGCGGTGCTTCAATGGCCTTATGCCATCTATAAAATGCGATTCCGGAAGGCTTGCAAAATACTCATTTACGAAGATGATAAGCTCGTCGTTAGACGAAAATTTCTTTCCACCTAGTGCCGTTTTCAATTTTGGAAAGAGGTGGAAGTCGGAAGGGGCTAGATCCGGCGAATAAGGCGCATGCGGTACTAATTGGAATTTCAACTTGTGGATTTTGGACATTGCGTTGTCTTGGTGAAACAGAATCTTTTTTTGCCATTCCTGGCCGTTAAGCAGGAATCTCAACCTTTAATTTTTGTAGAAGTTCTGCATAATATTGTCCGTTTATTGTGGCACCTTTCTAAATTTAATCATTGAGCTTTAAATGCCAAAAAAACCTTGTTTGCCGATGAAGTAGTTTTCGCTTTCTTTGGAGGTGCAGAACCACGTTCTAACCATTGTTTCTACTGTTGTTTAGTTTCGAGTGTACAGCAGTGTATCCAAGTTTTATCGCAAGTAGTGTAGTGAGATAAATTTCCAGGAAATGTAAATAATGAACTGCCGTGAGACGTTCTTCGATTATAAACAGACCAATGATATAGCCTTCAATAATACCACACCAAATATTCACTGAAAATCTGTTTTAAAATTAGTTTGGCGTGAATTTTCAAGCGCTCAACAATATGGATTCTTGGTGCTATTAATGCTGTTTCTGGTGAAAGAAGCTTCGTCGCTAAACAATATTCCTCAACTTCTCACTAATCAGCGACTAGATTCAAGTCTTGATGCGTAGTCGCCAAGTTTTAAAACTTGTACAAGTAAAATGTGGTACGGATACCAACCGAAATTGTAGAAAATTCTACATACTTTCATGCGGCCTACATTAAGTCTGTTGGCCGTTCTTTTAACACTAGTAAAAAATTGAGCGTCAATGAAATTAAGTATTGATCCTTCTTGAGCAAGTTCTTGTTGCACGAAACGTTCAGAAGTAGCAGTAGGAAACTTGCTTGTTTTTTTAAATATCGAACTTTGCTACACACAATTCCACAAGGTACTTTACGAGTGGGAAATCACCTACAATATTCATTAACTACCGCTCGTCGATTTCCATTACACGATCCATAAACAAAGTGAATATCGGCGTATTTTTAATTCGAAAAGATTAAGATATTTTCAGGATTATTTCAATGTAACACGGCAAGATAAACACTCCAAATTTACATAATTGACGTTCACTGTTACAATGAATAGTAATTGATGAATCACAGCCATCCCGATTTTTTAATAACAACGAAATCAATAGCGGTACGTAATACCTACGAGGATAGTTTGACAAGTAGTGAGAATGACACTTATAAATAGGCAACCTAAATTACAGTGCATTTGTTTTACCAATTAGAGCGCCACCTATGTGTCATTCTCATTACTTGATGTTTACATTCCGATATTTAGATAAATCGATTGATTAGTTTATTTTTAACAGCTGATTGAAAAAGAAGCAACACGTCGTTTATTAAAATGGAAAAAGCAGAGTATCGTCCAGTGATTAAATACTTCGTAATTAAGGGTATGAAAGCTACCGAAATAAAAAATGAGTTGCGGGAAACATTAGGTGAATCTGCTCCCTCATCCGCCACAATAAGTAGATGGGTAAATGAATTTAAACGTGGTAGAACAAGCTGTGTTGATGAAGCGCGCTCTGGAGCACCCAAAATCGTGACTTCTAAGGAAATGATTATAAAAATCCATAATATTATTACGCAAGATCGACGACTCAAAGTGAGAGAGATAGCAGACATGGTAAACATTTCAACAGAACGCGTACACCACATTTTAACGAAAGAATTGGGCCTTTCCAAGCTTTCGGCAAGATGGGTGCCGCGATTACTTACGACAAATCAAAAGTTCACTCATTTGCGCATTTCCAATGAGTGTTTGGACTTTTATAAGCGGAATCCGGTTGATTTTTGTAGGCGATTTGTTACTTGCGATGAAACTTGGATACACTGCTGTACACTCGAAACTAAACAACAGTAGAAACAATGGTTAGAACGTGGTTCTGCACCTCCAAAGAAAGCGAAAACCACTTTATCGGCAAACATGGTGATGGCATCAATTTTTTGAGATTCAAAGGGCGTTTTACTCATTGATTACCTTCAGAAGGGTACCACAATAAACGGACAATATTATGCAGAACTTCTACAAAAATTAAATGTTGAGATTCGTGTTAAACGGCCAGGAATGGCAAAGAAAAAGATTCTGTTTCACCAAGACAACGCTCCCTAACATACCAGCACAGTTGCGATGTCCAAAATCCACGAGTTGCAATTCCAATTAGTACCGCATGCGCCTTATTCGCCGGATCTAGCCCCTTCCGACTTCCACCTTTTTCCAAAATTGAAAACGGCACTAGGTGGAAAGAAATTTTCGTCTAACGACGAGCTTATCATCTTCGTAAATGAGTATTTTGCAAGCCTTCAGGAATCGCATTTTAGAGATGGCATAAGGGCATTGGAGCACCGTTGGAATAAATGTATTGCTCTTTTAGGAGAATATATTGAAAAATAAGAATTATTTTGTATTTTCAAAATTCGTTTTTCTTTTCCATTCTCACTACTTGTCAAACTACCCTCGTATATTAGTAAAATTATTCAAAACTTCGAATGCTTATAGCTCAGTTACGATAGAGTTTTGAGTATATGTTCACTAGATATTTTGGACTTAAAATTGCTGCAGTAACATATCCTTAAACTATATAGATATATGAAGATGTAGTTTCTTGGGTTTAGAACCGCGTGTGAGTAGCGTTCTGGGAAGGAGCGTTCTCTCTACGTTTTAACGCGATCTCACTCGTCATTTTCTGTGGCTGGTCTATCCTTAACTGATCGTCAGACGATCTTCAGAGTCAGTAGCCTGATACGATGGTGTTAATATAGAGACTAAAAATTTCTAGCGTTATACATATATAAACCTCAGCTACTGAGTTAAAGTTGGCTAGTTATTTCTACTTTATTTACCCAACAACTAAGTAGTTTGTAAGTACAAGGTATACATAAATTAAATTTAATAAAATATACATTGGACAAATGAAGCCTTCAATGAACTCCACCTTATAAATGAAATTGTCGTTTTAAATTCGTAATCATACCTCTTTTCCTTAAGTAGTCCTCTATCATGACCGCACTGATCATGAAGACGTTACCAATACTGCCAACTGCCGCCAGAGACGCTAACAGAAGCAGTCGCGCCACTCTTGACCAGTCCGCACTTAATGTTACAGGTGATACTGACTCGACTCCCATTGTTACATGTGTTGTGTTTATTATCATTTCTTCTTCTAACCTGAAAATAAGGAGATACATTTTATATGCTGAATATAAGAAGTTGCTATTAATTTTCTATTTTTGCTCAAATTTTGTTTTATTATTAATTTAAATTATAAATAATAATTTTAAAAAAGTGTGAATTTTGACAGAATAATTAATGACGACGAAGATCCTGGTGTAAAAAATCTGTGGTTACTGAAAGTAACATCGATCTAGTGCGTGAATTTATCAGTAATGAGCCGAAATCCTCATTGCTATACGAGCGAATGAAAATTAAATATTTCCAAAGATTCAATTCATCGCATTTTGACACAGCATTTGGGAGTGAGAAAGATTTGTACAAGGTTTGTACCACACAAGCTAACTGCTGATCAAAAATTGCTCCGAATTCAATATTGTACAGACTTGATTAAATACTCAAAAGCGGACGAGAACATCAGGTATTCTATTGTAACTGGCGATAGGATGTGGTGTTTTCAATGTAATCCAGAGACCAAGCATCAAATGAATGGAAGCATCCAAGCGACGAAAGACCGAAAGAAAATCGTTTGGAGAAGTCAAAAGTCAAGACAATGTTGATTGGTTTTTATGATTCGAAAGGCATAGTGCACAAAAAGTTTATACCAACTAGTCAAACAGTCAATGCTGTATATTTTCTTGATGTTATGAAGCGTCTTTTGGCGCGTATTTGGTCGTGCGCGAGTTCAATATCGTGAAAATAGTAGTTGGCGTTTGTTGCATGATAATGCACCATCTCATGCTCGGCGCTTATCACTGATTTTCTAACTACAAATCGCATTTTAACCATCAATCATTCACTGTATTCACCGGATTTGGTTCGCTGTGATTTCTATCTATTCTCCAAACTACACTTGCTGACGAAAGGACTGCGTTATGCCGACGTCGAAGCCATTGAAAATGCATCGACGGCGATCCTAAAGGACATCTCTAAAGATGAACTTAAAGATTGAGTCGACATGTTAATTGATTGTGCAAAACGTTGTATTGAAGCCGAAGGCGACTACTTTGCATAACATAAATGAATTTTACCAAAATAGTAAGTTTTTTTATTTTAAAAAAATTCCGTTTTCTCTGCGACAGACTGTGTATAACTATTTATTTTATTGAAGCGCATGTGTGTGGTGCGTCGACCGTATCCCCACTCTAATAATAAATCATCAAGATATTCTAATTTTGAGATGAATGATTTTAGTCTCAAATATGATAATTCCACAGCAGAGGATGTCAAGTCCAAAAAGTAATATTAATTATCTTTGGAGAAGAAACATTTCTTATAATATTTTCATACAAGTATAAGGTTTTCCAATAGGGATAATATGATTTTGAAGTGACATTTCGGCCATTTGTAATATGTCATGATCTGTCATTTGTTTTTCATTGTATTCAGTAGTGTTTACGATTTCATCATGGAGAGATATACGCAAGAACAACGTTTACAAATTATTCAGTTTTATTATCAAAATAATCGTTCTCCAATTGCAACTTTTCGTGCGCTTTTGCCATTTTTTGGTCGTAATAATCGTCCAAGTGTGCTCGCTTTTCGTCGAATTGTTAAACATTTTGAGGTTACATTTTCTTTACATAATTTTCAAGTGACAATAAGACAAAGTACCGCTCGAAGTAATGCGAATATTGCTGCCGTTCAGGCAAGTGTTACTGAAGACCGTAATTTGTCGATTCCAAGACGTTCTCAACAATTGCAACTGTCTCAAACCACAACTAGGCGGATTTTGAGAAAGGATTTGGGTTTGCATCCCTATAAAATTGTTCTCACTCAAGAAATGAAGCCATTGGACCACCGTAAATGTCGTGAATTTGCTGATTTTGCCTTGGAACAACTTGAAAACGATAACGATTTTTTTAAGAAAATCGTCTTCTCTGATGAGGCTCACTTTCATCTGGATGGTGTGGTAAATAAACATACATACATAAATAAACATACAGTTTGGTGTAGTTTTTGGTATGGCAGAATCATCGGTCCGTACTTCTTCCAAAACGAAGCTGGTAACATCGTTACTGTCGATGGAGAGCGGTATAGATTGATGATAACCAACTTTTTATGGCCGACATTGGAAGAATTAGATTGTGACAACATTTGGTTCCAACAAGACGGGGCTACGTGCCACACAGCAAATGCAACAATAGAATTATTGCGAGAAAAGTTTCAAGAAATTGTGATATTGAATGGCTTCCAAGAAGTTGTGATTTAACACCATTAGACTATTTCTTGTGGGGTTATTTGAAGTCATTGGTCCATCGAAATAAACCAGACTCTCTTCAAGCTTTACAAGTCAATATTGCAATATTACAAGTCATGACATACAACTAAATTTAGTGGAAAAAGTGCTCGAAAATTGGGTTCATCGAATTCGTTCCTGCAGAAGAAGTCGTGGAGGCCATTTGAATGACGTTTTATTTAGAACTTAATTATATCGATTGTACTTCACATTAAATAAAAAACTTTTGAATTTTCTTAACAATAAGTGTGTTTTTTTTTAAAGAAATCATATGACTCTTATTGGAAAACCTTGTACATTATCAACTATCATGGGGTCTTACATAAAAAAATCGTATTTTGTAAAAAAGGAAAGAGTAAAAATATTTTATATTATCCATCTCCCACGATGTTACAAAAATAACCAAATCCAACCTACAAACGAAACTGACAGCCGATAAATTCCTCTTGAGAAGATTTAAAAAGTTAAGAAATCGAACAAGATCATAAGATGAAAAAGGAGCGTTTTATTGGAATGCAACAAACATTTTTATGATCTCGTCCGTCGTTCTCTCTGAACCCTCTTAAACATTGTGCTTTTGCGAAAACGCCGAAAATGACTCGCTGAAGATCAATAAGAATTTTTTACGGGAAAAGAAAGAAACGACAAATATTAAGCTTCCCGATAGCAAATTCGATCCTTCGAACGTATGCAGAAGACGTGGGCGTGTATAACTAAGAGGCTTTTTCTTTTGGCGGGCTTTTACATATACATGCATAAGTATATTTATTGCATTTACATGTTGTTGTTTGATACGTAAATATATTTGTATTTTATGTAGATCGAGTATCCGTGCTCTCGTCTGGTTGAGGCGTATTATAATAATAATAATAATAATATTTATTAAGTTACCCAACAGAGATTATTACTCCAAAACGGGTAACAAACAAAGAAATACAAAAAAAAAATTAAACAATAGTTACATTGTGAAAATGAAATGTGTATCTTAAAACAAATATAAAGTCTAGTAAAAAGAAATCCATTATTTTTGCATTAAATTGAAGGTTTTATTTAGCATGGTTAGAATGATCCGACTTAGGTCAAATATGCACCGTTTTGTTCGATAACTTGTTGCCATTTTGAAGGTAATTTCATAATGCCTCTCTCATAGAAACCCTCGTCCCTATTGGCAAAAAACTGGGACAGTCGATTTTCACAAGCTTCTCTTGAGGCGAATTTTTCACCAGCAAAATCATTCGCCATAGACAGGAACAGGTAGTAATCACTTGGTGCTAGGTCCGGACTATAAGGTGGATGCATAAGAACCTCCCAACCAAACTCCCGGAGCTTCTGGCGAGTCACTATCGATGTGTGTGGCCTGGCGTTGTCCTGATGGAATACAATTACTCTCCTATTGGCCAAAGCTGGCCGCTTCTGAGCGATTGCCTCCTTCAGACGGTCCAATTGTTGACAGTACAGGTCCGAATTAAGAGTTTGGCCGTAGGGAAGTAGCTCATAGTAGATAATTCCTTGCCAATCCCACCAAACACACAGCAAAACCTTCCTGACCGTCAAGCCTGGCTTGGCCACCGTTTGCGCCGGCTTACTACGATTCGACCACGACCGTTTTCGCTTGACGTTGTCGTAAGTGATCCACTTTTCATCACCAGTAACCATCCACTTCAGAAACGGATTCAGCAGCGATTCGCAGATATAAATTCGGTCCATGAGGTTCTTTTGCGTTAACTCGTGTGGCACCCATACATCAAGCTTCTTTTTGTATCCAACCTTATTTAAATGGTTCCAAACGGTTTTTTGTGCAATGTTTAGCTCCTGGGCAATCGAAACAGTGCATACATGACGGTCGGACTCGACGATTTCCATTGTTTTATCGATATGTTCGACAATTGGCCTTCCAGAGCGTGGTGCATTTTTGACATCAAGATTACCGGAACGGAATCGACGAAACCAAAATTGCGCATGATTGACTATTACAGTATCAGGACCATGAACACTATTCACATTTTTAGCCGCCTGGCTTGCGTTTTCGCCTTTATCGAAGAAAAACTGTAAAATATGGCGTATTTTAACTTTGCTGGTGTCCATCTTTGACGAGCGCTCAAACAATATTAAGTCAAGTAATCACAAAACTGTCTGAGAAGTTCGTTTAGTACGAAATCTTATCTTTCGAACGCCATCTAGCGGAACGCGATTGCACTTATACAACGCGAGATACAGATTACTAAAGCCATCTATTGGAAAAATAATGGATTTCTTTTTACTAGACCTTATATATTTCTACAAATAGTGGTCATAGCATATCGTACTGCAGATTGTTGAAATTCACCGCCGAATGAACCAAAGGGGCCCTCAGTAAAATATTGGTCCTTGCCGTAGGGACATAAATCAGTTGATTCGCCCTTGATCCCAGGCGTGGAACAATGAAATAAACACGCGACAGTAAATCCGGCGTATCAACCCTCCCAGTAACGACACTCTGCATAAATAAAGCGCTAAGAGTTTTCCTTCTATCAGACAGCGATACGATGTGATGTCGCTCCAACAACTCGTTGTAATTCACTCCACGGACAGGATATTGACCACCACATTTAAATGAGAGGTATTTAAAAAATTTGCGTTGTATCTGTTCCAGGAGGCTAGTTTGAGATTTGTAGATGGGGTACCAGACTATAGACGCATGTTCCAGTTTGGAAACGACATGAGCAAAGAAAAGGGTCTTCAAAGTGTCCATATTATGAAAATATCGGCATGTGCGAATTATAAAACCGAGAGATCTGGAAGCCGCAGCCGTCACACCAAGAACATGATCGGAGAAAGTAAATTTCTCGTCAAATATTACCCCAAGATCTCTGATCGAGGACTTACGACAAATCGTAACGCCGCCAATTGAGCAACAGGATTCTATTCTAGAAATCCTTCTAGAGTAAGACACCAGGAAACACTTCTCAATGTTTAAACTTAAGCGGTTACATAAGGATCAGTTATAGATTTTGCTGACATTGGCCTGCAACAAATCAACGTCGGACAGCGAGTCGATTCGATGAAAGATTATCATATTATGATACAAATAGTAAATAAAGAAAACAAAAGAAATCCTAATATTTATAGAATTTGATTTTTCAAAATACGTGATCAATGTTACGTAATATTTTTTTTACGATGGGCTAAAATTATGAATAACTTCTAAAATAATAATAATAATAATAATAACAATATTTATTGAATTTGTAAATTTTTACAAAAACAAAAGTCAAAACATTAATAATGAAACAAAGTAAATTAAAAGATAAATAAAACCAACATATTACTAATAATAACCAACGAATTATTTATAAATACAAAGTTTAAATAGTCATTTAAAGAATATGGTTCAAGATTAACTAGAAAATAATGTAATCTATGCTTCGGCAAACTAATAGGCTGTTTGAATTTAATAAATATTGGAAGTTTATTGTATGCTTGCAAACTAGAGTAATGCAGGCCCTTTTCTGTGAGACTGACTCTGTGGATGGGATGCGAATAATTTATATTGTTTGAACGTGTATTATACTGACGTGCAATCTCGAAATTTTGAAAATGTTGCACATTCGTAGATATAAACACCCATGCATAATCAGAATATTATTTTTCTTAAATATAGTTCGATAACTGATTAAAATTAAGACCAATAATCAATCTAATCATTCGTTTTTGTGCTATGAATATCCTATTTATGTCACTGCTACGGCCCCATAGTACGATGCCATACTTCAATCTGGCATAAAAAAAGCGCATAATAAATGCCCATTAGAGTGGCGGAATCTAAAACAGGTATTAAGTTCCTAATGCCATAACAAAAAGTATTTAGTTGTTTAGCCAAAGATTCAATGTAACTGCGCCAGTTTAAATTTGATCAATATGTACATCGAGAAATTTGATAGAGTTAGCAGTGTTATATACCTTACTGTTAAGCTCAAATTCTGATGATACACGAGTACTATTGATTGTTCTAAATATCATGCAGACCGTTTTAGATTCATTTAGTAACAAGTTATTTGCATCGAACCATTTATTCATAGCCCCGAAGTAGTATTGATATTCACACGCTAAATGAAGTAAATTGTCTCCTCGTAACAGGAGATTTGTATCATCAGCATAATTTATTAACAAATATTGCTCATTCTGACGGATGTTATGGATATCATTTAGATAAATGTTAAAAAGTAAGGTCCAAGTACGCTTCCTTGAGGTATTCCCCCATCAAGAAAATGGGAAAGCGAGAAAGCCGTCCTGCCATTACAAGAAATTTATTATTTATTTCTATTTACGTATATTCTTTTTGGAACATGCTGTATTTTAAATGCACATTATAAAAAGAAACTTAAAATAGAAACGAGATATTAAAAAATAAAGAATATCTTGCCAAGTACTGTAATAATAAAATTCTTCTGTTATGCAAACATTTCTTTTATTTACAAACATTAAAAAAACTTGAATACATGGAGGTCCGAAACGTATTACTTCAAAACACGCTTCGAAATGTAATCACGCAAATATGTACGTTTTAATTAAGCAAAACATGAAGTATTAACACGGCAGTTGCCTTAAAAAAATATGTAACAGGTCGAATCCCACAGTCAGCGGATTGTTCAATCGTCGTGACATGTTAAGCGGTCAGAACAATCCATAAACGCAATATAACGCTGTAATATAGTATTTGTTTTGCGAACAAACAGCGGAGGTCAGCCAGGTCGCCTACGCAAAGCCACCAACGTAGTCGTGCAGAAGAATAATAGACGTACATTAGGATGTATCGTATTTTTAAAGCGACGTTACGATTCCCTCGATCGAAAACGGAGGATAATTTTCCATTTTATTTGTCTCCCTAATATTATGAAATCGTAAAATTCCAAATGAGATTGTACTATGCCATCGTAAAATTGAAACGTGCAATAAAGAGGTTGTAATATCGTTTATTTTTTTTTTGTTAGCCTGCGCTGCCACCATTTGTGCACAAACCGTTCCGTTATAAATTCACTAGAAGCGATATTAAATATGGCTTTGGTTATGTCAAATTATACGAACTGTCGATTTTTGCTTCGTGGATTCCATCCGTGTGGAGATGGTCGTATAAATATTTTACCGAAATAGCTTTTAGCATTTTATGCAATTCAATGAAAAAGCTTTCACAAGTCGTTAGAGAAAGTCACCCCGGTAGAACGCCATTATATTCTAAATATACAGGAAATATTCTACTAAAAAAATACACCACACACTTAACATCTACACTGATATCAAATTTAACTTCAGAAATGCAGTTGATACATGCTGTTTCGATATAATTAAACG
This sequence comes from Dermolepida albohirtum, assembly GCA_031893035.1. Taxonomy (NCBI): domain Eukaryota; kingdom Metazoa; phylum Arthropoda; class Insecta; order Coleoptera; family Scarabaeidae; genus Dermolepida; species Dermolepida albohirtum. The sequence goes on along the minus strand of JAVIWB010006353.1, from coordinate 743,599 downwards.
GTTGAATATGGAACTAAAAGTTAAACATCATTAATGGAATAAATTTAAAAGGGTGCAATGTGTTACATCCACATTTTTTTCAGTGTAAATCATTATAGCCACATGACTAATAATCATACAAACACTATCCAATTCACAAATACAAAGTCTAAAAAGACCCTCAAAACAAAAAATAAAACTGTAAAAAAGTCGTATCGACAAATACTATACGTCGCTGTATTTAAAAGAAAACAGAAGAAAACATATAACGATGCAAGAAAAGAATGAGAAATAGTCCAGAAAAATGTTGCATGGGAATCGTTACGATATAATGCCAGACATGAATATAGACAGAACACAACCCACCAATAGTTAAAATTGTGACATCTGCATGCTGGAATCTGAAGAAATATTGTCACTGTCATTACATAAATTCATGTTCAAAATTAACTCGAATAATTCTATACAATTTTTACAAAGTCGTTTGACCAGCGAATCACCTTTTAACATAATCAAAAAACAATTTAAGTTTGATTACAAATTCGTAGACAAAACGATATTGGAAAATCACAATTCTAACCGCTTTATAAATCGTATACGTAAAAATTTTTGCAATAATCTATATTCTTCGCGTAAGATTCAAATCCACGATCTCATTCTCCCCTGGAAGGTGCCATCACTATTAGACTACGGAGACAGTTAATTCGAGTGCTTTTGATGTGTCATAAATTGCATCATGGAAACAGTTATTAAATGAAAATTACACCGGAAAATTTAATCACCGAAGGTCGATATATAACCCCTTTCCACATTACATTTCGTGTTCTGTATACGTATTTCGACAACTAAGTGTCATCATCAGCAGATAATTAAACAGTGTCGCACCTGGAAAGCTACGGCATGAACCCTCACGAAGCAAATTCCGCACGCGATCTGTACCGTTGAAAGCCAAAACGCAACGGTACAGATCGTGTGCGGAATTTGTTTTCGTACGGGTATTTTGCCTTAGCTTTCCAGGTGCGACACTGTTTAATAATCTGCTGATATCGAAATATATATTAGGAATACGAAAATTAATGTGGAAAGGGATTATATATCAACCTTCTGTGATTAAGTTAATCACAAGCTCCATCAAAATTACCTACACTGGAAAATTCAAATTTTAACAGCAGAAACTTTTCAGAAATTTCTGCATTACATATAAGAAGTAAAAAGGGCATAAAATTAGAATCTTCTAGTTTAGCATCGTAAAAGCGCATAATTATATGCAAAAAATATTATTGGAAATCTTAAAAGATTGTATAAAGAAAGACAACGAAAGAATAAGTGTTAATAAAAATAATAAATATTAAAAAAGAAGAGAACGGCTGGTTGCAATTCCTGGAGATTACTGGGACTTAGTAGATGTGGCGTTACTGATTTTTTTAGACCATAGTAAACGTGCTGGCTTGGATTTAAGTCTGAAAAAAATATTTAAAAAGCCCGTATCACATTAATATTTGTATTCTACCAGATACCTAGTTTGATAGCCATGTTTTTCCAATCCGTTAAAATGATCAGCATAATTTTTTAATATTGGATGGCAGTGTTATAATTTGAAGACATGGATCTGCCGCTAACTGAAAGCGGTTATAGTAAGAGTTTTAAAATCCTTGACACATCAATATTTATATCCTAGTAGATACATACGAGGATAGTTTGACAAGTAGTGAGAATGACACATAAGTGGCGCTCTAATTGGTAAAACAAATGCACCGTAATTTAGGTTGCCTGTTTATATGTTTACATTTCGATATTTAGATCAATCGGTTGATTGGTTTATTTTTGATAGCTGATTGAAAAAGAAGCAACACGTCGTTTTGTTAAAATGAAAAAAACAGAGCATCGTGCGGTGATTAAATACTTCGTAATTAAGGGCATGAAAGCTACCGAAATAGAAGATGAGTTACTGAATCTGCTCCATCATCCGCCACAATAAGTAGATGGGTAAATGAATTTAAACGTGGTAGAACAAGCTGTGTTGACGAAACGCGCTCTGGAGCACCCAAAATCATGACTTCTAAGGAAATGATTATGAAAATCCGTAATATTATTACGCAAGATCGACGACTCAAAGTGAGAGAGATAGCAGACATGGTAAACATTTCAACAGAATGCGTACACCACATTTTAATGCAAGAATTGGGCCTTTCCAAGTTTTCGGCATGATGGGTGCCGCGATTGCTTACGACTGATCAACAGTTCACTCGTTTGCGCATTTCCAATGAGTGTTTGGAACTTTATAAGCGGAATCCGGTTGATTTTTGTAGGCGATTTGTTACTTGCGATGAAACGTGGATACACTACAATACACTCGAAACTAAACAACAGTCGAAACAATGGTTAGAACGTGGTTCTGCACCTCCAAAGAAAGCGAAAACCACTTTATCGGCAAACAAGGTGATGGCATCAATTTTTTTGGGATTCAAAGGGCATTTTGCTCACTGATTACCTTCAGAAAGGTGCCACAATAAATATTATGCAGAACTTCTAAAAAAATTAAATGTTGAGATTCGTGCTAAACGGCCAGGAATGGCAAAGAAAAAGATTCTGTTTCACCAAGACAAGGCTCCCTCACATACCAGCACAGTTGCGATGTCCAAAATCCACGAGTTGCATTTCCAATTAGTACCGCATGCGCCTTATTCGCCCGATCTAGCCCCTTCCGACTTCCACCTTTTTCCAAAGTCGAAAACGGCACTAAGTGGAAAGAAATTTTCGTCTAACGACGAGCTTATCATCTTCGTAAATGAGTATTTTGCAAGCCTTCCGGAATCGCATTTTAGAGATGGCATAAGGGCATTGGAGCACCGCTGGAATAAATGTATTGCTCTTTTAGGAGAATTTACTGAAAAGTGAAAATTATTTTGTATTTAAAAAATTCGTTTTTCTTTTCCTTTCTCACTACTTGTCAAACTACCCTCGTATTTCGACAACTAAGTTGTCATTTTTAGTAGCAATTAAACATTATGTTCAACATGGGTACACGGTGTAGCTACACGGAAAAAGTTCTATTAGACGTCCATATAAACTCTCTATTTCGTGATTTTTCTGCGTAGTTTTGTTACGACCTATATTTCAACACCCTGTTCACCTTTTTTATTTACGATAACCATTTAACTATTAAAAGATGTTTTTAGGATATAGATATTAATGTGTTAAAGTACAATTTGCAAAGAACTTAACATTATTCTGATCCAAGAGCGAAAAATCTAATCAATTATTCAGATGCATTCGTTACGTAAGTCGACAAGGACGATCCGTGTTACGATAACGTTACATTGTAACAATCTCGAATTTAATCATTCAATTTGTTCAAACTCGGCGGATAACGATCTGAATACCATTTTCGAGGTCATCGCCATACGAATGCATTTCCTAATGCCATGCCCCACTCCCCTTGGATCAAGTTCGCACCGTCATTAATATTCGTTCGGGGATGAGGGCTGATGTGACCCGTTTGATATGGCCGGCGCCCGGTAACGCTTTCGCGCCAGAATTGGCGCTATTTTAAAGCGGTTAAATAATAAATAGGATCACGCACATGCCTTAGCGGGCGGCGTCGAGTTGATCCGGTAATTACAGATGGTAACACCGCCGCCACGCCGTCCCGGAATTATATTTCTTTTTAACTGGGTGTGCGTGTGTTCATGTACACCTTAATTTATACACGGCGAAATTCCGATTATCTTCGTAATAGACGGAACCGAAGAAATATTTAATGCTACACGGGTATTTCATGTCGTCGTAAAAGAAGAGTGTTTTTAAATAAATTAAAGTTAAGTACTGCTGGTGTTAAATATAAAACGTGTTTGTGTTAGCATGTCTATTGATTTTGAAGGGAAAACTAAAATAGATTTTAGACATTATCCTTTGGGTAACGCGAAGAGCGAAATAAAATTTTTGATATACTACTGTGGGCAAAAAATAGTAAGACTTTGTTCATAATTTTTAAATTCTTAATTTATTCTTCCAAATCTATTTCGTGCCCCTCAAAGTAATCCTCCCTGGCCCCAATACACTTGTGCCAACGTTTCTTCCAATTCTCGAAACAGTTGTTAAATTCAATTTCAAGAATAACCTTCAATGCGCGTAGCGAATCACAAAACGGTTTCCCCGGAGCGGTCGTTTGAGTTTGCTGAATAGCCAGAAGTCACACGGAGTTAAATCAGACGAATACGGTGGTTGCGGCACGATATTGGTTGAAAATTTGGCGAAAAAGTCACGAAGAATTAATGCAGTATGCGACTGTGCATTATCGTGGTGCAAAAACCAAGAGTTGTCGGCCCATAATTCTGGCCTCTTTTTACGAATAGCGTTGCGCAAACAACGCATAACACTCAAATAGTATTCTTTGTTGACAGTTTGGCCGGTCGGAAGGAATTCGGAGTGTACCACACCTCGATAATCGAAGAAAACTGTCAACATAACCTTGATTTTTGACTTGCTTTGACGTGGTTTTTTGGGCTTCCGCTCACCTTTTATACGATATTCGGCCGATTGATCGTCTGTTTCCGGGTCATAAGCGTAGATCCAAGTCTCATCTCCAGTTATGATGCCTTTTATTTTGTGTTGATAGTCGGAAAGCAGTGTTTCACAGACGTCAACGCGACGCTGTTTTTCGAAAAAATTGAGTGATTTTGGAACAAATCGTGCTTTCGCTTTTCTTAGGCACAAATGATCTTTCAAAATGGTTTTCACTGATCCTTCCGATATTCCAACGATGCCAGTAAGGTCTCTGACTGTTAATCGTCGATTCTCAAGCACCAATTCCTTGATTCTATTGACGTGTTGATCATCAGTTGATGTTGATGGCCGTCCTGGACGTGGTTCGACATTAACGCGTTCTCGACCCTCTTTGAATAATTTGTACCAATCAAAAACACTTGCTCGCGACAAACAATTATCACCGAAGGCCTTTTGCAACATTCTGAACGTTTAGGTACCAGAAATTTGATTCCGTACACAAAATTTAATGGAACTTCTTTGCTGAATAATTTCACTCATTGTAAAAATCGCCGAATGCACTTTTTGTACTTCAGAAAGACAAGCGTATACTAAACACTAATGAATATTTTGATGTGACATTTGGCACAGATGTCACTGACAGTCATACCAACCTAGAAAAAAATATTTCGACGAATGGGTTTTCGCGCGAAATTTAAATTAAAAAGTTTTACTATTTTTGTGCCCACAGTAGTATGTTTACAGTTTATATGACCTTCTACTTTAATGCGAAAACTTTAGACAAAATCAAATTCCACAATTCGCGATAGACTTTAATAATACCTCACAAATAAATGTAAAAACTTCAATCGTGTAATTTTCACAAAATTTTTTAATTTAAAAATGATAATTGCTTCACCAACACTAGTTTTTTCAGACTAAAAAGTAAATCTAACCAAAACGGAAGATATTTTGGTCAACTAAACGAAGTTAAGAATAGGGGTGATATACAATTACAAACAAATAATATTAAACGTGGAGAATTATTTAAATATATCGTATTATTTACTAGTAAACAAATATTAAATTATTTAATATTAAATACAATTATTTAATTAACAAGTATCTTAGTGTAATGCCGGACTCTAGGTTAATCTAGAAACAGCATATACAAGTTACGAACTACTATTGGTGTATCTACTCAACCAAATTCGCTATGGCATAGGGACAACAGAACAGGTTCTCAGACCCATCGTGACATACGCCATGTCGGTATGGAGACATGCAGTTGAATCCTGCATACAGAAAATACAAAGCAAACGAGGTAAGATGCTAAAGACTATCCTTGTTTCGTATTTAATTGGTGAAAATATCCAGATCTTAATTTTCCCATTATCAGGGAATTTTCCCAGAACTTTTCAAGTACATACACTATCGGTCATATTTATTTGCCAACCCCAATTTTATGTGTTTCCTGAAATACGGATTATCTTTCGAAAAATCTGTTTCATAATTATTCAACAATATTATTAGTGGAAATAATTCCATATGAATTTCTACGAAAATCTTAAATTGTTTATGATATATCGTAAAGGTGTCATAAATTGGAAAAATACCATAAATATTATATAGGCTAATCCCTTCAGTATTAACAGTTTTACCTGCATTTCCGAAAGGTATTACCGATATTGTGTTATTGTACTAACTAATTACAATATTAGGATGTGTTATTCAAAAAGGAAAATAAACTTTATGTCAGTCGTCGTTCATCTTTTGTTGCGAAAACAGTGAAATAGAGAGTTATTGTGAATATTTTAATGGAATGCCGAAGACGAAGGAATTATCTGTTGAAGTGCGTGCTATGATAATTGCTTATCATCGTACGGGTAAAAGTAATCGCGAAGTAATTGCAAAAGAAATATGATTAAATCGCGGAACCGTTGATTATAACGTTAAAAAATTTGAAGAAAGCGGTACATTTTCCAACAAAAGAAGATCTGAACGACGCAAAGCGACGACATCTGCAGATGACCGGCATCTAATACGGATAAGTAGACACGATAGACGAAAAACAGCACCAGAAATTGCTGCTGAAATGAATAGAGCGCGTGCTAAACCAATTAGTGTGTTCACGGTACAGAGAAGGTTAAGGCAAGCGGGTTTATACGGAAGAATTGCTCTGTGAAAACCACTACTACGAAAGCAAAACAAGATAGAACGACTAAACGACTAAATTGGGCTAAAAAACATAAGAATTGGACGATTGATCAGTGGAATAATGTGTTGTGGACAGACGAATCGAAGTTTGAACTTTTCGGTAGTAAGAGGCGAATATTCGTAAGAAAATCCGCAGGAGAAAAAGTACTGCCAGAATGTATTGTACCTACCGTAAAATATGGAGGAGGTTCAGTAATGATTTGGGGGTATTTTGGTGGAAGATCTGTAGGCGATCTCGTCAAAATTGAGGGAATCGTAAGAAAAGAAGGCTACAAGGAAATTTTAGAAAATAACGCTGTTCCTTCAGAACTAAGGATTCTTGGAGAAAAGTTTGTATTTCAACAGGACAACGATCCGAAACACACTTCTAGATTGTGTGGCGATTACTTGCGTCAACTAGAAGAGCAAGGGCAAATCTCTATAGTGGTATGGCCAGCTCAAAATCCTGATCTGAACCCAATAGAGCTTCTTTGGGAAGAATTGGACCGGAAGGTTCGAGAACGTGCTCTATCATCCACCACTGTACTGTGGGAACAACTTCAAGAAGCCTGGGTACAAATTACAAAAGATACACTGCAAAAATTAATTGAAAGAGTGCCGCGGTTATGTGCCGCAATTATTAAAAATAAAGGTAGGCGCATTGATGAGAGCAAAATTTAATAATAGTTAATGATAAAGTTTTTATATAAGAAAAATGTAACTACTTTATGTTTATTTTACACTATTGTATTGGTACAATAAATAAATTTTCAGTACACATTTGATAGTTTAATAATTTTGGCTAAAACTAAGGGTGGGCAAATAAATATGACCGGTAGTGTATTTTCAAGCCATTACACATCACGACAACCCCTTAGTTTCCTGAGTTAATATTGATGTCCTTCATGGTAAGCACAGATGCCCGTAAGATATATTGTTAGATGTTAAAACAGGTATTCTGTCTTAAACCCAACCGAACCAAAGATTACTTCAAAACACATAATTCGCAATAAATGAAAGGCACAATCCACATCGCAAGTGTACTCCCAATAAGTTTTCGTTTTCAACATAGCAAACTGATCACAACTACTTCGATGAAGGAGAACATAGTTCATCTTCAGATATCAACTAGAAAGTTAAAGTCGAAAAAAAAAGGTAATCCGGGATATTACTTGTTTGTCACCTTAAAACAAGTAGTTTATATGTTTACCGTTTCACCCAGTCACAAGAAATTTAAATAGGGTTTTTCAAGAACGCTAATATCGGTTCAGGAATTCTATCTTAGGAAAGACGAAAGATAACGTCGAGTTAAATTAGGAATCGGGGATTTACGAAATAAAATGCCGATATTGCAACAAACAATGCACCGGTCAAGCTAAAGGATCGATAGGAATCCGGTATAAAAGACGTATCGCGCACATCAAGTTTAGTCGACCTGAGAAATACAATTTAGCGAAACACGTGCTAGAAAATAATCATATTGTAACCGCAAACATAAATAATTACCGTGAATTGGATAGTTACGAGGGCATATTTATTGTGAAAAATAAAAACCGTGTGTTAAACATAGGTCCGATAACTATTCGTGCCTCTTTAAGTCACTGAAAGATATGATTATTGAAAAGGTCCATATATGGAAGCAGGAATGTGCTTTAGCATAAGTCTTAGTTTTAAGGTTAGGAAACATTAAATTATGTCAGAGTTAAATCAGCGTCGACTTGGTTGTTAGAGGAGAAAGTTTTACGGAGTTATTCTGTGCGAGTTTTATTGAGGATTACCAATCGAACTGAAAAGTCCCCGGTCTACCATAGTAAAACACAGTTTTTTGGCAAAATTCGATTTTATTATTCAACATAGTTGCCTTCGAGGGCGATACACCGATTATAGCGTTCTTCCAACTTTTCGATACCATTTTTGTAGTATGAATTGTCTTTAGCCTCGAAATAGGCCTCAGTTTCGGCGATCACCTCCTCATCCCTGCTAAATTTCTTCCCGGCGACCATTCTTTTGAGGTCTGCAAACAGAAAATAGTCGCTGGGGGCCACATCTGGAGAGTACGGTGGATGGGGAAGTAATTCGAAACCCAATTCACTTAATTTGGCCATTGTTTTCATTGATTTGTGACACGGTGCATTGTCTTGCTGAAACAGCACTTTCTTCTTCTTCATATGGGGCCGTTTTTTTGCGATTTCGTTCTTCAAACGGTCCAATAACGCTGTATAATGGTCGCTGTTGATGGACTGGCCCTTTTTAAGATAATCTATGAAAATTATTCCATGCCCATCCCAAAAAACTGACGCCATAACTTTTCCAGCTGACTGTTGCGTCTTTCCACGCTTTGGAGCCGGTTCATCGCGTGCAGTCCACTCGGCTGACTGTCGATTGGACTCTGGAGTGTAGTGATGAATCCATGTTTCATCCATTGTCACATATCGACGCAAAAACTCGGTTTTATTACGATTTAACAGCTTCAAACACAGCTCAGAATCATCAACTCGTTGTTGTTTTTGATCGAATGTGAGCTCGCGCGGCACCCATTTTGCACAGAGCTTCCGCATGCCCAAATACTCATGCACGATGTGTCCAACACGTTCCTTTGATATCTTTAGGATGTCAGCTATCTCGATCAACTTTACTTTACGGTCATTTAAAATGATTTTGCGAACTTTTTTGATGTTTTCGTCGGAGACAGCCTCTTTTGGTCGTCCACTGCGTTCGCCGTCTTCGGTACTCATTTCACCACGTTTAAACTTAGCATACCAATCAATTATGGTTAATTTTCCTGGCGCAGAGTCCGGAAACTCCTCATCAAGCCATGTTTTTGCTTCAACGGTATTTTGTCCCTTCAAAAAGCAGTACTTTATCAGCACACGAAATTCTTTTTTTTCCATTTTTTTAAATAACGAAAGTAGCTTCACTTTTAACGCAATATCTCAGTAACTAATGGTCGGATTGCTGTCCAATTTTGACACGTTTCGTTTGAAGGTTAGTACTATCTAAAAAACATATGGATTTAATAACAGTAATGCCATCTATGTGTCAGACCGGGGACTTTTCAGCCGACCTGGTATGATGATCATAACTTAGTTGTCGAAATACGTATACAGAAGACTAACATTGATACGGTAAGGGGTTATTTTGTCTTTTTTGATTATATCGTAGTGGTCATTGGAATAAATAAATATTACTATTATTATTATTAAAACGGCTTAATAGTCGTAATGATTACTTGCGTCAATTTCCTACCTTGGAGCATCATTATCTTTAATGGTCATGTTGATGACTTAAAAATATATTCGTGTGTTTCTAATCCCTGTGATGTGGAATTCCATCAACTCTTACCCATAAACCCATGCTGATTTCCGGATAATAAAGACTCAATAATGTTAAACAGTTGCTCTTAAATGATAGCTTTAATTCATCTATGCACTTATTGTACTGAACATCCTGTACATAACGTATTACACCGCTGAATGCCAACATTACACAATCGGATCTTATTCAACCTCCATTAAATTGTCGCCAGGGCACGAGAGTACTGCGGGGCGTGGAAGTATTCCAGTAATTTCATTAGCGGTCCAATTTGATATTCAGTTATCCGTATTGCACCACGGCCGACCGACGGAGGAATAGTTCCACGGGTGAACGAGCTGAATAATAACGGGACGCAGCCTCAAGACCTTTCCGATACAAAAAAAAAGAATACGCACCATTTAATGGGTTGTTCACCCTTTCGAATGTCTAAATAATAAAATCGAACGCTTCGTGCTTCCTATATCTTCAGGCTGTTATGCGAAATAATTGATTATAGGTTTATTAATTTGGAATTCTAATTTGGTCGAGACCTGTATTGACTAAATCCAGATGCCAGATAAGGACAACGTATAATGGAAAATTTATTCTCGCTTGTAGGTACAAGGGTGTACTGAAAAGTCCGGTAAACGATAATAAAGAAGAGAACTTTATTTTTTTTCAGTATAATCACCGGCCACCTCGATGCATTTGAATCGGCGATGATCCAAAGTCTTTATGCCTGGATAGAATTCAGAACTCTTGAATTCGTTTAATCAAAAGAGGAGAATAAAACCCCTTTCCTACAATAATATACGTTTTTCGGCAATTAAGTTGTTATCATCGCCAGATTATCAATCACAGTGTCGCGCCTGGAACCGCAATAAAACTCGCACAGAAACAAGTTCGTATCAGACTTTAGCCGTCGAAAGTCAAACACAAACTGTAGATTGTTTCACATAATTTTAAAATATATTTTAGTCTTAAAACTTATCTAAAAGTCTATCCCCCGCTTACACATACAAGCTTTACTTTAACGATTGGATTTATTCGGTAGATAAAACTTAGTATGCGCCATATATTCTTTATACCGGGTTCCTATTGATTGTTGCTGTCTGACCAATGTATTGTTACTGCAACAATCTAGACATTTTATTTTGTAAATCTCCGATTTCTCATTTAACTTAACCTTGTCTTTCGCATTTCTTAAGAGACATTTAATAGAGTTATTGGATCGAAATGTAACTTGAAAACTGGGTGAAACAGTATGCGTATAAATTGCTTGTCTTGATTCTTTTGAGGCAACAGATATATGGTATCCCGGATTCTTTTTTAAAGTTATCTTTCCTAATTAATCAATTGATTATTTCCGAATCAAAACCATTGTCTTTGTTACCGGAAAACTAAGCAAACGATTAATGAGAAAATTGAATGAAGCCATCTTTTGTTGCATGCTATGATTTGAATCCGCTGTGGTAAATCTATTGTTTCAAAAACACTCTCGTGAGATTTGAAATTATGCATCCACCTCTGGATAACATTGAAAAAAATACTTTGTGCTACAAAGTGTAAAGTATGAACTTTACACGTCACATGTAAAAGTCCCTCACGTTTGCCTCTAAGGGAATGGCCTACACTATACATTGTCGCTGCACACCACCCAAAATAATCAACAGTTGGTCAGTTGAAAGTTGAAATTTTTTTGGCGTACCCAGTACTACCTCTATAATTGTTTCGCAGTGCACTTTTCTAATCTTTTACAAGCTATTACGAGCACTTTAACCGAATCTAGAACACGCGCTATAACATTGAAAATAGAATTTTTTTTTTCGGTCTGTCGTTTCGTCGACACATGACTACAACTGTCGTTACGCCCAGTTGGTGTCTTATGGCTCTGTAACGCTCTCCGTGATGGCAGCTTCCAGTTGGGATTGTGCTTATTTCAGAAGTCATGAAACGGTTGCTCGTCGAGAAGGTGAAGTTTCAAATCACAGACAATTATTATGAACAGTACATCCAACATAAATTGTGTTGTTTGTGTCACGCTATTTTTCTTATTTTAGTGTTGATCACGTTGATGATGACCTATATATGATTTTCACAGTCGTGCTTGTCTCAACACATCGATTGTTTATCACAAACTTTACAGTACATCTTAGCATCATAATAATATAAATTGGGAAATTCATTAATAAACTTTCGCACTGCGTTAACTAATGATCTCTGTTTCCCTTACGTACGTTCGTCATACTTAATAATTATACTTTCGCCTTATATAAAGATCCGTCCGGTACTAATTTATAATTCTACATTTCATCTGTTTTATTGCATTACCCTGGTGGGGGCTGTGCGTACTCAGTACGAACTTGGTTTGCGGGAAGACATCCCAACTCTGCGTATGTTGAATCTGATAATATTATAGCGTTGTGAAAGAACTATTATTTATTGTAAATAGTGTTTAAACATTGTCTTTCGTATCTTTCCATTGTTGTTAAATTAAATGTTCAAATAGTTAAAGCCGATTTTATTCAATTTTGAAAATAAAAATAAATTTAGTGAAAATTGTAACACTCTGTGTATTTATTAATTTAACCACTTGTAGTTAATTAAGAAAACTACAAAATATTATTTTATAAAGTGCATTGACGAGTAAAATAATTAAATTCATTTGAAACACTTGAGTAAAATTATTTTAATCGAAGAAATATTAACGTTTATATCTCGGAAATATCTGGACTTCCTCAGTGATTGAAGTTTCTATCTTTATCGTTTTTCATAAGTTTGTTTTGTAAAATTAAAATTTTTCTATCTACCGATTCACTAAATTTTATTCAAATCTATTGGGTTGGCAACTAAGTTCTTTCGGTTTTTACTGATAGAGAGCGTTGCTTAATTTTTTGTATAACGTATGTTAGTGCTGTACTTTACCGTTTGTCGCGTGATACTAGTCACATTGACGTAACTTCAGAAGCAAGTAGTGTGTGATTTTTATTAAAGCTCTTAGTTGTGGGTTAATTTTAAATGGAGTGTTGAAACGAACATTTTCGACATATTTTACTATTTTACAATATTTCCGCAAAGGAAAGAAAGCTGCTGCGGCTCACAAAAAGATATGTGAAGTTTATGGTGCTAATTGCTTAACAGAGCGCACGTGTCAGCATTGGTATAAAAAATTCCGTTCTGGAGATTTTTCCCTCAAAGATGAGCAATGTTCTGGTCGGCCTACTGAAGTTGATGATGACCAAATCAAAGTCATAATTGAAGAGGATCGTCATATAACTGTTCGAGAGGTTGCGGAGAGGCTACATGTATCGCACACAACAATTGAAAAACATTTAAAATGTCTTGGGCTAGTTAAGAATCTTGATATTTGGGTACCTCACGAATTGAAAGAAATTCATTTAACGCAAAGAATCAACTTTTGCGATATGCACCTTAGACGAAATGAAACCGACCCTTTCTTAAAAAGAATCATCACTGATGATGAAAAATGGGTCCTGTACAGTAACATAGTTCGAAAACGATCATGGAGCAAACACGATAAACCAGCTCAAACCACATCGAAAGCTGAATTGCATCCGAAAAAGATCATGCTGTCAGTTTAGTGGGATTACAAAGGTGTTGTGTTTTTTGAGCTGCTTCCAAGGAACTAAACGATCAATTCTGATGTTTACTGTCAACAATTAATAAAACTGGATGAAGCAATCAAAGAAAAACGCCCAGAATTGTCAAATCGGAAATGTGTAGTTTTCCACCAAGATAATGCAAGGCCTCACACATCTTTGGCAACTCGTGGGAAACTATTGGAGCTTGGCTGGGAAGTAATGCCACATCCCCCATACAGCCCTGATCTAGCACCATCTGATTACCATTTATCTCAAAGTTTGCAGAATTCTTTGAATGGTAAAACTTTCACAAATGACGATGACTTTCACTCGCACCTGGTTCACTTTTTTGCTGATAAGGACCAGAAATTTTATCAGGGCGGAATTATGCAGCTGAAAGAAAGATGGCAAAAGGTCATTGAGCAAAATGGAAAATATATAATTGATTAAAAACTATTCTTTGTTTAAAGAAAAGTGTTTTATTTTATACTACAAAACCGAAAGTACTTAGTTGCCAACCCAATAGTAGGAATACTTATGATATCTATCTGAAATGCTCAAATTGTGTATTTTTCTGAACAACGTTTATAATGTCCGGTCACCGTATAAATATGCATCCCTAGAGTATTTGTTTCTTCTATAACACAATATATACAACGACCCAAGAACAATTGAGTTTATTATGTATGAACGAACATGTTTTAAACTGTCTATATCCGAGAGGGAACAGCCAATACGTAAATAATTCAGTAACTTAGCTGTCGACATTAATTTGCGCCATTTTTATCGTCGCCATTAATCTATCCACTGTATTGGGCATGGACGGTCAGATGAATTAATAAAAGCACATTGTCCGGCATACAAATACACCTTCGCGAACGAGCGTTTAAAAGGGAGTCAATGTCAGTTCGAAACCTGTCGTGCTCAATTCACATCATACTCGATCGCTACCGCATCGAAGAAAATACTTTATGTTCCGTGATCGCCTGTGTTGGATGCTTTTCACCCACTTTCTTTTCTAAGGTTTATTTTGGTGTGTTTGTTTTCTTTTTTTTTCCGACGGAGTTAATGTTATAAATTCACCTTGTATTGGCTATTGATGAAGCAATTTGATGTAAGTTATTGCAGGACTTTTTCGAGAGAATTTACAGAGGTAATTGGTCGGGACGCTTGTAAGTTTTTGCGGCCAATTTGTGGGGTCAATAAGTTTGTTTAGATTGGCTTTATTTCGTGTTTACATTTGGATACGTTATAATACTTTACATTACGTAATTATACAGCTTACTGTTGAATTAACTTATCATAATAATGTATATAAACCCATAAATAAAGATGAAAGACTAGTTATAGTCTACATGAACGCTTCACCATATTATTAAAGTTTGAGACGTGATTTTATTTTACTCTTATATAGCGGGTGTCCCATGACATGATTGCCACAGCTTGAGGATGGGTTACTGAAGCAAAACTCTATCGTAACTGAGTTCCAAGCATTTGACTTTTTAGATAATTGTAGTCTAGTCCAGTTGTTAAAAAGTCAAGGTGGTAATGATTCATCAGTTATTATTCATTGTGACAGTAAACGTCAATTAAGTTAATTTAGAGTTAATCAAAAAAAGGTAAATAAACCTCGTTTCCACACTAATGTTCGTATCTTACGCGTGTGTGTTTGGCTTCCAACAATTAATGTGTTGTACGGATTTGTTTTTGTACGACCCTGTGATTAATTGTCAGCTGACGATGACAACTTAGTTGTCGAAATGTGTGTACGTAAAACGAACATTATTATGGAAAAGGGTTTTATTTACCTTTTCGATTAATTTAATCAACCACATGGACAATGCATTAACAGCTGTAAAATAACAACACTAAAAAGAATTAGAAAGATTATACCAGGGTAACCGTTTATATTTCGGGAATAACAAAACAAAAAAAATGTTTTATTATCGAAA
The DNA here is from genome assembly GCA_031893035.1 of Dermolepida albohirtum. Classification (NCBI taxonomy): domain Eukaryota; kingdom Metazoa; phylum Arthropoda; class Insecta; order Coleoptera; family Scarabaeidae; genus Dermolepida; species Dermolepida albohirtum. The sequence continues at coordinate 728,091 of JAVIWB010006353.1, read as the reverse complement.
ATAGTTTTATTGCTTTTCAAAATATTCTCCTTGAAAATCAATACACTTTTACATTCGTTTAAACCAAAATATGAGTTTTGAATGTCTCAACTGCCGGCGTAGAAAACCGTTGACTACGAAGAAATCACAGGGCGCTAGATCAGGGCTGTAGGGCGGATGGCTCATCAATTCAATGTTTTGCCCGATCAAATATTCAATTGTTTGAACCGACCTGTGAGAGCTCGCAGTGTCATGGTGGTGAATGATCTGTCGTTTTCGGTTTGTTTTCCTTATTTCTTCAAAAAATTTTGGCAAGCAATTAGTTGTGTACTATTCGGAATTAACCGTTCTACAACTCTCTAAAGGCACGGTTACAACGTGACCGGTTCTTCCGAAAAAACAGGCGACCATTTGTTTTGATGTGCTTCGAGCGCGAACAACTTTTGTTGGTTTTGGCTCATCTTGGAATACCCACACAGTCGATTGCTGTTTACTGTCGGGCTCCTGCATGTAAATCCAAGATTGATCAACTGTGACGACTTTATAAATGTTCTTTGAAGTACCGCCATTGTATGTTTTGTGAATTTCTTGGCACCAACCGACGCGAGTCCGTTTCTTGAGCGGTTGTCAAATAATGTGCTAACCAACGTGAACATAGCTTCTTGCTAGCTAGCTAAATATTCATGCAGGATTTTATACATGCTGGTGTTACTAATACCGAGAGGTGCCTCGATCTTACGGTATATCACATGACAGTCTTGCATTATAAATTCAGACACTGCATTAATGTTTTCCGACATAACGACATTTGTGGAACGACCTTCACGAAATTCATCATCCAAGAACGCCGTCCAAATTTGAATACACTATACCAACGATATACTATAATTTTCGCTGGTGCTTCAACACCATATAAAGAATTCAGCTCGTCGACGCATTCTTGTTGAGATAATCCACGCCGAAAGTTACGAAAGATAATCGCACGAAAATGTTCACGAGTTAATTCCATTTTTTCAAATTACTGTGAACAATTGAAATAGCGACCGGAAAATAAAACTGTCAAGATAAATGTATTTTTAAAAATGACAAACTTCACGATGCAATCATCAGATCGGAGGCAACACTAACAGTATTACCAGTTCCTTAAATATAAACGGCTAGCCTCGTAATACGTTTCAAAATGGAGGACAACAGAAAAACTACTTGCATACCTTCCATATAGAGTCACATGAATTTCTGTCTGCTCAATGTTATAATCCAGACAAAGCTATATCAGAACAATTAATGCAAACTTCGGTATAAATAATAAAACACAAAACAAAGAACTGAAAATGGTTGGAATAAGTCGTTCAGGATCCAAGCATTTCTGTTATGAAACCAAACCAATTGAAGAACGATTTTACTGTTCAGATGACAAATGGAAAAGGGAAGTGCCATTCTTTGATATTAAAAGCAAGCTACGTAATTTCTGCCTGCGAAAGAAATCTAAGACAGGTACCAACATTGACTAAAAATACGAACCAAAAATACATTGAACTAGAAAAGAAAGGGTGAAATGATAACGAATACGAATGAATAAAAAGTGTAACTAAGCAAAAGAAAATACAAATTAAGCTGCGAAATGACAGAAATGATCGCCAAACAATATCAATGTACGTAGCTTAAAACATAGTTCGCAATGATGGGGGTAAGCAAACCTTGTCACTGACAATTAACCTTTACAATAATAATAATAATAATAATAATAATATTTATTAAGTTACCCAACAGAGGTTATTACTCCAGAACGGGTAACAAACAAAGAAATACAAAAAAAATTAAACAATAGTTACATTGTGAAAATGAAATGTGTATCTCAAAACAAATATATTTTTACAAATAGTGGTCATAGCAAATCGTACTGCAGATTGTTGAAATTCATCGCCGAATGAACCAAAGGGGCCTTCAGCAAAATATTAGTCCTTGCCGTAGGGACACAAATTAGTTGATTCGCCCTTTTCCAGGCGTGGAACAATGAAATAAACACGCGACAGTAAATCCGGCGTATCAACCCTCCCAGTAACGACACTCTGCATACATAAAGCGCTAAGAGTTTTTCTCCTATCAAACAGCGATACGATGTCATGTCGCTCGAACAACTCGTTGTAATTTACTCCACGGACAGGATATCGACCATCACATTTAAATGAGAGGTATTTCAAAAATTTGCGTTACATCTGTTCCAGGAGGCTAGTTTGAGATTTGTAGATGGGGTATCAGACTATAGATGCATATTCCAGTTTGGAAACGACATGAGCAAAGAAAAGGGTCTTCAAAGTGTCCATATAATGAAAGTATCGGCATGTGCGAATTATAAAACCGAGAGATCTGGAAGCCGCAGCCGTCACACCAAGAACATGATCGGAGAAAGTAAATTTCTCGTCAAATATTACCCCAAGATCTCTGATCGAGGACTTACGAGAAATCGTAACGCCGCCAATTGAGCAACAGGATTCTATTCTAGAAATCCTTCTAGAGTAAGACACTAGGAAACACTTCTCAATGTTTAAATAATAACATAAGCGGGAAAATGAAGGATTGATACGTCCAAACACTGCCAAATACACAGGAAGGGGATAGCATCAATAATGTCGATACTAAGTCAATAAATGAAGATTATTTTCAGAGATAAAAGGAAATAAAATAATAACAAGGTAAACAAAGTACTACGTATAAAGCGACAGAAAGTAAAAGTAACGGAACAATTAGGCGAAAGAAATATAATGGAATATAAAGTAGATTCTGATTTACAGATATAACAAAAGAGAAATCTTCACATGAAACATTAAATTCTTAAGTTAAATGAAACGAAACACAAAGAGGCAAAAGAAAATACGTCAACCGTATCAAAATAAAGTCTTGAATGGATATGTATACTCGTCAAAAGCAGTTAACTGGTTAACAAATACATAGTTTCATTTTTAACAGTCGAACGGTTAAAAGGGCTCTACTTCTAGACATACCCTTTGTTACAAAGGTTAGTTTGGAGATAAGAAGTATACAAAATGGATGTCTAAAGAAAAGAGTTTCAAAGAAAGGCTTTCTTTGCTAAATCGACTGCAATATATCACATGTCCCAGTCGAAAATCCAAATAAATGAGCTCGACTCGGATAATTTCATTGCATTAATCAATCCGGCACATTCCATTGTAATTGATGCGCAGGTTATCCTACCAAACACGCTGCCACAACGAAGGTGAAGTGTTCTCGCTTCATTAGCATCGTTTCGTGTAAAGGTCACTCTGCGCACCATTCGACGGCTCCGGACAATCTGCGCTTTTAATAAAAAATTTCTCCCAATCTGTTTTCAAATATTAACTTCAAAGGGTTTAAGGTCGGCGTATATAATTAATCACGGGTCATGCCCCAGTCCCAGTAGGCGCTTACATTTTTAATGTGGAAGAACGCAGCTTTCCTAAAAGACCGCCTGTTCCTATACATCGCACATGTTCATTCGTCCTCTCGAATGTACGTATGTACGTCTGTACGAGTGCGCCTTCCGCTGAATAATTATTCTAAATGCGGGCATACTCGTAAACGTTTACGAATGTATGTAGGTCAATTTAATGGGAATAGAAAGAGATGGAAATTGAAGGGAATTTTTTAATTATAGCGAAGGAAAGGAGATCGTCGGTTCTGAAAAGTAATGGGGTATAAAAGAGAGTATGTTTCGTTGTCCAATACATTAATTATTGTTTATGTTCGTTCGTTATTGTTCGCTGATTAATTAATTAACTCAGAAATTTTAACTCAAAAATTATATTATCTACACGTCACTGATACTTTACGTTTACATTTTCGCGGAAAGATGGAAAAATTCGTAACAGCGAGACACCTTTCCTGTATACTTTATGAGAAGAAAGGCATAGAAGAACGACTCAGATCAGTCATGTGATAGACATTAGTTACTAACCAGGGAAGAATAACAATCCCAAAATTCAGAAAATTTCGGAAATTTATGTATGTGTAGTTCACCTTAGTGTATGTTCAAAGCCTTTTTTTGTGCGGAAAACATGTAGAGGGAGTGAAAGCTTTTCGTGTATTACTGAGTTATTTAATAATTTAACACTTTAACATTTGCACTAAAAATTTAAGTGAAATCCCATGATATTGTATAATTTACTGTATATATATATATATATATATATATATATATACCGTGAATATATTTTATAATGCAACATGCACATACATACATAACGTAATAATGAAATGACAGCAATGTATTTTAGCGTGTATTTTATTTTGCAACATAGGATGTGAAATACAGTAGTTGAACAAAATTTAAAAACTAATTTAACAAATTTTCAAAAATGTCACCATTGACGGCCAGACAGTATCCTAAGCGATTGTAGAATTCATTTATTGTATTTTGTATCTGCTCTGGAGTTATTTCTCTTGCAGCAACTCGTATTCTATTTTTTAATTGGTCAATATTGTTTAGAGGTTCTCCATGAAAAACTTTATTTCTGATACATGACCAAAGAAAGAAATCGTTTGGAGATAGGTCTGGTGACCTTGCGGACCATTCTACTTCTCCTCCACAGCCTATCCAACGCTTTGGAAATCTTTGGTTGAAAAATGTTCTAACCATATGAGAATTATGTGCCGGCGCGCCATCATGCTGGTACCAAATCTCACCATCAATATTTAAAGCGTGGAGGGCTGGCATAACTCTGTACTCAAGCATTTCTAAATATTTTTCTCCTGTAAGAGTACCCTCAATAAAAAACGGCCCTACAATAGGGTGTCCAATCAACCCAGTCCAAACATTGACTTTCTGTGGCCGCTGAGTCCTTGTGATATGATATCTATGCAAATTTTGTCTACTCCAGTAGCGGCAGTTCTGTGAATTTACTTCACCATTTACATAAAATGTTGCTTCATCTGTAAAGCAAATTCTGCGTAGTAAAGTATCATCATTATGAAGCTTATCCAACATGATTTCACAAAAGTTACTTCTTCTTTCTGCATCATTCGCAATTAGTTCCTGATGGTTTTGAAAATGATACGACTTAAAATGTTCTCGTTTTAGTAGTTTATGCACGGAAGATTTGCTTACATTTGTAGTTTGTGCTAAAGCTCTTGTGGAGAGCATAATAACATATCTTGGCCTATTCTTTTTTTTATGATTAGGAACGATGCATCCATTATTGTTATACTTCTGTACTAACCTACTTATTGTAGTTGGACTCGGTCTTGGACGGTCAGGATATGTAATTTGAAACAAATCTGCTACTCTCCTCAAACTCATATTCGAGTTATACCAGTTCACTAATAACAGTTTTTCTTCTACACTATACATACCTCAAAAATAGAGTAACTTATTTTGACATCCTATGTTGCAAAATAAAATACACGCTAAAATACATTGCTGTCATTTCATTATTACGTTACTCTAGCAACTAGTGTATGTATGTGCATGTTGCATTATAAAATATATTCACGGTATATAATAATAATAAGCTTTATTTTACCATCTATTATAATACAAATAAAGTGGTAACGTCATTGTCTATGATGGTCTGTGTGTGTATGTACGTGTATATGTACTGTGTGTAAGTGTGGTGTAAACATATGTGTGCACAAAGCAGAACATACAGTTTAATATTTGATTACTTTAATCTGCTCTTCGAACTCCGTTACTGTGTAGAATCCGTTTTGTAAAAGAAATGTTTTTATGTCATTTCTGAATTTCAAAATGGGTTTTTCAGTCCACGATAATGGCAACCTGTTAAACATATCCAAATGTTTGTGTTGGGCAGCAGTAGTACGTAGCCTATGGTTGGGAAGAAGTATTTGTTGTCTGGATCTCAGTTGTATTGCTCTTCCCTCTCCTTTCCTTTTCTGGGTTGGTAGCTCTCGTTTAGCGCGCAGCAATTGCTTGCATATGTATGTGGAGGCCAACGTCATTATTTTATTTTTTATGAATATAGGTCTACAATGTCCCGTTATATTAACTTGTTATTAACTTGTAAATTAAAAATGTCATTTGCATGCACTGAATCGCCCCATAGTTGGACACTGTATGCCATCCGCGAGTGAAAAAGTGCGTGATAAGCTGTTTTTGCAGTTTCCTTATTTGTAATGGCTCTGATTCTCCGCACAGCATATATTGCACAAGAGAGTTTTTTCGAGAGGGCGTCCACTTCATCCTTCCAGGTTAGTCTGGTATCTAAATTTATTCCCAATATTTTCACTGACCCTGCATTCGCGGGAGTTTCTTTCCTTTTGGAAGTGAATGCCAGTTTGACAGTTTTGGCTTCATTCAGGACCAGCTTGTTTGCCGAAAACCATGCCATGGCCTCCGACAGCGTTTCGTGAGCCCCTTCTCCAATATATATATATATATATAATGGGTGTTCCAAAATTACGCAAGATTTGAATTTGTCACCATTTGTGCAGTAAAGTGTTGGCAACCCTAAAAAAAAACAATTCGACAGCTGACAGTTTAGGGTTAGTAAAAATGGAGCGTTACACGATAGTACAACGTGTCTTCATTATCGAACAATATTTCAAAAATAATGAAAGCTTGGCGACCGCAGTTCGAAAATTTCAAACAAAATATGGTCGGAATAGTGTTTTAACTTCGTCAACTGTGAAGAGATTAATCGATAAATTCAGGGAGACTGGATCCGTTGGAGACGCCAAACGCACTGGTCGTCCAGAATCAAGCCGTTCAAATGTCAGTATCGAAGCAGTGCGTGAGAGTGTCGGTGACAATCCAGGAACCTCAATTCGGCGTCGTAGACAAGAATTGCAAATTTCGAGAAGCTCTCTACAGCGTATACTCACTAAAGATCTGTGTCTCCATGCGTACAAAATTCAATTGACACAACAACTGAAGCCTAATGACCATGCACAGCGAAGAAAGTTCGTTGAATGGATTATTGAACATCAACAAATGGATGCTGATTTTTCGAGCAAAATCATCCTAAGCGACAAAGCACATTTTCACCTCGATGGCTTTGTTAATTGCCAAAATTTCCGCTTTTGGGGTTCTTAGAACCCACATATAATTATTGAAAAACAAATGCATTCACAATTGTTACTGATGCTCGATATCGCGACATGATAACACAGTTCTTTGTGCCGAAATTGGATGATATTGATGTGGCAAATATGTGGTTTCAACAAGACGGTGCCACATGCCATACAGCCCGTGAAATAATTCAATTACTGCATGAGACATTTCCAAGTCGTGTACTCTCGTTTCGGTGATTAGAATTGGCCCCCTAGATCGTGAGATGTAACACCATTAGAATTTATTTTTATGGGGTTATTTGAAATCGCAGATCTATGTCAACAAACCCACAACCACCCGTGCATTAAAGGAAGAGATTCAACGCTGAATCAACGAAATTCAGCCACATTTATGCATAATGGTCATGGAAAATTTCAACAAACGAGTGCTTATGTACATGCAAAGCCGTGGAGGCCATTTTCCCGATGTGTTATTCCATAAATAACCCTATCCTATGTACTTTATGATTCAATAAAAAAATAACAATCAAAAGACTAAAAACTGTTTCCTATTTAATTCAAATCTTGCGTTATATATATATATATATATATATATATATATATATATAGAGAGAGAGAGAGAGGGAGAGAGAGGATAAGGAACTATATTTGAAATAACATACTTATGCTATCTAACTGTAACATAGAAACATTGCTTGTGCATTTGTTTGATGCTCACCTTTTGTTACATTTTCACGTTGAATCAGTTCTTTATTAATTTGTTCACAAACTTATTATTTAAATAAAGAATTAGTCTCTTTTGTTGCGTTTAATATCTTTAAGGGAATTCTCGGCCAACTTTGTGGCTTAATAGAGCTACGGCCTTCCGAGAGACTTTATGTGTGCCATTATTTGTTCTTGGCGCCCTTTATGAGCATCTACCTCCGACTATTTAGCTTGCGAACCACGACTTCGGCGACAGCTGGCTGGCCACTGTTCCGTCGCTGGCCAGATAAACAAAGGCTCCCTGAGTTGGTGGTTCGCGACCTGTAGCATCCTTGTTTATACGACGTGTGTAATAGTAAACTTATTTTTTTGATGTTTATGATTTAAAGTTAAGAAAATAATGATATTTTACTCTAGATTGGAGTATTATGATATTTATGCATCAGTTATATAATTAATATCTATTCGACAAAAGATAATTAATATTTAGAGAAACTTAAAATATAAAACACAGCATTTTTCATTACTTAACTTGAAAGGTTAATACGTAGTCATTTTTCTTTTAAAAAAATAAAATATAAGGGTGAATTGTTCATTCTGAGGACATTATTCCTTAATTCAACTCAAAGACTTGCCAAATGATTGTACGCTGAAACAAGAGTAAAAGTAAGATAGAAAAGTAAGTACAAAGGGTACTAGGAAAGTATTGCAATATGACGCAACAATGAATCGTAGGAAACTGCTTGTTACTGCATGTTGAGATATGTTCTTACTTGCATAGTAACCTAGTAACCGTCGTGCCACGTCGATGGGCTCAGTTATTGATTAGCAGTGAGAGTGTAAAGTGCTTGCGATGGCATCGTGGTCACGAAATGAGTTTTGCGTTATAATTTCGTGCGTGGTTTAAATATAAACCTGTGCTTCGAAGCAATGACTCTTGCACTGGGTGATGTTTGTTCACATCGCACAACGATATTCAGGTGGTATAGAGAATTCCAAAGGGGAAATTTAACTGTGGAGGATGCTGAGAGGCCGGGAAGGCCACGAACGTCAGTTACTGGGGAAAGCGTTACTACTGTGAGGAAAATGCTTGGCCAGGACAGGCGAGTGACCTACCAACAGATAGAGGGTACTTCGGGCCTAAATGCACCAGCAATTTGTACGATTCTGCATAATCATTTGCACGCGAAGGAACTTTATTCTCTCTGGGTGCCGCATCGACTGACTGAAGAGCAAATGACACGACGTGTGACTTGGCACTGGAAGATGCTAAAAAAGTTTAATAAGGGACAATCTCGGTATATGAACAACATCGTGACAGGTGACGAGGCTTGGCTGTACTATTACGATGTGCCGACCAAAGCTCAAAACAAAGTTTTGGTCTTTGATGATGAGGACACACCCGTAGTTGTCAGAAAATCCCAATCTGTAAAGAGGAAAATGATGGCTGAATTTTTTTAAATCGAGTGGAATTGTGCAACGCGTCGATTTGGACACACAGCAGACAGTCACAGCTAAGTGGTATACTGAACAGTGCCTGCCTAAAGTCATTGGGCCTATGGAGAACCTGCCGCCAAAGTAAAGAATGGATACCTGGTTCCTCCATCACGATAATTCTTCAGCTCACCGCGCCAAAGAGTGCACCGAATGTTTTACCACGACAGGATTGAAACTTCTCGAGCACTCTCCCTACAGTCCAGATCTTGCTCCTTGCGACTTTGCACTGTTCACGCATGCGGAAATGAAGCTAAAAGTGAGGTGGTTTTCCAGTGATGAGGACCTTCTGCGGGCTTGGGAAAACGAGTGTGCTCTACTCCCTAGTGAAACTTGGCAGAATTGGTTTAAAGATTGGTGTCGGAAGATGGGGAGGTGTATTGAGTCTAGAGGAAATTACTTTGAAAAAATTAAATAAACAAAGCTGTATTGCAAAACTTTCCTAGTACCCTTGGTATTATATTTATTTTATTTGATTTTTAGTTAAACATGTTTTGTTTTCATTTGATGCTTTCATAGATTTATTCATATCTAATTTCATTCACATATTCATATATACTCACTTCGTAGCACTTGGGCATTTTATAAAGTGGGGATTGTCAATTACATAATAATATATATAAGTATTCTTGTATATAGTGTAGGAATCTAGAATCTGGGAAAACCGAAGTAGCAGTTGTTTGCGTGCCGAGCAACTAACGGTAATTAATTAATATAAATGGTGTTGACGCAGCCCGTACGCCTTATAAACATAAGTTACTGGTTAAGCGTGATTATATTGTATTTTGTACGACCGAAGTCATCCAATTATTTACGATTTTTATTACACGCAATTATATTATTAAAACACTGTACTATGTATGTCAGTTATACAGTAACTTGAAGAAGGTGAAAATTAGTAGAACAAAATGCTTACTAACTGCTAATATTTTTAATTTTATACGAATATTGATTGAATTACTATCTGCTTCTGGGCATCCGGGCTGGAACCACGTCACTGGTATAATTGCCGACGTTTCGTACCCATTCGTATGGGATATTGTCAGGGCTCAACTACTGTTACTGTCGGTCGCACTGAAACTGCGAACGTCGGCAATGAATGTCGACAGTTATACCGACGCGATTCCAGCCCGGAAGCCCAGAAGCCGATAGTATGGATCACGACCGCGGAAGTCTACGTACCAGATTGATTCACTTATTTTTCTTATTGAAATTATGTCAGTAAAGTTATTGTTTATAGTTTGCGTTCTGTGGAGGCAAGATAATAATAATATTGTTGTCAAACTTTTATCTGGCATTGTATACGGTGATGTTCTCATAATACGATGAAGCAAACAAAATTATAGTGGGTTGGCAACTATGTACTTTCGGTTTTGTAGTATAAAATAAAACACTTTTTTTTTAAACAAAGAATAGTTTTTAATCAATTATATATTTTCCATTTTGCTCAATGACCTTTTGCCATCTTTCTTTCAGCTGCATGATTCCGCGCTCATAAAATTTCTGGTCCTTATCAGCAAAAAAGTGAACCAGATGCGAGTGAAGGTCATCGTCATTTGTGAAAGTTTTACCATTCAAAGAAGTCTGCAAACTTCGAAATAAATGGTAATCAGATGGTGCTAGATCAGGGCTGTATGGGGGATGTGGCATCACTTCCCAGCCAAGCTTCAATAGTTTCCCACAAGTTGCCAAAGATGTGTGAGGCCTTGCATTATCTTGGTGGAAAACTACACCTTTCCGATTTGACAATCCTGGCCGTTTTACTTTGATTGCTTCATCCAGTTTTATTAATTGTTGACAGTAAACATCAGAATTTATCGTTTGGTTCCTTGGAAGCAGCTCAAAAAACACAACACCTTTGTAATCCCACCAAACTGACAGTATGATCTTTTTTGGATGCAATTCAGCTTTCGATGTGGTTTGAGCTGGTTTATCGTGTTTGGTCCATGATCGTTTTCGAACTATGTTACTGTACAGGACCCATTTTTCATCACCAGTGATGATTCTTTTAAGAAAGGGTCGGATTCATTTCGTCTAAGGTGCATATCGCAAAAGTTGTTTCTTTGTGAATGAATGAATTTCTTTCAATTCGTGAGGTACCCAAATATCAAGCTTCTTAACTAGCACTTAACTAAGACATTTTAAATGTTTTTCAATTGTTGTGTGCGATACATGTAGCCTCTCCGCAACCTCTCGAACAGTTATATGACGATCCTCTTCAATTATGACTTTGATTTGGTCATCATCAACATCAGTAGGCCGACCAGAACGTTGCTCATCTTTGAGGGAAAAATCTCCAGAACGGAATTTTTTATACTAATTAGCAATTAGCACCATAAACTTCACATATCTTTTTGTGACGGTAAAGTACAGCACTAACATACGTTATACAAAAAATAAAGCAACGCTCTCTATCAGCAAAAACCGAAAGTACTTACTTGCCAACCCAATACATCACAAAATTTAAGAACACTCAGTATATAATCGAAATTTTAAACAAGCATAAATTTTTTATATGTCGAAGAATATGTCAATTATTGCTAAATTTAATTCTAGACACTTTTGATAGGATCACAATGAAATAATAGGATTTAAAATGCCGCCATTTTCTAACTTGGCTTTTGTTGAAAAATTAGCAATTTAATCAACCAAGTTATCAGAAATTTTATATATCATACCAATTACATTATTTAAACACATTCTTGACGCCTAGGTATTTTCCCTAACGCTCTTTGAGTTTGGATTTACTTTGAAGAATTCCTGGCGTTCCTTCTTAGATTTTGTTTCGATCTGAAGATAAACCTAAAACGTCATCGAAAGTAGACATTAGCTAGTGGTAAAAAAGTTATATAATCACGTCAACGCGAGACCGGATACAAGTTTGATCGCCCCTTAAAATTATTGGATCTTGAGTGGAATGTGCTGTCGCACCTACTCGCCAACCCTTGCGCCTACAGACTTCCACTTGTATAATTCTTTCCTAAACCCCTTACGCGGTATAACGTTCAACTTAGATGACGCTGTGAATTAGTATCTTGTACGGTTTTTTCATCGATTAAGATTAGGCTCTTCGATGGACGAAGAATTTTGAATCTCATCGAAATATGACAAAAGAAGATGATCGAAAAAGCAGGTATGTTTTTGATTGATATTTTTTATGTTAACAAATGAACTATGAAAAATAGTAAAAATACGTTTTTTGACGAGTCAATGTAAATTACATAGCAACACATACACAAAAACAAATAAATGCCGTGCAATATTAATGCACTTAAGCGTTAGTAAGAAGAAAGGTACGAAAACAAGGTTCAACTATAAAAAAATATTTTCGCATTTCGCATAAAATAAATTAACTTTTAATACCTGTGTATACGGTTTTTTCCTCTATATTTTATTCAAATACACATGAACAGTTCCTCATTCAATGTACCATATTAGGGAAACCGCCTGGCTATATCTAATTTCACTAAAAGCTTTTTGGTAGTAATATGTGCTTTCGGAGTTGTTTAATTTTCGTCACGTGACATTTCCTGAGCTAACAATGCGCCTATACTTACGGTAGGTGTGTAGACCGCTAATAGAAAGGTAAACGCAACAGAAAGCATAGGTATGTTAATATCTGGGTTGTTGACATTTCAAAGGTTTATTTGAATTAGTTTCGCCTTCGTTGTTTCATCACTTTCATTAAAGCGTCAAAGTAGTCGCGAAGTTGAATTTTACAGAAATTTCAATCAGTATTTCGCAAAGGTAAATTTTAATATAGACTGTAGTTAATTGCGTTAATCAGAAAAGGTAAATAAAAACCCCTTAATATATTAAAGTTCGTATTCTGAACACCGATGGTTCATTTACCTTTTTTGATTAGTAATTTATTCGAAGTACATACTTATATGGTGGTTAAAAATTCACGGATAACCGTCAAGCAGGTTGATTCTATAACAGTCCTAATACAGAAATATTGTATTGTCAGTCGTTAGGGCAAACAGACCATCAACGTTGAAAATGTGCGATAAAAAATATTTCGAATTTTTTGAAATTTTTCGTGAAACACAAGAAAATTATTCAGCACTACCTTGACGTAATTAATCGTTTTATGCCAATATTTTGTCTCGTTAAACATTTCTTTGACTGCCTTTTTTATGTTGAAGTACATATGGCAACTTTGGTCTGGAATAATATCTTCAATTTAATAGTAATTACTTGTCGAATTTTGACGTCTGTCAGCTTAACGTTCTTTATTTTCGCTTCCATTACTTACCTCGTCTTTTTGATATTCCAAGTAATTTGCAATGACAACAATAAGGAAAGTTTTCTGTAAATGTTTGGCTGGGCATCTTAAACCTTCAAAGTCTGGGTTCAACATTTCTCCCAAATAGACGTACGGTATTCATTAAAGCCAGAGCGAACATGAATTACAAGATCATAGTCGAATGAACCACTATCATGGTCAGCAAAGGCACTGGTTATGAATCTTTTTGACTTCTCCGTTTGGGATTTTTTGAAGGAAAAGGTTTATGCGATGCCTGCGGCCAATGAACAGGAAGTAATAAACAGAATGAACACCACAATACAATTGAAGTTGAATTTGATGGAGCCTGTGGTTGATTAACTTAATCACTAAGGTTGGTATATAACCCCTTTCCATATTAACTTTTGTAATTCTGTATACGCATTTCGACAACTAAGTTCTCATCATCAGCAGACAATTGCAAAGTGTCGCACCAAGATGTACAAAGTGTACATCTTGGTTCTTAGCGGTGTAGATCGCGTACGGAGTTTGTTTTCGTACAGGTACTTTTCGCCGTGTTTTACCAGGTGCGACACTTTACAATTGTCTGCTGATGATGACAACTTAGTTGTCGAAATGCGTATACAGAATATACAAAAGTTAATGTGGAATGGGGTTATATACCAACCTTATGTATTGCGACGTGTCCTGAATTAAATTCCACAAAGGCTACAGCTTTGTCTTCAAACCGATGGCTACCAGTATTTAGCCATATCATTTTCCAAATCTCCACGTTTTTCTTAAACTAAACTTAACTAATAACAATACCATATTTCTATATTAGGATTGTCGACACAGAATAAATCATCGCCAAGCAATCGCCCTACCTAACGATTATTCGTGATTGTCTAACTAACCTGTATCGTTATGTTATTTCGATTTTAGTGTCGTTTGCATTGTAGAAGGTAAATTTTAAAAAAAACTCGAAATACTATGCCGAACTGTCACCTTGTATAAATGTATTATGTATGTATCTAGTTTGGATGATTGTGTTATGAACAATAGAGTAAGTTTCTTTTTATTTCAGAATTACTGTTTTACATACTAGTAGAGCTGAATTTAAAGCTTTTCGTTTTATAGAAATATATCTTCCCAAAAAGAAAATTGATATTTTCCAGAAGTTGTTTTACATTATCAAATTCTCAAGACTTGACACTTTAGAAGGTCTTAAAAACAATTTTGATAGAAGAATAGAAATTTGAAAAACCATGTTAAACTGTGAACTATAAGTCGTACATCGAATAGACGGAATGTCAAGATCCATGCGTATGACAAATCGGTTTTGACCAAAGTACTACTGCGCATATAAAAGTAGTACGAATCAGTTTAATATGGTAGAGAATTAACCCGAAATTAATATATTAATTCGACAGCAATGATGAATTTAGAAGTAGAAAATCATATATTGACTAGGTGGCTAGCGAGACTCGTAATAGAAGAAACAATAAAGAAAAGAAGTTGTATATTCTGCTCGCTATTCAAATTCTCTTCATGTTTCTCTAAGGCGTTTTCTTTCCAGTATCAAATTCCACCTGTACGGTTATCCTCAGTGCACGTATCCATGAATTTTAACTCATTGTACTTGTAACAGTTCTCTGATAGTGCTCATTTAGAATCTTTGGTCACCTATTTCTCGGTACAATTGCGAAAGTTTAGCTTTGAATATTTTTTTCAATCTGCACCGTAGATCACGTTTTTTCGATAAATTTCACTATTCAGTCTGAGCTTTTTTTTTTCTTGTGTAATATAGTTAGCTCACACATATTACCAGATATCTTTTTACTTTTAAAACTCATATTTGTAGATACATAAAATTTTTCACAAACACGTGGTAGTATGAGGAGGATTTACCGAAATCGTTTTTCGATGTTTTATTCCATAAATAACCCCATTCTATGTACTTTATGGTTCAATAAAAAATAACAATCGAAAGACTAAAAACTGTGTTTTCTATTTAATTCAAATCTTGCGTTAATTTAGGGACAGCCTTTAAAATCAGGTGTAAACTATGTCGCCTAACCTAATAAACATTTTTAAGGGTACGTAGGCTTCATCAATATCATTAAACTTCTTAATGAAGGTCAAAATAATGCTAAAGATAGCGTTATAGAGATCCATAAAATTATCTTTTCTAAAATTATGTGCTTCAAAATTCTCGTCTCCAGTCAAGTTGGGTGAAGAACCAGAAGTGGTGCAGAGAAATTTTCAGTACTGGGTGATGTATGTTATGTCTTCGTGTATAAAATACGCATTAAGTTTAGTAAATACTAGAAACAATAATAAAAGACCAGTTGGGAAACCTCTTAGGAGAACCCCAATATGGCTTCAGGAGAGGCAAGTGTACACTGAACCCAATATTCACATTAAGGAAAAGTATCAAAAAGTGATTAAAGAAAAACAAAGAAATGCACGTAGCTTTTATGCACTTAGAAAAAACATTCGATAGAGTAAGGCGAGAGGATGTATGGCAAAGTCTATAAAGATGCGTGAGTTTATAGAGAAATAATAGAAATGATAAAAAGTATGTACGAGGGATGTTTCCAAAGTTCTGGGAATTGCATATAATTTTTATAATTTTGTTAATTTTCGTCAATATTACAATGTCGTTTTTTAACATAATCTCCATTTAACTGAATACGTTTATCCCAACGATAAACTAATTTTTTAAGCCGCCCTCAAAGAAATTTTTTGGTGTCTTGTCAATCCACCTATTTATGGCACGTTTTACGTCAGTTAAACTTTCAAATCGAAGGGTTTTTCAAATCTGGGAACAGATGGTAATCACTGGGTGCAAGATCGGGGGAATAAGGTGGGTGCGGTAGCAATTCCCATCGTAAATCGTTCAAAATATCTTGTGAAAATGAAGTGCACGTAAACTTTTGTGACATTCGATGATTCTTTTGTATTTGTAAATAGTAACAATTTATAAATTGTTATTACAGGTTGCTAGAGTTTTTTAACGTTAACTAAAAGTAAATATCGTAGCCGAAAGTTCATATTTGATGATATTTAACATTCACGGGATGTACGAACACTTTTGCGACTGATTGTATGTTTATTTTCTCGGCTTAAATCCTGAGAGAAAAAGAGAACTTGAAAAACCACGTCAAAGTTTGAATGATTTTGCTATAAAAAGAAACGAGTTTGTATGGTTTATATTCTGATACTTCAGGACTGTTTTTTTTTATGTATCGCGAAGGCCGAACTTTTTATTTTAGTAGAAATTTCAATTTTTCTTTCACAGGGCTAATGCAATTTATATGCAAAGGATAAATCACCGTTTACTTAATTTTCACGCCATTTTTATTCAAGATCCGTTTACAATCTATAAATTCAACGTCATCCATGTACAATTAACATAATTAAATTCTATTTTTATTGCTCCGCTTTGATTTTAACATTAAACATGCCTTGAAATACCCAATATTTTGCGAAGTAAATTATGAACATTCGAATCGCTATTAATATTGCTCGCGCTCGAGATCCGAACAAATTGTTTTTGCTTTTTCTCTTTCCGTAATGCGAGATCATACCAGACGTGCTAATTCTACGTTTTGTACAATCTGCCAATGCAAATACAAATCGATACTGTAAATATTCGTCAAAGTGGTGTCTGTTTAAAAATAGATTCGTCGGTTTTTATAACCGGCAAATTCCTATTATCGGATTATGTTATATTTTATAGCTTGCATGACCATTATACAAGCACGTCTTGCGTGTACATGTGTGCCTAAGATAATGGAGCGATTCAATACTAGTTATATCAATGACTTAATTTAATTTGTGTAATTTATTGACTCGAACGAATTCCGTTAGAATATAACGTTGGCATAAGAAGATAAATTACTCTTGTATCCTAAGAAATGTTAGGATATTGTCGTGCTATCAATAACCTATAACGTATAGTAATATTACTATAAAAAGTCAACCAATTAATTTGAGTGACTGGTAGCTATTGGTTTGAAGACAAAGATACAGCCTTTGTGGAATTGAATTTAGGATGCGTTGCAATATATATGGGGTATCTAATTGTATTGTGGCGTTTATTTATTGTCTTCCTGTTCATTGGCTGGAGAGGTTTTATAAACTTCATCCGTCAACAAACCCCAAACAAAGAAGTCAAGGAGATTGATATCTGTAATATTCGTCTATTTCGCCCGACCCACATATCTGTAAAACGTTCGTTCAGCAGTGCTCTTGTAATTTTCGCATTTTGAGCTGGTACACGTAGCGCAATTAATACGAGGGAGCGTTTTTATATTCGCGGAATGAGGGGGTTGTAGAGGGGTGAGTAGGCGCATTGGGGACGTGGCCTGTGCAGCGACTCATGATTAGTATAAATACGAAGTTTCATTGTTATTAGACAGTTAGTCTTTGAGCTATCGTCAACCAAGTAACATAATCAGGAGTGAAAAGTGAATTATGGAAAAAATCGAATATCGTGCCGTTATAAAGTTCCTTACCAGGCAAGGAAAATCAGTCGCGACCATAATGAATGAGATGTCATTGGTTTACGGCGACTCTTGTCCAGGAAAAACCATGCTGTACAAGTGGCATACTTTATTTAAACAAGGAAGGGAATCCCTTGAAGACGACCCGAGGCCGGGCAGGAGCATTGAGGTGACCACGCCAGCACTTATCCAAAAAGTTGAACAAATTGTACTCGAAGATGCTCGACTAAAGAAGAAACAACTCCCAGAAATGGTTGGAGTATCCGATACAACAATTTTTAAAATCCTACACGATCATGTCGGCATGTCTAAGGTCAGCGCAAGATGGGTGCCGAGAATGCTCACGCCGCCGCAAAAACAACAGCTCGTCGAGTGTTCGCGTGCATTTTTGGACCTCTGTAATGAAGACAAGGATGGTGTATTGAGTGGAATTGTTACTGGAGACGAAACTTGGGTTCATCATTATGAACCTGAGTCCAAACAAGACTCCATGCAGTGGCATAAAAAGGGCACAGCACCTCCCAAGAAATTTAAAGTGTCACAATCAGCTGGGAAACTCATGGCAACGGTATTTTGGGACTCGGAAGGAATATTGTTGATTGATTATAAAGATAAAGGTGTTTCTATAACCGGAGAATATTACGCTTCAATTTAGAGCGACTAAATGAAGCCATTAAAAAGAAAAGACGGGTAAAATTGACAAAAGGTGTTCTGCTTTTGCACGACAACCCGCCCGTCCACAAGAGCCGCGTTGCGTTAGCTGCCCTGCATAAGGTGGGCTTCGAAATTGTGAATCACCCACCCTACAGCCCAGACCTGGCCCCGAGTGACTATTACCTGTTTCCGAAAATGAAAAAAGAGCTGCGGGGTAAAAAATTTACTGCCGGTGATGAAGTCAAGGAGGCAGTTTCGGCGTATTTTGCAGATAAAGAGAAATCATTTTTTTATGAGGGTATAAATAAATTTATTGAAAGATGTGAAAAATGTATCCGTCTGGTTTTTTTATTTCCACCCCTTGTCCCCCATTCCGCGAATATAAAAACGCTCCCTCGTACATGTTGACTCTGCCATTTAATAGAACGTTACTCAATACTTCTTCCAACACATTTACGCATTCATGAGCACTTAGTCGATTCGGAAAAAATATTGATCATAAAATTTGAAGGTTTAAAACGCCTAGCCAAACAGAAACAACAGAAAACATTCTTTGGTGCCTAAATTCTCGAATAACTGGGATTATCATCCGCCCAAAACTGGAAAGTGTCACTGACACCATTTTTTTGTCAACATGCATTCGTCACTTCATAAAATAAGTGATAAAATGTTCGGATTTCTTTCAATTTTGTTTAAAATTGTGTTTGCAAAACATAATCTTTGCAAATCGTTACTTCCGTATAATGGTTGCACTTTTATTACATAAAACAGCCTTAAATAGTGTGCCGTAAGTACAGAATGAATTATTATCTTACTTGGAACGTTCATTCCTTGGGTTCTTTGTCCAGTGCTGTAAGTAGAATCCCGAGGATGGGTGCTGCCAGTATGAATATCGTATCGTATATTCGTCTTTTGTCAAGTGCATATTTCCATTGCAAACCCTAAATACCATGTCTGTACGTATCAGCGTATTCGTTGAAAGTCTACATTATAAATTGCTTGAAATATTGCAAAAATGAGGTAAATAATGGAGGAAAAAATAATGAACATTAAACTGACAAACGCCAAAATTTGACAAATAATTATTTTAAAATTGCAGTCATTATTCTGGGCCAAGATTGTCGTATGTACTTTGATGTAAAAGAACAATTAAAGAAGTGTTTAATAAAGCAAAATATTGCCATAAAACGCAAAATTATACCAACGTAGTGCTGCATAATTTTATTTGATAATAAACAACATGGTTTTCAACAAAAAAATTTCAAATATTTTCAAATATTTATTGCGCATCGTTGCAAATGGAAGCTATTGAAAACAGATTGTTGTCAAGCCATAGTACTTTTAGAATACAATTATCTCTGTCCAAAACCGAACAGTATTTTCCCCTTTTGAAGATTTTGATTAAAGTATTTTCCTTTGGCGATGGATAACTTTTAGAAAATCAACTTAAATGTCTATTTTCGCCGGAATACCTCTACAGAATTGCGTTAGTAATAAATTATCAAAATAAAATTTATATGGCATACTCTTTTATCTGTTGGCAGTTCGTTTAACACACGAACCGACAACTCAGTCAGTAGCTTATCTACTAAATGTTTTCATCTGTTTCTAGATTGTTTGAGAGTTTCTTTGATAAAGATCGAAGTTTGCTAAATAACGGTAAACTGTCAATTAGATGAATTACAAAACAATTAAATAGTTTATAAACTTTCCGAGAAATCTTATGTAATACTCGTAATTACGAAATATACAAATAAATAGTAAACAAATCTTCGTGAAGTTTCATTAAATTATGACACAGTTTCAAAATGACTTTTACTTTATAACGAGTTATATACAAAACTGCAATCTTCTATTGTAATAAGGTAAATGTCTGCTACTATGAACAAGTTTAAATCGGTAATTTTGATGGAGCCTGTGGTTAATTAACTTAATCACTGAAGGTTGATATATAAGCCCTTTCCACATTAATTTTCGTGTTTTGTATACGTATTTCGACAACTAAGTTGTCATCATCAGCAGATAATTAAACAGTGTCGCACCTGGAAAACTACGGCAAAAATATAGCCGTACGAAAACATATTCCGCACACGATCTGTACCGTTGGAAATCAAAATGCAGTGTGTGTTTTGGCTTTCGTATACAGAACACGAAAATTAATGTGGAAAGGGGTTATATATCAACCTTCAGTGATTAAGTTTATATGGAAGGAGATACAGAGTAACTTTTATATGAGCCAAGCTGTTTAATTTCTTTTACTGAATCAAGTTTTAATAATAATAAATCCAACATCTATCGATTAAATGCATTACAATTTCAGGGTTTCGATCTTTTGATTAAACCCAGTCTCGTGGTTTCATAACATACACGTATTTCCAAATCTACAAATCTTTTGAGAACTTCGTTTGGCTTAACTAATAACAATGAAATATTTCTGTAATTAGATTGTCGACTCAGAATTAATTATAGAATCGTCGTACCTGATGATTATCCATCAATTTCTGACCATCATATGTATATTTATAATATGTTATAAATTACAACCAAATAAGCGCGAATACTAAATAAGAAAAAGTGTAATTCATAATAAAAGAAACAATTTGTTAATAATTATATATAAATATGTAATTAAGAACTTCGCGATAGGAAGTTAGCCGTCTAATGAACGGCAAGTACAGGTTCGAGTCCTGTTCCAACGCAGAAATTTTTAATTAATTTCGCATCACGAAGTGCTTAATTATATATTTGTATATAATGATTAACATGTGACTATTATATCTGTTTAAATAATGTAGATTATGGCATATTAAGAGACTTGAAACTGTACTGCTCGGTGAGCCAGCCGTCTAGCAAACGACAGATACAGGTTCGAGACCTGTTCCAACGAAGAAATTTTTTAATAAATTTCTGTGATTATAATCAAGGATGGTGTAGCAGAAAAATGCCAATTTTCAAAAATAACTATTCTTCACACACGGCCACATATACGCTCTCATAATTCCAACATTAGTCGTTATCTCCCGTTCTTCACTAAGAAGGGTCAGTATAATGCTTATTATAATTCTTCACCTTATGACAAAATGGCGACTTAAGTAAAGCACTAGTTCTAACTCTTGGGGTAGTAAAAACATTAAAGTTTCTTGTATGACGTACAGGAATACGAAAATCAATCTGAGAAACTAAAGAAAGACAATCAACTTTATTATGCAAAAGAATATAAATTCATTAATTCACGTACGTGGGACAAACTTTGAAAAATGAATCCAACAGACCAATGTTTCAAGTAAACGAGTAGTTTTGAAAGGCAAGTATCAGGTTGTTACAAATGTAATGTCTGAACTCAATCGCACCTGTGTGAAGACGTGTATGTTTTTGGTGAAAATTATTATTGTATTTGTAGAAAAGGGTATTTATTTTGAAGTGTGTACCTGTTCCATTTCTTGGAAAGATTAATACATCTGTCCTTGTCTCGCCTATGGAAATGCTGTCGGCAAGAGATATTCGGGCAATTTACCTCTTTCAATTTAAAAAGGGATTAAATGAAGTCAGGACAAAGGTTAGATCGAGGTGAAGCACCAAGACAGCATGCACGAGCATCACTTCACCCGCGAAAGATTATGGTGACTGTATGGTGGACCAGTAAGGGTATTATTCACTATTCATTTTTGCAACCTGGTGAAACCATCACGGCAGCGTCCTATTGTGCCGAACTGGAAACTATGCATGGAAAATTGAGCCGCTTGCAGCCCTCACTAGTCAATAGACATGGACCCATACTTCTTCATGATAATGCAAGACCTCATGTTGCACGACAGATAATCCAAAAACTTTTGGAATTTGGTTACGAAATTCTCCCTCACCCACCTTATTCACCTGACCTTTCGCCAACTGATTTTCATTTTTTCCGAAGTTTAGACAATCACTTAAAAAATAGGGACTTTCCTGACCGGGAGTCTGTAATAACAGTGTTTGAGCAATATGTGAGCCGTCAAAACCTAGATTTCTTTTCAAAGGGAATTTTTCAGCTTCCAGGCCGTTGGCAACAAACTATTGATGTAAATGGAGACTATTTTGCAGAATAAATATTTATATTTTTTTAAATTTAGACTTTTTTTTATTCCTTACAAAATCGGACATTTCATATGTAACGGCCTACCTGATATTTTCACTGTCAGATATTAATGCACATAATAAGGATAGAACTGTATATTCCAATTTGGTACGAAAAAAGAGTGTAATACAAAGTTTTGATCGTGCTAATGCTAACGAAATTACGCGCAGATCTTATAAGAAACCCCAGAGACTTAAATGCTGAAAGATAGTTCGCCGTTTCTTTTCTTCTTGTGAGCTTTTCAGAGCCAGACGTGTAACATATAACAAGACTAATCAATCAATCATTAAGTTAGGAAATTGTTAATCTGTTAACGATTTTTTGAAATACATTTGTTAATATACTAACAATATTATTAAATATAATTGTTTTCGTGTATATTTTACATTTGTTGTTCGTTCTTTTTCCTTTTTCCTGACGCATTTCATAGATACCATGTATTTCTTTTGGGAATAACGTAATTATTCATTTATGTTCCAATTTGTAGAGAATAAACAAATTTTGTCATAATTATTAATAGTATTCTTGCTATTATTTTAATAACAAATATATTTTGGAATAATTTGACAAATTTTATATTTTATTTGCACAATTTTTCTCAACAAAAGATGATGTTTTATTCAATTAATTTATTTAAGAAAGAGGCTTTCATACTGTTATCCCAAGTTTAAATATATAATGCTATAATCCAAATAAATGTTCAAAACAAATATATCTATTTGAATTGCTATTTTTTGAATATAAACTATCGCTTCAAGTTGTTAATAAAAAGTAAAAAATTCTAATAATTGGTAACAAAAATCTGGTACAATAATAAGAACGCACTGTATTCATCTTGCGATAGAAATTGTTAAGTGAACTACACATGCAATATACACAATCTGTTTCTTCTCAGATAAGATAAAGTTACGTGCTTCAGGGAACGACAAACATCATCTTTTGCGACACGAAATGTAAGGTAAGCACTTACCTTCAAACCACAGTATTTGTGCGGATTTTCCACGTTCAGGACCAACCTCTCATTTTGTTCTGGGTGATATCTTCCGACAGAATTGTTAACGTACCATTATACCATTTTACAAGATGCACTTAATACAAAATGTATCGAAGATAATTCAAACGAATTGTGTACGTCTCTCAGGAGATTTCTGACATCTATCGCGTATGGTTTTTGTGCAATTTCGAAAAGAAAAGCTCCCTGACAGTTAATTCTCGAGTCGTTTTTATGATTAGCGTGTGAAATCCCGTAACATGGTAGATATGTTGTATTTCGTGTGTCGTTTGAAGTCAATGTAAATCGAGTGTTTGTGCAATAGAACGTCCTTTTTGTGTGTGATGTGTATTGTGTCTGATGGCCCCGTTTCGTAGAGTGGTATGCGTGATCTACTCGAGAGACGAGCAGAGGCGTCTAGACGAGTAGCGTCGTCGCTTTGACAGCGGGTCGAAGCATGCGCAACAAGTTGAAACGTGCCCGTAGTCGCGCCCGACGACGAAGCAGCACGAACGCGATCCGGAGAATTAAGAGGAGCTTTTCGGGTCCGGATGACGGTAATCCGGCCGGTAACGTACGGAGCGTCGATGAGACGAGGAAATGCCTTTTGAAAAACCTTTTCTCTCTGCGCGCCCCGTTAAACGGGAAACAATTAAGGCTCCGTTATGAAAGAAAATGTACACTTCTTGCAACAGTATTCTTTAATTAAGGTAAATCAAAGCTCTTTATCTACGTTGGCTGGGTTCTTAACGTGCCAGCTGTTAAAGAAGTTATCTAGGCGAGTCGTTTTTGAGATACAACACGGGTTAAATTTACAAATCGATTGATGCTTCTTCAATTAGTATTAATTCTTTTCGAAGCAATTAATGGTAATTTATGTACACGTTATACAATAAACATGTAACATATATTTTACGAAATATAATTACTATATTAGACTGAAAGTTAATTACGCGATTAGTATTGTACTATATTTTTTGTTGCTTTTTTAAATATATTACTATATACACACATATATACAGTGTGCGGCAAAAGTTTAGAACAAGATTAATATCTATTTTTGATTAACATTTGACGAAAGGGATAACTTTTGTTTATTCTTGCGCTTATATTACTGATGAAAAATAATTTCTTCTCCCACTACCTTAAATGGCAAGACGTCTTAAACTGACGACCTGACTAAGCAGAAAACCTACTTTCTACTATTCATAGCAATGAAATATCGAAAGCCGATATTTCAAGCGGAATAATTGAATAGTAATATAAATCTTTGGCATTTTAGACTCAATATACGTGGTTTTTGCAAAAATTTATGTATGAAGTTTTCTATTTTTCTTATTTAGAACTTACACATATGTATATACAAAGGGTACTAGGAAAGTTTTGCAATACAGCTTTGTTTATTTAATTTTTTCAAAGTAATTTCCTCTACACTCAATACGCCTCTCTATCCTCCGAATCCAATCTTTAAACCAATTCTACCAAGTTTCACTAGGGAGTAAAGCACACTCGTTGTCCCAGGGCCGCAGAAGGTCCTCATCACTGGAGAACTGACTCTCTTTTAGCTTCATTTTTACATGCGGAAACAGTGCTTTGGCGCGGTGAGCTGAAGCATTATCGTGTTGGAGGAATCAGGTGTCCATTCTTAACTTTGGCCGCAGGTTCTTCATAGATCCAATGACTTTAGGCGGGCACTGTTCAGTATACTACCTAGATGTGACTGTCTTCTGTGTGTCCAAAACGACGCGTTCCACAATTCCACTTCATTTGAAAAATACAGCCATCACTTTCTTCTTTACAGATCGGGATTTTCTGCTAACTACGGGCGTGTCCTCGTCATCAAAGACCAAAATTTTATTTCGAGCTTTGGTCGGCACATCGTAATTGTACAGCCAAGTCTCGTCACCTCTCACGATGTTGTCCACTTATCGAGATTGTCCCTCATTCAACTTTTTCGCCTCTCCCGGCACCAAGTTACACGTTGTGTCATCTGCTCTTCAGTCAGTCGATGCGGCACCCAGAGAGAACAAAGTTTCTTCACGTGCAAATGATCATGCAGATTGCTGGTGCATTTAGGCCTGAAGTACCCTGTCCTCGCCAAGCATTTTTCTCACAGTAGTAACGTTTTCCTCCGTAACTGACGTTCGTGGCCTTCCCGGCCTCTCAGCATCCTCCACAGTTAAATTTCCCCTTTGGAATATACCACTTGACTATCGTTGTGCGATGTGGATAAACATCACCTTGTGCAAGAGTCATTTCTTCGGAGCACTGGTCTATGTTTAAACCACGCACGAAGTTAAAACGCAAAATTGCCCTTCTCTCATTTTGTGACCACGATGCCATCGCAAGCATTTTACACTCTCACTGCTAATGAATAACTGAGCCCATCGACATGACGCGGCGGCTACTATGCAGGTATGAACATGTCTCAACATGCAGCAACAAGCAGCTTCCTACTATTCATTGTTGCGTCATATTGTCAAACTTTCCTGGTACCCTTTGTAATATAATCTTTCTAATTTTTCACTCTGAAAATTAAATCAAAAAAGCTATATACATTTTGACATCAAAATCGTTTTTAGAAGTTTTGCAAATGTGAACGGGACAGCATACCTTAATATATTATAAAATAAATCTTCAAAAATTCCAATTTTTGCGAGTGTCTGCACCTCTTTAAAAAAAAAGTTCTTCATCAAAATAAAAAATTTAGAATTTGGACTCTGTAGTAGGTAAAAGCAGTACCTTTGAACCAGCAGGTTAAACTTCGTATTGTTCGTAGTAAAATCATTCAAACTTTACAGATAATCGGCATACATATTTGAAAGTTCACATTTCGACAACGTAAAATGGTAAAAGACCAATCTAAAAAATTGTCTTTAGTTCTTTTTCGGTTTCCAAGTTGGCATCTTTGGTACTATTACAATGCCATACAATAAAATTAGGACCACTACATAAATTCGACTTTTCGGTTTTATTTTTATAACACATAAAGTAAATTTGTAATTATTTCAATGTTTAAAATCGACAAAGGAAAGTACGAAGCTACAGTTTAATTAGACACTTCATAGACATTCATTTGATTAAAAAATAGCTTCTCCTTAATTCAGCTCTGTTGAGTAAAATAGTAAACGATTCTCTTAAATTACTGCTAGTGATTTAACCACTGAGAAATTGAATCGCTTCGTTAGTCACATTTAAATTTATGTTTTAAGTTAGAATAGTATGACGTTCATTTTGTCAAACATTTGATAATTTTAAATTTAAAAATCAGGCATGTTAATCATTTATAGTCGCTACGTAATCAATTCGCTTTTTTATCATTTACACGGGCCTTTTTAAGACTTTCGATAGCATAAACCATAAAATATAGCTACATAAGCTTGGCTCTTTTGGTCTGATTCATGCCACTATCAGTCGTTTTCGTTCTTATTTTACTCGAACGACTTATAATGGATACTGCTCCAATGATTTCATTTCTACGTCCAGCATGTCTCAAGGGTCAAATTTGGGTCCTTTACTGTTGGTATTCTTTACAAATAATTTGCTTTGTTAATTCGATTGTCCTGTACTTGTGTATGCCGACGATATAAAAATCTTTTCAGAAGTTATATCCACCAAAGATGTTGATAAACTTCAACGCAATCTAAATTTTTTAGTTGAATGTTGCGAACGCTTTGGCTTAAAGTTAAACATTGAAAAATGTTGTGTTACGACTTTTTCTCGGTCTTCCAAACCGTTCGAATTATTTTACCATATTAAGGTTGATTATTTCAAAAACGTGAAAGAAATAAAGGATCTCGGGGTGATATTTGACTCAAGTCTCACTTACAGACCACGTATTACAAATATTTGTTCTGAACCTTTCGAATCACTGAGGCTTGTCATGCGCACCTTCAAGTACTTCAATGATACCATTTTATCATAAATACCCGTACGAAACAATTAATTCCGCACACGTTCCGTACCGTTGAAAGCCAAGACGCACACTGGTCAACGGTACGGAACGTGTGCGGAATTATTTGCTTCGTACGGGTATTTATTGCCG
This sequence comes from Dermolepida albohirtum, assembly GCA_031893035.1. Classification (NCBI taxonomy): domain Eukaryota; kingdom Metazoa; phylum Arthropoda; class Insecta; order Coleoptera; family Scarabaeidae; genus Dermolepida; species Dermolepida albohirtum. The sequence continues at coordinate 700,350 of JAVIWB010006353.1, read as the reverse complement.
TAGTTCTCCAGGTGCAACACTGCTTAATTATCTACTGATGATGACAACTTGGTTGTCGAAATACGTATACAGAATTACGAAAGTTAATGTGGAAAGGGGTTATATATCTTCGCTTAGTGATTAAGTTAATCAACCACAGGCTCCATCAAATTCAACTTTACTTAAATCTATATACTACACTTTACTTAAATCTATATACTACGCTTATGTACCAAGTAGAATCGAATATGCGTCTTTGCTTGGAACGCTTCATCGTAGGTTTTTTTGAAGTTTCTTACTTTCGAGATCGGCAGCGTTTATCCACAGAGAGATAAATCACAAGATGAACTTCTTTTGCAGCACGACATGACTTCAATGAGTGCCAGAAGGGATGTCTTTTGTGAAAGATTCTTTTATGGTTTTCTTAATAACAACATTGAATGTTCTTTTTTGCTCACGTGTACGAATTTTGTGGTAATCCGGTTTAACTCCAGGAGCAGTTCGATATTTGTAACCCCGATTGCGAGGACGAACGTTTTGAGGAGAATGCCAATCTATATTGTGTCTAGAATAGTCAACGGAATTTCAGAGGACATATTTACTTAGACGACACTTTATGTATACCTGTCATGAATAATACATGCCGTAAATATGTAATAAATTATCTTTAATGTATTTTCTTCTGTCTGCTGGAAGTATGCATATACAAAATATATACAATTCAGCTTCGCATCTTATCTTTATTATCCGTTGTTGTAAACGTTTCTCTAATCCTTTTGCTTTAAGGCTATTGTAATATATTTTTGTACCTTTCAAACATGAATACGTCGTCATTGTTTGGTATTCCCATTACATTTATTTGCAACTGGAACTTGAAAGAGTGCAGAAGAGATTTTTAAAATATCTTACGTCTAAATCCAATGGAGAATATTCTCCATGTAGAATAGATTACGCGAGTCTATTCGAGCGCATGATTTTCAATAGCTTTCTCGCTAGGCGAGAGTTATTTAGTGCAAAATTTTTAATCAAATTAATCAATAATGATTCTCCCTCCATTTTGCCACAGGTTAACTTCCGCATTCTACGTGTTTCAAGTTAAACTAGTGACACTTCTTTGTTCCAAGAACTGAGATAAATATTTTATATAAGGATCCTGTACCACATACTAACAAAAATACGAATGCTTTATTTGGGGATCCATCAGTAGTATTAGTATCCGCAGCCCCAAGTATATATATATATATATATATATATATATATACGAGGCGTGGCTAGTAAATAACAAGACTGACGCTGTAAAACATTTTATTTTGATTTCATACATATTTACTTATTATCACCTCCAATATACGGGCGCATGCAAATTCATCCGATATCAAAAATTTGTTACCTGAAGTAAAAAGGGTCGTAGACAAATTCGTCCGATGGATTATCTGATTTGCTTAATAACTTGGACCCCAAGAGTAACTAAAATGCAATATCAGGATGAAATTGTGATAACAGATATAAGTAGTGTCACGCACAATCATGAGAAGAACTTAAAAAGCCTTGATAGGCAATTTTTGGTGTAAAGTTCGTATTATAAGTTAATTTTTATGTTATAATTATATATCTGAATAATTTTTTACTTTGTAATTATTTTCTAATAAAATTATGTTTTATCATTATGTGTATAAAATGCTACTATTTCGTTTTATTTTATATTAAAAGTTCAGACATTTTTTGTGGGACAATTCAAAGCGCCCAGGCGATTTTTAGTGTTAATCTGATTAGCAATGAATCAGACGAATTTGCCTCTCCTATCGGATGAGTTTAGTTATGGATACGCAGGTAGTTTACAACATTGGATGAATTTGGACCCGCGCCAATATACATCCCTCCTCTATCCCTACAACGCTCCATGCGAATCTTCCATTGTTCGAAACAGTGCTGAAAGTCTTCTTCTGGCAGCTCCTTCAGGACGCGTACCGCTTTCGCTTTCACAGCTTCAACGAACTCAAATTTTGATCGCTTTAATTCAGATTTCATCTTAGAAGTCGCACGGCGCAAGATCCGGCGAATAAGCCGGATGGTTTAGCACTGGGATGCTGGACTTGGCTAGAAACTTCTTGACTGACAATGCGGAATGAACCGGTGTATTGTCTTGGTGGAGAACCCACGACTTGTCCTTCCACAGTTCGGGTCGTTTTATCCCTATTCTTTCACGGAGTTGAGCAAGAACGTGAAGGTATTAATGTTGATTAATAATTACTTAACATTTTTCCGGCGAAACAAAAAAACAACTCTAATGCGAGCGAAGGCTACGGCTATACTGATTTGTTTACAGAGGCGAGAGGTACTGCATTCGAAAGAGAAGGCTTCACGATAAATAGCTGCCAGTCGTTGGGGTTTGGCGCATGCGCACTCCTTCCGTATCAGCGTCAGTCTCGTTATTTAATAGCCACACCTTGTATATACTATATATTGTTATTAAATTGCCTCGCATTGGTTTCTAAAACGCTAAAATTTGTATTTACTTAAATGTTTTTTATACATTTATAGGACGCATTTCTTTAATATTTTAATCTGGAATAAAGTATGAATTTATATGTAATTTATTAATAAAAGTATCCAGAAAAATAATACGAATAAGTTAATGAATTAAATCCCTTCGAAATGAATTCAATTTATGTAACTACAATATGAATTAAAATATTAAATTTTCTACTTACTCTTGATACTTAGATTTCAATATTGGGTATTTGTGAATTCTTTTGAAAAATTAGAGTCAATCATCACATTAATAAATCCGAGGGAAAATCAAAATACTTATAGAAAATATATCAGCTTAATTTGTACATGATATAATTTTATTTATTATACGAACTTATAAAAACCATAATCACTAAGGTTGATATATAACCCCTTTCCACATTAACATGCAGGTACTTATCGGTCGTGTCCGTGATCTCTTTTTTCAATGTCATTCATCCTAGTTTAAGTAAAACAATTTTTAAAAAATCTTGTGAAACGAATTTTCAGTGTACATTTAGGTTCTCAATGGTGTGTATCGCGTACGGAGTTTGTTTTCGTACAGGTATTTTTCGCCGTGGTTTACCAGATGCGATACTTTGCTGTTATCTGCTGATGATGACAACTTGGTTGTCGAAATGCGTATACAGAATTACAAAAGTTAATGTGGAAAGTGGTTATATATTAACCTTAGTGATTAAGTTAATCAACTACAGGCTCCATCAAATTCAACTTATAAAAACCAATTCTTATTAATTTATATGCCAATGTAACAATGTTTTTCTTCTAACATACTTAAGTATATGACCTTTTTTTTTACTTTTTGGCTCTATATTTTTTTAATTGGATTCTATTGAGGGAAATAAAGAATATTGTTATTGTTTATTCGTAAAAAATTCTGAAACGTAAACTTTTTAAAACACCAAAACACGTGCGACATAAATTTAATAAAACGCACTTCCGTAAAAATACTTTTGATTCGAAATGTCTTTAATATTTCTCGGGAAAGGTACGAAAAATGCATCAAAATTCTGAACAAGGAAAAGCAGACGTGAAATGGTTGATGATCGTGTGATTATATTCCGTGAAACTTTCTCGCACTTACTTAATTTGAAAATAAATACGTGGTCGTTCACAATACGAGTTATATTACGGAAATAAAAGGTCAATAAATCATACAATTAGCTCTGTCTGGCATTAGAAAACAAAGTTCTCGTTTCGTTCGGGGTAATTTTTCAGTTCAATAATTTCCCCATTTCAAACTGACTGTCCATTAGTGGAGCGATCACCCCAAGAATCCGAGATAAAGTAGCGAAAGTACACAAACTCCTATCCATTAACAACAAATTGATATCTATGGTCAATAAACATGATTTATTAAGTAACTGAGTTGAGTATATGAGTAGACCTAGGTAGTTTCCCCCATTTGCAGGTGCGATTCGTTATTCGGGGTATACAACAGTTACTGTTGATATAAAAATTTTATTAGATTGCAAAGAAGTAGAAAGAACAGACTTCATTTTATAGTTTGTATTGAGAGACATGGTCCTGCAAAAGCAAAACAATTTTCTGCGTATTTTCTCTATGTGTAACATTGTCTAATATTCTTTAGTGACTGTTTCACTCATGACCAGGAAATCGAATATGATTACTTCGTCAAAAAACAGCAACCAAACCTTTTAAAGCATATTTTTGAGTATGGGAATTCTTAAGCTTTTGTAAATCAAAGCGCCATCGATTAATACTTTTGCTATTGTATCGTATAAATATGCCTAAGTTTTATTAAGATGTCAGCATCTTTTTTAAATCGACTACAGACATTCAGACATTATGACACATTTATAAAGCCGTCACAGGTGATAAATCTTGGATCTATACGCATGAGCCCGATAGTAAACAGCAGTTGACTGTGTGGGTATTCCAAGATGAGACAAAATCAACAAAAGTTGTTCGCGCTCGAAGCACATCAAAACAAATGGTCGCCTGTTTTTTTGAAAAAACCGGTTACGTTACAACCGTGCCTTTAGAGAGTTGTAGAACGATTAATTCCAAATGGTACACTATTTGTTTGCCAAAAATTTTTGAAGAAATAAGGAAAACAAACCGAAAACGACAGATCATTCTCCACCATGACAATGTGAGCTCTCACAGGACGGTTCAAATAATTGAATATTTGACCGGGAAAAACATTGAATTGGTGATGTGATTTCTTTTTGTTCCCACACGTGAAGAATTAACTTTGTGGTCAACGGTTTTCTACGCCGGAAGAGGCAGTCGAGGCATTCAAAACTCATGTTTTGAAGATACCGCCTTCACAGTGGCAGCAATGCTTTTCGGATTGGTTGAAACGAATGCAAAAGTGCATTGATTTTCAAGGAGAATATTTTGAAAAGCAATAAAACTATTTTCGATAATAAAAGATTTTTTTGTTTGCTATTCCCGAAATATAAGCAGCTGCCCTCGTAAAGGTGTATTAACTTTAGTGTTAGTATTTAAAAATATACTCTCCATCTTTGTCTATTTTCAATATTCTAGTCGATCCATCAAAACATTCACTAAACATTTGCAAATTAAAGCTACTAATAACTACAAATACTCCATAGCAATATTCAAAATATTTTTTCAACTTTGCAGTCTCTAATAAAAATCGATCCCACTTTTCAACATTAAAAAGCACACATTGCTTTTTTATGCCTACAATTTTTACCACAGGTACAAAATCAAAGTTTGGTGACAAACCAACACACATCCACTTCGAATGACTTTTCTCAAAAAATATGTCTTTTCTCCTACTATATTCCAAGATGGTTCTCGTACATTTTTCTGCACACACATATCTACTTTATCCCAGAAATCATTCGTTTGACCCATTTGAGTAAAAAAAGCTTCTATACAAGGATCTACGTTATAATTTTCAACTTCATTCGTGAAATTACCTTCTTCAATACTAACATTTCTCAATTCACCGTCTTCAATTTTCTAAGAACAATCAGTTTGCTCCTTCATATTAAATGAACGCTTCATGATAACTCACAATACTGAGAATAATTCTATAACTCCCATATAATAAATTAAAATTACAAGTAGTTTTTTCCGTTTTAGTTGTCTCAGATTTTTGGATTTAAAAATTTAAATAAAATCAAAATTGACCCACTTTCTTTTACTGTAAATGATATACTCATCTACAACGATATCTAATTTCTGCATTTCGTCTGCTTACATTTTTTTAGATGCTTTTCCTCTCCCTTTAAACCCATTTTCGTGTCAAGTGTTTATTTATCGATCGTGGATTTGCGCGTTCTATCCGCCAACAAAAGCATCGTTCCAACGTTGATACGTGGCAGTATATAAAAGCAATTATGTATGTACGTAAACTTATCACACTACCTGGCATTTACATCGTTTCGGTAATAAAATTTCCCCCTGCAGCGACTTTAGGTCGCGCGAAAGCCGAGTCAACGTAAATAAAGGGAAGTGAGGTAACGTGATTTCGAGAATGGCGACGTAATAAAAGGGCACTTTAGTTTCTAATAATATCCCTTATCGTTATTATTATTGGGTCTTTTTTTATAGTCTGATGCCAGTCCAAGATATTTAGGTTCAGAGAGCAATCTAAAAATACAAGTTAATTATGTTTTGCTTTTTTTGTAGTGGACGCATAAACGGTGTTCTTTTATGTTTATTTTTCATATACAACGGAATCGTAGTTGTGATATATGAGAACCAGGACGTACAAACTTTAACATATTCCATAGGCGTGCAATATACAGCGTGTTTCAAAAATAATATACGTATTACAAAGTTATTTTGTCCAAACTATCGATCGCTGCGCCTTGGTTCGGCTATTGGAGAAACGAATACATAGTCTAGTTTATTTAATATCCGCTAGATGTCAGTTGTCTTATGTTTTTCTTGGTAACCGTCATATGTTTAAAATGGCTACTCCGCAGCAGAAATCATTTCGTATTTTTGAGTATGCCAAGTGCAATTCCATGATTACAGTGCAAAGACGTTTCAGGTTGATCTACCAAATTGATCATCCGAATGGGTGGAACATTCGTAGATGGTATCGACAGTTTGTAGATACAGGATGTGTATGTAAAGGAAAGAGTCCTGGCCGCCCTCGTATTTCTGAAGAAAATGTTGAACGAATTCAAACTGCTTTCAAACGTAATCCTTCAAAATCAACTCGTCGTGCCAGTCGGGAATTACAATTGCCTACAACAACAATTTGGCGTGTTTTGAGACGTCCGTTGGTTATGAAGCCGTACAAGTACAGTTGTTACAAGCTCAGCGTCCTGATGACAAGCCGAAACGTGTGGCATTTTATAACGAGATTCATGATGCTATTGACAATGATAACACTGTCGCACAACGCTTCAGTGATGAAGCGACTTTCCATGTTAGTAGTATGGTAAACAGACAGAATGTTCGAATTTGGGTTCTACAGAACCCACATGCAGCTACTGAACATGTACGAGATTCGCCTAAAATCAGTGTTTTGTGCGATATCCCGATCATCTGTTTACGGCCCATTCTTCTGTGATGGAATCACGGTTAACGGTTAACAGTATCTCGCTATGTTACAAAATTGGTTGTTTTCACTGGAGTCGCCAAGTGCGTGAATATCGTTTAAGTACCACCACACCCACAGAACCTGCAAGAGTTGAAGAACCGGATCCGTACTACCATAACATCAGTGGCGAAGGACATGTTTGCCCGAGTATGGCAGGAATTTGAGTATCGATGTGATAGTGTTCGTGTCGCTGATCGAGGACATATTAAACATCTGTAATCTGAACTTGAGAGGTTCGTAAATATGTGTGTAAAGTTTCCTATTCGTATGCTTTAAAGTTTAACAAGTATATGCATTCGACATACGTATATTCTTTTTGAAACACCCTGTATGTACGTGTACCGCAATAAATAATTAATAGTTGGCTGTAAGAAATATACTTTATGTTGCTATTATTGCTAAATATTTACGAGACAAATATAAGAATCTGAACAAGCTAGACTAAACATCTACAACATGGCGTACACCTCCACATTCTCTTCAGTAAACGATACTCGTTGCAATATACAAAGTTTCTACAACGCCAGCTACTTGACGCAAGGATCAAACACACATTCAGTGTGTTTGGTTTTCGCACGGATTCTCTCGGTAGCTTTACCACGGACCTAGGCGCGACACTGTGACCAATTTCTGTTGATGATAACAACTTAGTTATTAAAATACTTACATAGAATACGACTCATTGATATTTTTTATTTTGTTTTTGATTAATTCAATTAAACAGACTCCAACAAAATTTACATACAAAGCTACGAAGATAATATTCTAAGTATTTTTGAATAAATTTCCAAAATGCTCGACTTCATTTGGAACGCAAAAATTTAAATTTCCAAATTTTGCTCTAAAAAATTCTGGTAAATTCTTTAAAAGTTCTCAGAATTTATGGAGACCAATTTCCAAAAATTTCTTGAAAAATTCCGAGAAATTCTGTTAAATTCCAGAAATTAAACATACTTTTCTGGTATATAACGAAGACGATTTTCCAGGAATTAATGGAAAATTCCTAGAAATTACCTTCAAAAGCTTCTTAGAAATTAAGAATACTTCTTGGTATTTAAGGAAGACGATTTTCCAAGAAATAATGAAAAATTCCTGGAAATTTATTTTATATATATTTATAACTCGGCGTTATAGAAAACTTTTTTTTTTTAAAGATTATAGTTATTTTAATCCACTTAGTCACCACTAGATGGAGAAATTTGGTCTCTTTTTGTGCGTTTTTTCAGACAAAAATATAAACATAAAAAAAAGTATATGGCCTTCAAAGTTTATTGCATTATTGTTTTTCATATATTTTTACTACCGCTTCTTAAATATTTAACAAATCTTAACATTAACAACGATGCGTTTAAATTCATATTAATGTCAAACGTTTCCAGTATTTTATTCTTAACAAAAACTTTTTGAAGACAGATGTTCACTTTAATTACCTATTTGATGTTATAGTCGATAAATGTAGACAACTTCTTGAATATTTTTACTTTTTAATTAAACTGTAGATCGTAATTAATGCTTTTAATTTTTTTTGTGATTCATTACAAATTTCCCTCATTTTTTAATTACAAAAATAAATCCTAACAATAATAATGGCGCTTGCGCGTCCATAACCAAACATTTATGTTAATGTAAGGATCTTCTCCAAATAATTAATTTTTCTGCATACCTTTAATATCGTTTGTGTCGTGAATGACTTAGTACAAAATGATTTTATTGAAACCGCCTTGGGTAAGGCATGAAGGTATACCGATTCATTTATCTTAACCTAGAAATTCAAATCCCCTGTTTATTTTTAGCGAATAGACCGATATTTTCCGTCGATATCCATCCAAAAGGTGGTAGATTTGCTACAGGCGGGCAAGGCGGACAAGGCGGCAGGATTGTTATATGGAATATTGCCCCTGTGCTATCAGAAAATGATGAATCAGATTCAAATATCCCGAAACAACTCTGTCAGATGGACAATCATTTAGGTACATAGAAAAGACATTTAAATTCTACTATTTAACATTATAAAACTACGTTTGTTTAGGTTGTGTTAACGTTGTTCGATGGAGTTGTCAAGGACATTTTTTGGCTTCTGGTAGTGATGATAAATTAGTAATGATATGGAAATTAACAGGAGAGGGTAGTTCTACAGTGTTTGGGGGCGGCGGGAAAGTGAATATTGAAACGTGGAAATGCGTTTACACATTAAACTCTCACAGCGGAGATATTTTAGATCTCGCATGGGCCCCACATGATGGATGGTTAGCATCAGGAAGTGTTGATAATACAGTTATCATATGGAACGCGCATAAGTTTCCTGAAAAAATTTCTGTTCTCAAGGGACACACTGCTATGGTCAAAGTATGACATCTAACATGTCGAAATGCAGTGTTTAAAGGTAATTTTTTTTATTTTTGAGGGTGTAACTTGGGATCCAGTAGGTAAATATATCGCTAGTCAATCAGACGATAAGACTTTGAGAGTATGGCGAACAAAAGATTGGACACAGCAAGAAGTTGTTTCTGATGCCTTCAGTGAATGTTCCGCTACTACCCATGTTCTAAGACTTTCTTGGTCTCCTGACGGCCAATATTTGGTTTCGGCTCATGCCATGAATGGCGGAGGACCCACTGCTCAAATTATCGAAAGAGACGGTTGGAAACAGGACAAGGATTTCGTGGGGCATCGTAAAGCTGTAACTTGTGTGGTAAGGTCCAGTCTGGTCGATTGTAGGTCATAATAATTCGTTTGTGTGTTTCAGAGATTTAATTCGAACATTTTAAAAAAATTTAGTCCCGGAAGCCCGAAGGCTCAACAATATTGTTGCTGTGCAATAGGATCTCGAGACAGATCTATAAGCGTCTGGTTGACGTCGTTGAAACGACCTCTAGTAGTCATCAAAGATGTATTTGACGATAGCGTATTGGATATATCATGGAGCAGCAGTGGTCTGCATCTATTAGCGTGCTCTTGGGACGGCAGCGTAGTTTGCGTCATTTTTAATCCGGAAGAAATCGGTGTTCCTCTGTCGACTTCGGAAAAGGCAAATATCCTACTGGATTAAGTAATTTAATATATGCGAAAAGCGGAATACAAATAGCAACATATCAATTAATGTACATGTAGGTACCACAAAAGGGTTTACGATGTATACGAAAATATATCTGCCGAATTCATGTAGGATGGTCTTTACACCACTGCTTATATTGAACACAAAAACAAAAAGGATTACAATACAAGATTTGCAATGCATAATCGCAGTGCGTAATAAAATGTAGGTCTGAATTTAACGATACAAGAATTTTGGAAACAATTACACATTTTAGGCAAATTTTATGAACTAAACTATGCGAAATATTCAAAAAGCTCATTACGAAAACTAATGAATGAATTATTTTCTAAATACAGTCGGGCCTCGATTATTCGAGATGGTTGGGACCAAAAGCATTACGGATAATCGATTTTCACGGTTAATCGAATAACAATTTTGATTATACAGTTTTTTTAATATTTTTATTATTTAACAAGTGAACATTGGTGTACACACGAGGGAGCGTTTTTATATTCGCGGAATGGGGGACAAGGGGTGGAAATAAAAAAACCAAATTATTTTTCTTTTTCAATATATTCACCTGCAAGACGGATACATTTTTCACATCTTTCAATTAATTTATTTATACCCTCATAAAAAAATGATTTCTCTTTATCTGCAAAATACGCCGAAACTGCCTCCTTGACTTCATTATCGGCAGTAAATTTTTTACCCCGTAGCTCTTTTTTCATTTTCGGAAACAGGTAATAATCACCGGGGCCAGGCCTGGGCTGTAGGGTGGGTGATTCACGATTTCGAAGCCCACCTTATGCAGGGCAGCTAACGCAACGCGGCTCTTGTGGACGGGCGCGTTGTCGTGCAAAAGCAGAACACCTTTTGTCAATTTTCCCCGTCTTTTCTCTTTAATGGCTTCTTTTAGTCGCTCTAATATTGAAGCGTAATATTCTCCGGTTATAGAAACACCTTTATCTTTATAATCAATCAACAATATTCCTTCCGAGTCCCAAAATACCGTTGCCATGAGTTTCCCAGCTGATTGTGACACTTTAAATTTCTTGGGAGGTGCTGTGCCCTTTTTATGCCACTGCATGGAGTCTTGTTTGGACTCAGGTTCATAATGATGAACCCAAGTTTCGTCTCCAGTAACAATTCCACTCAATACATCATCCTTGTCTTCATTACAGAGGTCCAAAAATGCACGCGAACACTCTACGCGCTGTTGTTTTTGCGGCGGCGTGAGCATTCTCGGCACCCATCTTGCGCTGACCTTAGACATGCCGAGATGATCGTGTAGGATTTTAAAAATTGTTGTATCGGATACTCCAACCATTTCTGCGAGTTGTTTCTTCTTTAGTCGAGCATCTTCGAGTACAATTTGTTCAACTTTTTGGATAAGTGCTGGCGTGGTCACCTCAATGCTCCTGTCCGGCCTCGGGTCGTCTTCAAGGGATTCCCTTCCTTGTTTAAATAAACTATGCCACTTGTACACCATGGTTTTTCCTGGACAAGAGTCGCCGTAAACCAATGACATCTCATTCATTATGGTCGCGACTGATTTTCCTTGCCTGGTAAGGAACTTTATAACGGCACGATATTCGATTTTTTCCATATTTCACTTTTCACTCCTGATTATGTTACTTGGTTGACGATAGCTCAAAGACTAACTGTCTAATAACAATGAAACTTCGTATTTATACTAATCATGAGTCGCTGCACAGGCCACGCCCCCAATGCGCCTACTCACCCCTCTACAACCCGCTCATTCCGCGAATATAAAAACGCTCCCTCGTACATATTTACATTATTAATTAATTCAAGAAGTTTATGTACATTTTTAAATTAAATAAGTATGTATACATTAAATTTTCTACTGAAAACATGAGGCAAAAAAAGGACATTAAGCAAAAAAGAATACAGTTTCTTAAAAAAAGTCGTGTAATGTTTGTCTAATATTTTTCAACTTATAATTTTCTTTCATAAGTTTTTCTTGGATGCGATAAACTTGAAATTTATCCTGCTCTCTAATTCCGGAACAACCAGGGCTATCCAGGAAATTCAGCAATGTGCTAGACGCCTCTATCGCTTCTTTTAAAGTGGTTCCTGAAATAATTATATCGTCTTCATCAGTGTCTTCCAATCCATTGTCTCGCTCAGGTTCATCTGAGTTACTGTTTGCCATGCTTATAATTTCTTCATCTGACAAAACAGCAAATTGGAAGGCATTTTCATCACATTCGAGTCGTGTCTCTATATCCTCTGTGGTAAAGTCATCCGTAATATTGATTATTTGTGCCACATTCTCGAGCGTATTCGATATTTCCATATCTATAACAAAAATCAATGAATTTTTGCATGAAAATATTTTATAAAATTTTAAAAATATGCCTACACACACACCTTCATTATCTGGGCAGAGCAAATTATTCCAAGCGTTTTTCAAAACTTCAGAAGTAACAGCGTCCCAAGCATTATTAATAGACCACAGGGCTTTCTTTATATTAAATTCTTTCTTAAAATCTTCTCTACTATTTATTATACGAGACTAGTTTTTGTACTATAGTTTTACGATAATGGCATTTAAAACTCCATATTACACCCTGATCCATCGGTTGGATCAAGGACGTACAATTCGGTGGAAAATATTTCACAATAACGTTTTTAGCCTTAAAATCGTGAACGTCTGGATGTGCCGGGCAGTTGTCCAATAACAGAAGGATTTTGCTATCATCCGTAAGACCGATTTTCTTAAAATGCTCTCTAACCTCTGGCACAAAGTTTTTGTTAAAAAAAATATTTGCTGTGTTACCCATGCTTTTGAATTGGCCTTATAAATTACGGGAAGCTCGTATACATCTTTTAGGGCTCTTGGACGAGCACTTTTACCAATAACTAAAGCTTTGCACTTGTGTGTACCAGCAGCATTAGCACAAACTAAAATGGTTAGTCTTTCCTTTGACACCTTATGTCCATCTATGAACCTTTCATTATAACAAACCAAACTGCTCTCGGGAAACACTTCCAAAAAAGGCCTGTCTCGTCCCCATTATAAATTTGCTCACTGGTAAGATTTTCCGTTGATATCAATTCATTTAATTGTTCACTAACATTGTGGCACCTACATAGTCTGCTGAAGATTTTTCTCCTTCAGCATTAAGTCTTTTTATTCCATGTCTATTCTTAAAATTTTGCAACCACCCGTTGGAGTATTCACACTCAGAATGAATATTTAGTTTTGTGTGGTATATTTTAGCCTTTTCTCGTATCATCAGTCCTGTAATTGCAGTGCCTTTAAAACGCTCTTGTCTGAACGATTCGTAATGTGCCAAATCTACTTTTGGCTCTTCAGCTGTCTTGAAAGTTTTTCGGTTACGAAATCCAACCACCAAATCACTCTCTGCACAAAGCTTTAAAAACTTGTCTTTGTTTTTTATAATGCCATAAACGGTCTGTATCCCAACTTCGTATTTTTGTGCTAGCATTTTAACACTCACATTATTTTTTGAATGCTCGTTAATTATTTTAACTTTATCTTCAATATTTAAAACGTTCCTTTGTATTTTTACCACTGGTAACGGTGCCATACTAAATATATTTAGATCTAACCACCCGCACTTCTCAAATTTCAAAATTAAACTAATCACTTGTAAATGCTTTCGACTCATCGTATGCAAACAAGGGAATTCCCCGTTATCATGTTTATTATATGTATTGTACGTATGAATTTGAAGTTAATAAAAAAATTCTGCCATCACGGATAATAGAGGTAATCACGGTTAATCGAAGCAAACAATTTGAAAACATCGCAAACAAAAAACAGAGGCCATCACGGTTAATCGGGGTTACCGGTAATCGAGGCCCGACTGTATAAAATATACATTGGTATAGACTATATTTTGACTTCAAAAAAAAAAAAAAAGATATACGCGCAACTTAAACATTAGCAATAGCAGTTCAATATCAACTGATGTAAATTTTATAAAAATTTTGAAGAATAATAGGAAAAAAACATAAAATATATGTATAAATACATGAATACAAAAAATATATCGCTTATTCATCAAAAAAACAAATGCCGAGAGAGAAAATGCGTCTCCATTCAGGTTTGCCCTTTTTAAAATTCATGCAATGCACACCATTGTTCGTTTGTTTCTTTTAATGAAACATACAAGAGCTCTTTCTCTACTTCAATACCGCTACGGCTTGACCTAAAAGTGTGAAGCAAAAATTGAAATTTAGATCGTGAACCTTTTTGTGGTTATAATTGTACATCTTGTGGCACCAAGCTCTGAGTCACTCGTACATTTTAATTTTAATCAATCTGTATATTTGAGAACGTCCAAATAACACGAGTACTCTATTGACGATATTGATGTATATTTCACTCAGTGCGGAGGAATGTTGTGTGCATGCCCTGTATGAGAAAAACATTTTTATGTACACTATTAGTAAAGTGGGTGATTCTCTAGGCGAAATAAGGGCGTTATATGAGAGGTTTGTTTTCGAACGTTGTTGTGTGTTCTTTGTAATAATGTTACGTAAAAAAAAATCCTCTTTGTAATATTCTGGGTTCCAGCGTGCGCTACTGCTTCTCTATAAATCACCCGCTTTAACTATCAACCACATTTCATTTGCTGGCCTTTCCTTATATGATTTATTATGTTAATTGTTTCGATATACTTATCTACTTATTTGTTTAATTATCGTAAATCAGCGTTCGCAGATAATCCTGTTTTCCGCTTTTCAATATCATTTTGATAAGCATTCGGACTATTTTATCTTCAATATGAATTCAGAATTCCCTATATGAGCGAATGTATGGGAAGTCTCTGCAAAAAAATCTACTCAACCAGAGTTTCTCCGGAAGTCAAATAATCGAGAATCCGGAACTATTGCGTGCCATGGAAGAAGGTCACAGCTCTCCAAAAGTGGAGGCTATGGAGACGGAAGATGTTCCTAAAGTCATACCCTCACCGATCCAACAAGAATCTCCTAAAACCAGCAGCGTATTGGTACCAATTAATCAACAAACGGAGACGCGATTGCCAAGCGGCAGAAGAAGGATAACACCTATGTTTTTAAAGCCCGTACCATCGTCATCAACAAAGTAAATTGTGAACAAGTATATATACAGGCTGATTCATAATGCAGGGACGTGTTTCGGAAAAGAAATGCTAAGTCAAAAAAAAAGGATATTTTCAATAGCTTTCCAATTCTGCATTTATTTCCAGCATGTGTCTCATTATTGCAAACTATCCTGAATAAACGTTTGACGTGTATTTGTATTTTTCCATTTTTAGGGACAATTTAGACGTGCCAACGTTTAACGAAAATTCCGCTTTAAGTAGTTCATCCCCAAACAAAAGTAAAATCGTCGTTATACAAGATAATTCACCCAACGGGAAAAGCTTATTGAACGACAAAAAGATCCCTATAATGTACGAATTGCCTGCATAATTTCCCCTAAGATTTAGCTATTTATTTACAATATTTTACAGCAATGTCATAAATGAACCGTCTGCTATGAGTCAAATGAAGCAATCTTCATGTCCTCCGGGATTACAAATAAATCAGTTATTATGTTCTGAAGTTCCAGGAGATCAGCCCATTATAAAATTCATAGACGTCATGGAACCTTTAAAAATGCCACCTGGGAAAACCGTTTCAAAGAAAGCCGGTTTAATGAAAGTGCAGGTGAGAAAGAATAAGGGACTAAAGGTTCGACCCCGCGAAATTAATTGTAAAATTTTTCTGTTAACCCATCAGGTGACCAATTCTTGCCAGCCTATATCGAGAGGCGTGCTGTCCAGACTAGAAGTCTTTCGTAATGATGATGATACACAACCGATATGGGAAACCTACATAGGTGCACGATTCGATTTATTTTCAAATGGTCGAATTTTAATCATGTTTGGTGTCGTAGGTTCAACCGTACGCTGCATAGGAGGCAATCGGAAGTTGATCGTTGCTTGTTGCGATGATTTTAGTATAAATATTTATTTTATTAAGTCGGGAGCGCGAGCTCTGCCTCCTCTGTTAATAGAGGACGCTGCTGCGTGCTTAGCGTTATCGGAGAGTTGCAATTGTTTAGTTTTAACAAAAACGGGCTTAATGCATATGTGGAATTTAGAATTAGGAAAATCAATATTAAACAGGATCTCTGTAAGAAGTTTATTGACAAACAAAGGTATCTATTTCGAATAGGTGAAAAATATGTCAGTTAGCTTTTACGATGAATGGCTCTACAAAAAACAAATTGTGTGACATTATTTCATTTCAGCTACTGTTGTTAGTTGTACATTAACATCGGAAACACCACTGTTAATTCTAAGTGACGGCAGAGCTTATCTTTATAGTACAGATTTACAAACTTGGTACGTCCATAAAGCAACTCTACGATCTCTTGTAATATGCGATTCATTTTTGTTTCACTTAGGATACTTTTGAGTAATCCTTTGGATCCATTAAGTAGATCCAGTGGTGCCATGACTCGAACGATATCTGGCTCTTTACCTCTAGCATCGCTACAAAGGAATATGCCCTCACATTTCAACAACGAGAATCTTCCTTCAGGTGTAACCTTGAGTTTCTTGGAGTCTCAAGTTTCAGCAAGCACTATACTACAATCAGGCAGTGAATTTCGACACTGGCTCCTAGCTACTGTGAATCATTTGCTTGAGAAAGGTTTGCCTAAATTTTTTGGTTGTGCTAAAATTAAAATTATAAATTATTAGGTCCGGAATGTCGATTAAGGTCTATATTAGACGAGTTAATGGGACCGATGCACGGTTCTGCACGGAGGACGAAAGAGGATTCAATTTTGGTAGATAACTTTCTATATTTAAAGATTAAATTATCAATACATAAGATTGTTTCTATTTTTCACAGGGATTGTCGAAAAGGAAACTTTTCAATGAAATATTATCAATAATACAAACAAAATTGCCTTGGCAGCGTTTATATAGAGAATATAATGAACAAATGGAGATTGTTAAGGATTTAATGTGATGTTTAGTTTAATTTTTCTTTGAAATTTCTCCATATCAGGGTAAACTAATACCAGAAAAAGCAATTAAGTTTGAATTTGAAACAGTATTCAAGATAATCGAAATGTTCAAAAAAGTAGTTGTGAGTTCAAAGATGACCTAGTGGATTGAGTTGTTTTTACACTGCCATTTATTATATTTTGTACATGTAATGTGCTTTATAATATCCTTTATATAATTATACATTAATAAGATTTAAATTGTATTTTATTTCTATTCACTAAGTCATTATAATTTCTAATATTACAATTTGTGCTTTGTCTTTTCTTTTTCAATATATTTATTGATATCATCTAAAGGTCTGTAATATATGTGTACTGTTTGAGAGCCGGCAAACATTGATAACATAGCAGCAGTACTAAATTTTATATATCTTGACCAAGAAACACCTGCCGGCATTCTTTAATTAATGTGTATAGGCTTCTTTTTCAATAATGTCTTTAGCTCGTCTTTGCTTATAAGTATTATCTGAAAAAAATATATATATATAAAGTAGTCGACAAATATGTAAAACGTACAAAAATTTGTATTTCCTACTTTCCAGTTGATCATAGAGTATTCTAAAGTAGCTCCTAACAAGAAGAATAAAGGCAAGAATCTATACTCTCTAAGATATTTTTTACCGGGCCAACTGTCTAAGATACGTCTTATTGTTAAACCTTTCAATTTAATACCCATAATCTTATAAGAAATACTACATACAAAACATACTTGATATATACTATCCTTTATTCCGCTTTCTTTACATAAATATTACTTAATACGAGTGAAGTGAGTAATATGCGAGAAATCTTAAGCGAAAAAAATTCCTAACATCAAGTAATTATCGAATTAATAAAATTAAATATCATGAATAAAACACAATAGTCCTTGTAAAAATATATTCATAATTTTATTTTTGCAGTATATTTCAGTATAATAACAAATATTCGAAATATATATTGGAATTTATTTTGTTATTGTAGAATTAAATTATTGGTTATGTTATAGTATAACTTCTTTCTGTCAATACATACCCTAACATTTCTTAAGGGTTTTATGAAAACTATCGAAGGTTATCTTTGTAAATTAATATACATTAGCATAAATAAAGAGATAAAAAATGAATATGGAAGAAGCTCAAAAACGTATAGATATTATAACTGGAGAGGTAGAGCAAATGCGACGAACCAAACTACTTTCCCAGGAACAATGCAAGTATGTATTTTAGTCGTATTTATTTTCATATTTCTTTAATATATTTCTTTGGTTCTAGAAAGATACTAAAGACGCGTAAACAATTTGAATATAAAATAAGTGGATTTTCTAATAATATACAAGATTTTCGCGATTACATAGAGCATGAAACAGGTCTACTGAAAACAATAAGATTTCGTAGATCTTCAATGAAAATTGCAGATAAAGTAGGGGATGTAGAACACAAGATTATTAATAGAATTAAATATTTGTATGAAAAGACCTTGCAGAGGTTTCCAGATGATACAGCTCTGTGTTTAACATACTTTAAATTTTGTAAGCAAGCAAACTATGTCAATGCAGCTTCAGTGGCGGTTTCAAATATGATTAAGGTAGAGTCTCAACTTTGTAACATTTAATTCATTTATACCATAATTTTATTGTAGAATCATTCACATAATGTCGAAATATGGCAGGTTGCCGCAAAGTGGCATGCATATGATAGAAATGACATTAACGGTGCTTTAAAAGTTATTTGTCAGGGTTTAACCAAACATTCAAAAAGTAAACTATTATACACTGAAGTTATACAGTTAGAAATACATAATGCAGTTGGTAGTAACTGGCAAGGAAAAATCGAAAAATATTCACTCACAAATAAACAGAAATTATGTTTAGAAAAACTTCAAACATATATAAAAGAAATCTTTAGTTTCGTTGAAGATTGTGAGTATTATGTGGAGCTGTTAGATTATTTAGATGATTATAACTTCTCGCTACCTGTACAAAATATGATAATTGATCACTTGATAACCAATCATTCATCTAAAGCACTTACTTGGAACATGTTAGCTCAAAGGGATAGAAAAGGTAAGTGTTTATGTATTTTTTAATTTATATTTTTATAATACTCGATTTAAGGACTTTCAAATCCAATGGAAGACGCTGCCGGCACATCTACAAAAATGAAGTTAACTAAATGTGTTGAAAGATATAAAGAAGGTTTAAGTAAAGTTTCAGACCTTGAGAAAGAACAGCTATGGTCGCTTTACATCAATTGTATAATAGACGCGAGACAGGAAGATTATGGTGTTGCTACTGTATTCAAAACAAATTCATTAAAGGAGGCTTTTGTGCAAGCCTCAGAAGAAGGTTTTCTTATAGAAAAATTTTATATTCAGTGGATAGATTTGGTCTCAGAAGATGAGCAAGATGCAATTATGGAAAAAGGTAATAATATTATATTTGTCGCCTAATGTTTATATTTATGCTAAACTACCTTCTAGGCCTTGCCAGGTTCCCAGAATCTATAGAACTGTGGAAAATATATTTGAGAATGCAAATATTTGCAGACAATCGTGAAGGTATAGAACGAGTGTTTAAGGAAGGTGTCAAGGCATTAAAAGAAAAATCATCAAGTCTATGGACAGGAGTTATTCGATACCATTTACTGAGTTCAAATGATGAAAGGATCGAAAATATTTACAAAGAAGGTGTGAAACAGTCACGAGAAGTTTCAGATATTTTAAAACCCCAATACATTGAGTGGTTGGCTATCGTTAAAGATATGCAATATACAAGAGAGCAATACTTTAAACTTGCTAGTGAGAAACCCTACTGCAAGGAACTTCATACTACCATGTCGAAATTGGAGTCCACCGAACTTGATTTTGATTTTGACGTTTGGGACAGAATTCATAATTTGGCATGTCAGCAATTTGGTAAGGAAGATGTCGAAGTTTGGTTGAACAGAATCCAGTATTACATTGACTTCAAGACAGGTAAAATATCAAAAGAGGACTTTCAACAAACGTATGAAGACGCGAAGGAGTCTTTACCAGAAGTTCTCTTCTTAGATTTTAAGGACAAATATTATGCTATGACAAATACAGGATTATTTTAATTATGAAATATATTATTTGGCGTTTTATTTAATAAAATAGGTGTAATAAACATACAAGATATAAAATCATTTATAACGTGAAAGAAATGGAAATATTGGGTTGCTATGTGAATAAGTTTCGCTTTACTGAACGCATTGACATGTCTTTTAAAAATATTTAGCCAGGAAGTATTTGTATGGCTGTTCATAAATTTATTCATTTGATTATTTGATTTGAAAGAGATAAGAATATGATGAAGACAGGTTTGAGGTGCAAGACGAAAAGAATGTAGCAATAAATGGGAATTAAAATTTTTTTTCTTGTGTACCGTTGATTTGCGAATTGCGATACACCTAGTTAGGTATTTAATATACTAGTTTCTTAAAGTTAGGATATCAACTAAATGTATATGGATACCTTCAATTTAATCTACCAAATATTGATTCGGCAGACAGGGTATACTTGGTTTTACTTGTATGCGAATGGCAGTATATTGAACAGATCCTGAGAAGCAGCGTGCTTTGTTCAATATTGGATATGTTAATGTAGTCTTAAAAGTAAGGCACCATTTGGGACATTATTTTTTTGAGCGCTTGTATTACATAGCACAACAAAAATAGTTCATATTCTTCAGCAGTTAAGAATAATTACTCAATTTTTTTATATAGGATTTAGGATTCGTTTTATAAAAGTTATTAATTAGCGTAATTTTTTTTTACAAATGAAATTTTTGTAATAAGTATAAAATAAAAAAAACAATTTGTACAATGCATTATTGAAACAAAGAAAAAACATGAAAAATTCTTGCTCATTTACGTTTGAAATCAGTAGCGTAACTAAAATCGTTTTGTATCTGGGTCATTTATTTTATTTGTGTATGCTATTGGTCTTTAATTGTAAAGAGCATACCTTGGTAAGATACAATGTATTAAAATTTGCATGTCTTGATGTCAATACACTACTTGTTTTTGTGATTGTCTCATATCTGATGCATCGTTAAATAAAATATTAAAACGAAATCATGTGTTTTATTCTACATTTTTTTTGTGTGTATCGATCAGGTTTACAAATATAATTAATAAGAGAAAGCAGTTTTAGAGTAGTTTGTGAGCGTTAGACACCACATTATGGAAGGTCAATTGAAATATATTAGAGCGCATTGGGGTACTCGGAGTGGTCCAGAGCGCGTGTTTAGAAAGTAATTATTGTATCGTATAGGCCATATATTAAGTAAATTAGGAAACTATGAAAATCTAGGGATGGTCCAGATATGAAAGAGACTTAGAAACAGTAATCTACGAGGGTGGTTCGGTATGTTTCCAGAATGAATCAGAAGATGGCGACATGCGCGCGCGTTGCTCAAGGAGTGCTGTTTTTGTATTATTTTGTGTGACACTAACTTCAAGTCTCTCAAAGTATTATAACTGGCGGAATATATGACTGGATATTTTATACATTTTTTTAAAATTATGAGTAACTGTATGCTGCTAGAAATGTCATAACTAGTTATAACCACCATACAAACTAATAATCAGATGTTTTTACTTAATGACCAATTAAGAAACACAATAATTGACATGTCTAATGAAAGAGGTCCACGGTAAAATTCGTACCGAAACAAGTCCGTACCAGACTTTAACCGTCAAAAGCCAAACAGTGTTTGGTTTAAAGTCCGTACGGCTAGTTAACTTAGTTGTCGAAATGTGTGTACAAAAAAACGAACATTATTGTGGAAGAGGGTTTTATTTACCTTTTTCGAACAATGAAACTGAACATTTGTAATAATGATATGAGATTTAGCCTAAAAACTTACAATAAGTGACATACACAGGTAATTCATATAATGAAATTGAAAATTATTATGTTTAACGAGATTTATGTAGCTTTATCTTTCAACTGACAATGGTTTGTAGTTGTGGATCAAGTTTACTAGTGGAAGTTATCAGCAGCGACCTCAAATCCTCATCGTTTAATTGGATCTGTAAATAACTTTTGTATATTTCATTTTCGAGAATGGTTTTTTACACAGAGTAGTGCCGAAACTGATCAAATCGTGTGAGTGGAAGAAGAAGTGTGAGAATATCACTTCACTGCAAATCAATCATTTCCATTTGAAGTTCAGGAGCAAAGGTTTCTATATCGGTGTTAAAATGATTTTGAAAAACCTTGATATCGCTTGCAGTTGGAACAAAATCTGAAAAACGAAGCTTAAATTTATTTTTAAAACACCGTGAAACATTTTTTGTTCAATTGATATTGAAACAAAACCATTTTTTGTCGAAAAGACTTGATACGGATACGGATGCGAGGCTCCGTGTGGTAGATCTGCATGAGGTCTTTGCCCTTTGTGCAAAGTACGTAAAATATAAAGTACTTCTGTATATTATAATGGCGTTTACGCTTCTTTTAATATGATAAATATTTTCCGGGATGCCGCGAGACCCCCGCAAGAGCGAAGCCCCATTCATATTTTTAGTAAAACCTGTATAAAGCATCTTCCATAACCATTCCTTGCTTTGCAACTCAGCCAGGGAACGATTCATTCAAGAAAATTTTGATATTGTTGCTCTGGAACAGTTTGGTGCGTGGAAACCTACAAACCTGTACCTCCTGCTTTTCTCTTAGCCAACTGAGACTTACTTACCCATAAAGTTTGATAATATTTACTCATTTTCTCTGAAATTAATACTAGTAGTAAGTATTACTGCATAAGAAAAAGAGGCATTCACAGATTACTCGAGTACTTGAACGCCATGAGGAGGCGTTACTACCGGTGAGAATCTACGAGGATAGCCGTTTATATTTCGGGAACTGGCAACACTTAGTGTTGCCTCCTGATGATTGCATCGTGAAGTTTGTCATTTTTGACAATATATTTACCTTGACAGTTTTATTATTCGGTCTCTATTTCTATTGTTGACAGTCTCTTGAAATGTTTGTTCATGTCAGCGAAAAAATGGAATTAACTCGCGAACATTTTCGTGCAATTATTTTTGATAACTTTCGGTGTGGATTATCTCAACAAGAATGTATCGATGAGCTGAATTCCTTATATGGTGATGAATTCAAACATGGATGGCGTTCTTTGGACGATGAATTTCGTGAAGGTCGTCCCACAAATGTTGTTGTGTCGGAAAACATTAATGCAGTGTTTGAATTGATAATTCAAGACCGTCATGTGACATACCGTGAGATCGAGGCATCTCAAGGTATTAGTAACACCAGCGTGCATGAGATCCTGCATAAACATTTAGCCGTTAAGAAGCTATGGTCACGTTGGGTATCACATAATTTGACAACCGTTCGAAAAAGGACTCTCGTCGATTGGTGCCAAGAAATGCACAAAAAATACAATGGCGGTGCTTCAAAGAACATTTATAAAGTCGTCACAGGTGATGAATCTTGGATCTATACGTATGAGCCCGATAGTAAACAGCAGTCGACTGTGTGGGTATTCCTAGATGAGCCAAAACCAACAAAAGTTGTTCGCGCTCGAAGCACATCAAAACAAATGGTCGATTGTTTTTTTGGAAAAACCGGTCACGTTGCAACCGTGCCTTTGGATAGTTGTAGAACGGTTAATTAAGAATGGTATACTATTTGTTTGCCAAAAGTTTTCCAAGAAATAAGAAAAACAAACCGAAAACGACATATCATTCTCCACCATGACAATGCGAGCTCTCACAGATCAGTTCAAGCAATTGAATATTTGACCTGGTAAAACATTGAATTCATAAGCCATCCGCCGTACAGTCCTGATCTAGCACCCTGTGATTTCTTTTTATTCCCACACGTGAAGAACAAACTTCGTGGTCAACGGCTTTCTGCACCGGAAGAGGCAGTCGAGGCATTCAAAGCTTATATTGTGGAGATACCGCCTTCACAGTGGCAGCAATGCTTTTCGGATTGGTTTAACTGAATGTAAAAGTGCATTGATTTTCAAGGAAAATATTTTGAAAAACAATAAAACTATTTTCGATAATAAAAAATTTTTTTTGTTTACTATTCCCGAAATATAAACGGCCACCCTTGTATTCTTCGTTTTAGCTCGATCTCAATTGGAGTATGCGTTAAAAAGGTTTCCATGTTCTCTAGAATAAAAGTATTGAATTGTCTATTCAGGTTTTGTTAAAACTTTTTGGTTTAAGATGGACATTTCTGTCGTTACCTAACTTTGGGAAACAACGGGAAATGAAGATAAAATACACAAATTTTATAGTACGTTTTATTTTATTACTCAAAATCAAAATTAGAAATAAATAATTTTAATACGTAATCCACTTTAAACAACGACTTTATTTATTTCGTGTTGATTCACATTACATATAAGTAATTACACATTTATTTCATTCGTTATATTTATTGACCATTATTTAGGTTATAATTATTTAATTTATTATGTCACTATTTACATTTATGCTTTTAAATTCTTTTTTTTTAGTTAATTAATATTGATTATTGTTAAGATATTGATTATGTTCATAGTTCACTAGCAGTTACAAGCAGTTTCATATATCGGTCAATCTGATCACATTGAGAACTCTGCTATTAAACAGGCGTAATGTTCTTTTACGTCTGTAAAGTATGTATGGAAGAAACTGTTTGTAAAAGGCAGCGATTGTTTTTACGTAGAGACCTATTTTTTTTAACGAAACTCTTTCTTAAATTTTTCTTTTTTCTGGAAGGATATAACATGGATTTAATTAACACGTTTCTTTGGCAAAAATATACATCGAAATATATACAAGCTATTTTCTTTTTTATTGTTCTTGTGTCAAAGATTCAAGTATAAAAATGATAGAAATTTTGTTCATTATGTATTTCCATTCAAGTTTTATTTTAAAATTTAATGTTTCACCTTCGTACACAATTTTTTATTATATTACAACAAAATATATCGATGCCTGTAAATAGCAAGTAAGACACTCCGAAATGTTTAATAAAATTAAGAACCTATTGCCATTTACATCAGCACGATACCAAGAGGTGAGAGTGACAGAAGTATAAATGTCCTAAGATCGTGTTTATTATATTTTATTTGAAATTTCATCTTCAATTCACCAATAATAAAATACAGATAACAGCATTCCCTCTTTGATCAAAATAATCTTTACTTTACTGCTTAAAGTTGAAGGAAATTTCTGTGTCACATAACCCTGGGCATTTTCTTACGACGTCGTTGTTTTTAAAATACATCTTATTGCCGGATCGGTACCCATTAACAAGACAATGTTGTTTAGTAATATTTTATACGATCTTGTAATAACACACTTTACGAGGGAGCGTTTTTATATTCGCGGAATGGGGGACAAGGGGTGGAAATAAAAAAAACAAATTATTTTTCTTTTTCAATATATTCACCTGCAAGACGGATACATTTTTCACATCTTTCAATTAATTTATTTATACCCTCATAAAAAAAGGATTTCTCTTTATCTGCAAAATACGCCGAAACTGCCTCCTTGACTTCATCATCGGCAGTAAATTTTTTACCCCGCAGCTCTTTTTTCATTTTCGGAAACAGGTAATAATCACTCGGGGCCAGGTCTGGGCTGTAGGGTGGGTGATTCACAATTTCGAAGCCCACCTTATGCAGGGCAGCTAACGCAACGCGGCTCTTGTGGACGGGCGCGTTGTCGTGCAAAAGCAGAACACCTTTTGTCAATTTTACCCGTCTTTTCTCTTTAATGGCTTTTTTAGTCTCTCTAATATTGAAGCGTAATATTCTCCGGTTATAGAAACACCTTTATCTTTATAATCAATCAACAATATTCCTTCCGAGTCCCAAAATACCGTTGCCATGAGTTTCCCAGCTGACTGTGACACTTTAAATTTCTTGGGAGGTGCTGTGCCCTTTTTATGCCACTGCATGGAGTCTTGTTTGGACTCAGGTTCATAATGATGAACCCAGGTTTCGTCTCCAGTAACAATTCCATTCAATACACCATCCTTGTCTTCATTACAGAGGTCCAAAAATGCACGCGAACACTCTACGTGCTGTTGTTTTTGCGGCGGCGTGAGCATTCTCGGCACCCATCTTGCGCTGACCTTAGACATGCCGAGATGATCGTGTAGGATTTTAAAAATTGTTGTATCGGATACTCCAACTATTTCTGCGAGTTGTTTCTTCTTTAGTCGAGCATCTTCGAGTACAATTTGTTCAACTTTTTGGATAAGTGCTGGCGTGGTCACCTCAATGCTCCTGCCCGGCCTCGGGTCGTCTTCAAGGAATTCCCTTCCTTGTTTAAATAAACTATGCCACTTGTACACCATGGTTTTTCCTGGACAAGAGTCGCCGTAAACCAATGACATCTCATTCATTATGGTCGCGACTGATTTTCCTTGCCTGGTAAGGAACTTTATAACGGCACGACATTCGATTTTTTCCATATTTCACTTTTCACTCCTGATTATGTTACTTGGTTGACGATAGCTCAAAGACTAACTGTTTAATAACAATGAAACTTCGTATTTATACTAATCGTGAGTTGCTGCAGAGGCCACGCCCCCAATGCGTCTACCCACCCCACTACAACCCGCTCATTCCGCGAATATAAAAACGCTCCCTCGTATCTGCTCCATAAATTTATTCTTCATAAAATTGGTTAGATCTTATTTTGTTGTCGTAACTAAAAGGTTATATTAATTTATTGACTTCTTCTATTTACTCCTACATTGTAGTTAACTTGAATGTTTCAAAATTAATACCAATAAGTTCAAAGAGATAGGGGAGTGGATTCTTTTGATTTATTTACACTTGACCGATTGGAATATTTAACATTTAGCTGTGTAGAATTTAAAGATTATGTGAACAAATAATTAAGTTTGCGCGACGATAGGTTTCGATATAAGAAATTAATTCGTAATTGAATCTTCTATTGTTTGTTAAAGCAGGGATCGGGCATAGAATATTTACTAAAGCATGAATTAGTTAGTGGTTTTGAATTGGTTTTATTATTTCATTGCTCGGATTGTTTTCATATCTGTCCGAAAGATGGAAGTGTAGTATTCTCATCTCTATGTTTCTTGTTATTTCATTCAGTTTCGACTAGATGATTTACATCCTGCCGAGCTTTCAATTAAAGCGTTGGTAGTCAGTACTTGGTTTATTGTAAACTTTCATTAATCTATGATTTCATTTCAGTTTAAGATCATTATTTTATTTAAGAAGTCACGGTACTCTGAATTTTAATACACAACAGAATGTCGTTCAATTAACTCTCTAATATCTTTACTTCTTTCTCTTTTTTTTGCATAATTTCCTTTATTGACAAAAACTGCAATTATTTAAATGAGAAATGACAAAATTTCGAGAACTAAATAATAAATTTAAATAACAATACATTTAATTTTATTTAGCACACTCCCTAGAGAAAATTGTAATAAATTATGAAAGTAATAGATTTGTACACGATTGTTAAAAAAATCCTGAACGCCTGAATGTGTCATCGAGTCCAATTTTATCTTAATGTTCTAACCAACTCCAACTCCTTATAGATACGAGGGTGGTCCCAGAAGTACCCAATCCAATAAATAAAACACAAAATATTGGAAAGAAATATATTTATTTTTCGACATAATCTCCTTTCAGCTCTATACACTTTTCCCAGCGATGTTCAGTAAGTTCGACACCCTTTTTATAATAAGAACTGTCTTGCTCCCCAAAATAGCCATTAACTGCCGACATCACTACTTTATCATTGGAAAATCTTTGACCACTGAGCCATTTTTTTCAAGTTTGGGAACAGAAAATAATCCGAGGGAGCTAAATCTGGCGAATAGGGTGCATGAGGTAGCAATTCAAACTTTAATTCATTAATTTTGGTCATTGCAATATCGGATTTGTGAGCTGGTGCATCGTCTTGATGAAACAACACTTTCTTCTTAGCCAAATACGGACATTTTTGCTTGATTTCTTCGCTCAAACGTTGCAATAAGTTCGCATAATACTCGCCGTTGATAGTTTTTCCTTTTTCAAGATAGTCAATGCAATTATTCCACGCGCATCCCAAAAAATTGATATCATGACCTTGCTTACAGATGAAATGGTCTTCGCCTTCTTTGCGACCGGTTCTCCCTTTTGAGTTCATTGTTTTGATTGTTCTTTTGTCTCGGGTGTGAAGTGATGAACCCATGTTTCATCCATGATTATGAAACAGCGCAAAAATTCTGCTTTGTTGCTGTGAAACTTTGCTAAAAGCTCAATTGAAACATTTTCACGACACTATTTTTGCTCGAGTGTAAGCAAACGCGGTACCCATCTCGCACATAGCTTTTTCATGTCCAAATTTTCAGATAATATGCGATGTACCGCACTTTTTTAAATGCCTACTATGTCTGTCATCCAGTACCGCTTTGTGGATTTTCTTCGCCATTTTTGGAGTCGTCACCTTATTTGGTAGACCACCTAGAGTAGAATCCAGTTCAGCCTTTATATCGGCTGGGCTGAGACCTTTCAAATAAAAGTATTGTATCACGTAACGACGACCAATTTTGTCCATTTTTTTCAAATTCACTGAAAGCGTTCACTATTGATGGCTTCCAAAGAAATACTAAACAACGTGGCGTCTTCAAACTTGAAATATATGCTTTATAGATGGTGTAGTTTCTAATACAGTGATATTTTGCAAACAACTACCGCCATCTCTAGGTTAGGCTAGGTACTTTGGGACAACCCTCGTATAATGCAATTTTTCTTTTCAAGATATTATTAGGTTGTTGACAACTGAAAATACTTTAATGGAATTTAATAATATGCTTACGATTTTAATAATTTACAACCTTTGCAACCTTCGAAGTTATGTGTTTTACGTTGTAATAGTTTTATATTTAAAATCTTCATCGTTTTAATTATTTTGTCAGTACGTGAGAATTCTTGCGATGTTTAGTTATATTTTCTTTAGATTTATTTTATATATTTTTTTAGCATTTTTCTATGTTTACCAGAGCATCATCCAGAATTATGCTTGAGAAATCTAAGAAATTTTTAATATAAATAAATGGTTGATTTATTAAGAAAAAGAAAATAAAGAAAAATTTGTCGCCTTTTTAATTTTATAATATATTTGTAATTAACTTTGTCGTGGTTGCTTTTATGTGGTTTTGTCTGTATGCTATGGAGTTGAGATTGGAATAATAATGTATCTTCACACTCTGATGCTTTCCTAATCATTTAGGAAACTTTGGGAAAGATGAGAAGTTACTTTTGAAATTTCGCAGTTGGAGAATTAACTTTCTAACTAAAAAAAACAAATTCTAGGTGTCACTTAACACCTATTTGATCCGATACATTCCGAAATTGACTTTGTTCAAAGAAAATCAACAATGCTGTTATTTCATTAACAAATAAACAGTTTACACAACCTATTACTAAATTACAAATAATTTAAGATATTTGTATTTATAATAAAAGAAAACAGCCTGTATATACGTATTATTATTATTTCTTATCTTACAACTATCAAATTAGGTGTAACTATGTACAAACCAAATATTACACAACTTTCTCACTTCTTCCACACACATTTTTCTATCATTTTTTTTTGGCTACGCATTCTCGCTCTGCACCCAACAAAAACGTGTGTAACTAAAAAGAAAAGTTATGTACATGTACAAGAAATTGAATGATTGTACAAAAGATAGGTACTTTATTTTATTCAGTTTTTCAAAATATAAAATACAAATGAACTAGTTGTAATAACGTTGAAACGTTTCAAGACGTACGGACTTTTTGTTTTGTTTTTTTTTTTAGTTTCGCTAACTTCGGAATATTTATGTTAAAACATGCAAATACACATTTTTTTTGAAAGGTTTTATATAAAATATGTAACACATTTAAGAGGTAGTAAACTCTTTAGTTGTTATAATATCTGTATAAAGAATAATTAACGAATACAAGAAATATTTTATATAAGGAACTGAGCTTGTTTGATGATACACATGTTGGTAGAACAAAATAAAAAAAATTATTTATTTGTATACATTAGAATAGAAGTTTTCTCAGATCATTCACTGCAAACTGATTGAAATTTATTACGTGGGCAAGGTGAAAAGTTCTCGGCCTGACAATGAAAGACTGCGATTTGAATTTAAAAAATGATTTTATTTTTCTACTTGAGTTCAACACACTTGGTCCAGCGTTTTTCTAACATCAATATTCCTTCCCGGAAATGAGAGTCTGGAAGGCTGTCAAAATATTCTTCTACGGTCCTTTCAACTTCTTCGTTGGACGTGAATCGCTTCCCAGAAAGAAATTTTTTCAAATTTGGGAATAGATGGAAGTCTGAGGGTGCCAAATCAAGAGAATAAGGAGGATGGCCGAGTAAATCCCGCAATTTTCCCATCGCCAATGCACCCTTGTGCGCGGGTGCGTTGTCCTGATGAAAAACGATTTTTTTCTTCTTCAAACCAGGCCTCTTCTCGCGAATTTTGGCATCCAGCTGATCAAGAAGGTTAGAGTAATATGCGCCTGTAATTGTTCTGCCTTTTTCAAGGTAATCGACTAACAAGATTCGTTTTGCATCCCAAAACACGCTGGTCATGACTTTTCTGGCAGATACGATCGACTTCGCTTTCTTTGGCGCTGAACCACCGGCTTCCACCACTGCTTCGACTGCTGTTTCGTTTCTGGCGTGTAGTGGTGACAAATCGCCGCACAAAATCGGTCCAAAAAATGCTTCGAAAATCGTTTGCGCATTTGCTTTTGATCGACATTCAGCAAATGCGGCACCCATCTTGCCCAGAGCTTTCTCATCTCTAATTCTTTGTGCAAAATATTTCGCACCCTTTCTTCCGATATCCCGACAGCCTCAGCTATCTCACTCACTTTCACTCGCCTATCGTCCAACACAATATCATGTACTTTTTCGATGATTTCTGGTGTGGTTGCGGCTTTTGGCCGTCCTTCACGAGGGTCACCTTTGAGGGACGTACGACCACGTTTAAATTCACCTGCCCGCTTTTTAACGGTTGACATCGAAGGAGCAGTGTCCTCGTACACTTTTATCAACTTCGGATGAATTTCCATAGGGGTTAAACCATCCAAAACAAAGAATTTTATAACAGCACGATATTCAAGTTTATCCATTTAAAAAAATAACACACACGACGTCTACTACAAAAATTCTTGCAAACAAACTACTTGAGAGAGCAAGTTGAAAGTTTTCATATGAACAAAAGACACATGCAGCCACGCAGGAAACATAAATTTCTGTTAATTGTAACGCCAATGTCAGGCCGAGAACTTTTCACCTTGCCCACGTATATCATTTTAAATACATGCAAGAGTTGAAGTACTTGTTGAAGCTACAACCGTAAATGTTACGTATGTATAATTGATGACGGATAAGTATTTGTCTTGAGTTCAAGTTTTTCGACAGTACATTAATTATTAGGATAGATTTTTTTTTAAAGTTTCTGCAGCATCGACTGGGGATTCGCCTTTTTTAAGCCAAGAGATGAAGATGAGCGGGTTCTCATCGAAATATCGCCTAAATAGTTCTTCGGTAAGATATGCAGTACAATACCCGAAAAGTCAACGATTCATATATAACGTGATTTGATTGAAATCGTTCATTAAACATATTGGGAGTACTATTTTATTTTTTTTCTGAAAGTTTAGGGTACGCTCATGTTTTATTGAAAGAAAATGTTTTTGTTATGGCCAACTACACTTTCGGTTAAATCAAAAGTTGAAACCAACTCAATTAATCAAAAAACTTCTTACCAAATCGATGTTCGTATTCTGTATAAGTATTTCGATAACTAAGTTGTCATCATTATCAGATTATTAATCACAGTGTCGCACCTGGATTCACGGTAATGGTCACGCAGAAAAAACTTCGCACATTCATCCCGCCAAAACCAAAACACATATATCTGACTACATAGTTTTAAAATCGCCTGTTATTTCCATAGTTACCTATCAACAATCTTTGCAATTTATGGCTCATTCTATGATACTCAACTTTATAACACGAAAAAGATTAAAGATATTTATAGGGAATGCTATTACGTGTTGATGTGGAAGTAAATATTGCTGCTGGTGATGCATTTGAAAAAAAAAGTTCTGGTGTTTTAAAGTTGAACCTGCTCGAAACTACTTTATGAACGCCTGTATACGATTTCTCACAAAGAAGACATCGGAATAACTTTCTTGAGGGATCTTCTAATTATGCTGTATATATCATTTCTGTTGCTGAAATATCTATAGTAAGTAATAATAATATCATGTGAAACCAAATATTTGAAAAAAATCTCTAAAATTATTGAATTTGGGTAGAAGGAAACTTATAAGGTCAACAAAATATTTTCTTTGAGTACAATACACGCCTCTATGTTTACTATAAAGTTTTCAGAAGAAAAAGAAGAAACTAGTAGTCTCAATATGCCTGACGAAGTATTTCAATCACTTTTTGATCTACTCTTTATAGATTTGGGGATGTATGATGAAGGTATATTTTCTCAGATTCTAGACAATCTTCAGCTTTAGTAAGCAACAGACTAGCTCCAGAAAGTGACGAGTGCGATCTCGTTGAAATGTCGAGGGAATAGTCCTCTTCACCGATTATTTCAAAGAGTTTTTACATCAAGGAGTGAGACTGAATAGTTGTACTTAAGCTAGTAGGCCAGTGCGAAATTAAAATACTTTTTTTGTAATCTATAGGGCATAGATCGTTTACGATAAAAAGCAGCAAATTCTAAACCCAGTTTCGTACTTGTACGTCAACTCCTTCTTTGGATTTTGCTATGGTGGCTTGCCGTGTTGATTTCACGTTAGCAGGTTACTGAAAATTTAAGAAAAACAATTTTCTTTGCGATCCACGGGGTATAGACCTTTTACGACAAATTCTGAACCCAATTTCATAAAGAACTCCTTATCACGTCAATATTCATGTTCGGCATAAGTATTTCGATAACTTAGTTATTATCATTATTTGATTAGGACAACGTTATTGTCGAAATACATATATAGAAGATGAACATCGATTTCCTACCACATGCATGTTGTATTTTCTCTTTCCTTTGATTAATGTAATTAACAACAGTCTCCACCAAAATTTACTTTCAGCTTCCTAGTTGTTCCCTGCACTTTCGTGGTTTTTGCTATGGTTCTTAGAAACGTCACGAGAACAGTTCAAATGCTAATAACATCTTCTTTACGTCGCGTTTCGAGTATATTATCTCTCATCAAGTAAACGCTGGTGCTATTAACGAACTATTCTCTGTGGGTTTATCTTATCTTTTCGATACGGTAGAATGATGAAAGAACAAAATGGTACGATAAATCCACAGAGAGTAGTTCGATAATAACACCAGAGTTTACCTGATATTAATATATTTGCAACGCACCGTGAACAAGGTGCTATTAACACTTGAATTATTCTCATGAGTTCTAAAGTGTTCGTCCATATACGCATCGTAGTAACGTAGTTATCCATTTGGCGAGACGAGCACGGCTTCGTTTTTTCATTCGGATATTCGCATGTTTGGCCGAGAGAAGGAGACATTGTTTTTTAATGTTTTTTGTAGACAAAAATGTGGAAAAAATCTATAATGGAAGGCTGTGCATTTGTTACGTTTTTATTTCATTAAAAGTGTCCTAACTTTGTAGAAGCGGAGTAAATGGTTGATCGAAATAATAATTATTTTAAACTAGATAAACATTGTTTGTGTATGTGTGCATGTATGATGGAATAGAAACACATATTCCGGTTCTTATAAATTATTTATAATTTTAACATTCATTCCCAATAATACGCTTTCAAACTACACGAAATAAGAGCAATAAAGCACTCCTAACCCCTAATAAAGTTCTATTATGCGCCGGGAAAATATTTCAGGAACGAACATAAAAAATAGTTCCTGAAAATGCACTTTCCGTGTTTTCCTCCGTTGCATATTTGCACTCTTCTCACTAAATCCACTCGATAAATCCCATTTTTCGAACACGTCCCCTCGGAACGTCCCAACTTTTACGACGGACTTCCAGACAAACTGTGCTTTCGCAGTGTTCGCGCACAAAATTGCGATAAATTTTTCGCATACCTTCGCTATACCCGAAGGAGAGGAAAAAAACACAGAAGCAGAGCGTCGCAGTAGAATCTGAATTATTTTAATTGAATGTCCCAGTTTTAACTTTTCCTTCATTTTATTGTTATTATTTTTTCTCCCTTCGCTCTGCGAGTTCTTATTTGTCTTCTTATTGGTGGGGCGCGTCGTTTTTTTTTCTTTATAAATAAAGTGGACAATAAACGGATGAGAGGAATTAAAATTTTGTACGAAATTTCGGCAATTTTTATTAAATTCTGTTGGCGTTGCTTTCGTAATTTTTCTTCGTCGGAGTGATTTCTCATGTTACGAACTTTTAATTCGTTTCACTTTATTTCCGCCAAAGCAAAATGGATTAAATGTATGCATACAGTTTGCGTCAAAATTGTTTTTAAATATCCACTTTCTATTTTTCTCATTTGGCATCGATTAAAATCAATACATTCCGCATTTACAACAAATATTTGGAGTTATTTAGCAAGTAGAGAGAATATCATATTTTCCGTTGTTAAAATATCCCCTTTTATTGTATTGGCGTTGATCCCTTACAACAACTATAAAATTCTCACTATTTTAACCACCACTAAACACCCTTTTCGAGATTAAACACAATTACATGGGAGTTACTTTTACTTACTTCTCGTCATTTCGAGTGCAGTGTTGTATGTGTAAATTGAAAGTTTTATGGCAGGTATCGAATTTAATTTTGCGACGTTTTTTTATGTTCCTTTTGTGTGTTATGAGGAGAGGTCGCGATTTTTGAACAATGAGGAAATCCAAAGATATTACCATTGCAAAAAAGGTGGCAATATTTTATTAAAAACTGGGAACTATTCTCATCGAGAAATAGCAAGACGAGACCGTGCATCGAACAGTGGACAGGGTACAAATTAATTGTAGAACTTCTACCGTCTACTTCGAGCGGCCGCGTTCGTTGTGGAAAAACGAGAAAGACAACGGATCGTGGAGGCAGATTAATTGTTAAAAGTCCAGCTATCTATTGGAGGCGTTACGCATCTTGGAAGTAGATAACTTCAAAATATCAAGACGAATATTGCAATCTCGATTATACGAGGAGAAAATTTATAGTCGTCAACCAACGAATGAGATTACAAAGGGTGAAACAGCATAAAAAAATCTCACAGTTGACTGTTGTTTATAAAATTTTACTCATTCGTAGTAAATTTAAAAGTTGAATGATAATTTTGTCTTTTCAATGTTATACTCAGTGATGAATCCGTTTCATTGGGAGATTACACGAGTGTTTGTATGAAGTTGCAGTGGCTAGAATAGTTAAATATCCTCCTGCTATTATGATTTGGTCCTGGATATAAGGAAAGGGGCTAGGACCACTGTATTATGTTACGGATAAAATGAAGTACAAATCCGTGATGAAATCAATACTAACTCCATACATTGAGTCTTTAAGTTCTGGGGACTATAAATTTATGCATTTATGCATCCTGTTACGGAGCAAACTCAATCAAAGATATATTTTCTAACATCAACTTGCAGGTGTTTCGGGAAAAGATTTTCTATTCCAATCGGCACGTGAGGCTCTACTTTCTGGATTATAAATGTAATAAATAATAACATTTTAACTTGTTACAAGCATCCTTCGCCCTTCTGAACAAATTCGACCTGCATCGGGAATAGATTTTATATTCCAATGGTTACTTGAGGTTCTATTTTCCAGATTATAAAGTTAAGAAACAATAACATCTTCCTGAGATCTAAACCCTATTGAAAATGTATGAACTCTTTTTAAACGGGTTGCTTACTCAACTATCAACTTGGCGCTATAATCAGGACTTGAAGAAATTAGTTGCGTCATGTGTCAGAAGCATGCTGAGAGTAATTGCCAAAGTGATCAAAGCAAAGGGTTTTTTAACAATATTATTTTAAAATATACATCAAACTTCATATTATAATGTTAATACGTCAAATTGTAATTTTTTGTTATTTCTAATAAAAATAAAACCAAAAAGTTGAATTTATATGGTGGCCACAGTTTAATTGCCCGGTACTGTGTATGATCAAGCAAGCTTTTAGTTTCTTTACAGTAGATTATAAATAAAAACAAAATACAATATCGATACAATGTAATATGAGTATCACCAGGTATAATTGCAATAAATTTATTTTTTTAACATTATTTACCTGTAGTTTAGACATTAGATAATTTTTTTACATGTACAGACACGCATTTTTCTAGCGCATGCAGTCAGCCCTTCAATGATCTTTAAAGTGTTCATTCTGCAAGGAAATATTTCTAAGTGAATGAAAAGAATTAAGGAAACGAACTACTACATTTGTCAGTTCATAAGAGTTATACCATATTTTTAATATTTTCTTTGAATATTTTGTTATTTAACCTTTGTACAGTTGGTTGAACAATTGATATACATTGCAGAAGCAATTTGAGAGAACTAATATACAACTACGCGACATAGTCTATATATATAAATGAATGTTTGTCTGTAAGTCCTTTATAGAATCGTAAACTATGCATTTCATCATGTGGTGATCTTTAGCAAAGTTATTGTGCATGAGCCCACGAAGGTTTCTAAGTTGGTACGACCAATTTTCGACAGATGGCGCCACTGCCATTCCAATTGGAAATTTTGCAAAACAATTAATGGATATTGGAAATGGGCGAATGCAAATTGATGAATCTACGCAATGTATCACCTTGCCAGCAAACTTCTGTAAGGTCACAGAAAGCATAGACGAATTGGTGCAAAAAGTTTTCCCCCAAACATTGCACAGAACTACAAAAATCATCAGTGGCTCAGTACGCGTGCTATATTAGCGGCCAAAAACATCAATGTCAATACTATCAACTTCACCATTCAGAATGGAATTCCTGGCGAAACGACAACATATAAGTCCATCGATACTATGGTGAATCAAGACGAAGTTGTCAACTATCTAACTGAATTCTTGAATTCGCTTGATTTGCCAGGCATGCTCCCGCACGATCTTACATTGAAAATTGGTGTACCCATCATTCTTCTTCGAAACATAAATCCACCACGACTTTGCAACGGAACCAGACTCTCAGTCAAGAAAATGATGAACAATGTTATCGAGGCAACAATTTTGACTGGAAAATTCAAAGATGAAGACGTACTGTTCTCACGCATCCCAATGATCCCGACAGATATGCCATTCGAATTCAAACGTTTGCAGTTTCCGGTACGACTCGCTTTCGCAATGACTATCAACAAAGCACAAGGACAATCGCTGCAAGTGTGTGGATTAAATTTGGAGAATTCATGCTTCTTACATGGGCAGCTCTATGTAGCCTGCTCACGCGTCGGAAAACCTTCTGATTTATTCGTTTACGCACCAGATGGAAAAACAAGAAATATTGTGTATCCCACAGCACTTCAATAAATATCGAATTGAAACGAAGCGCTGCAATGTCACAATTTTTTCAAAATGAACAAAATCAATAAAATGACTCAAAATGAATTGAATATTTGTGTAATGTCTTTCCTTTAAATTTATTTTAGTTGGTGGCATAGCAACGCGCGCAGGTTACAGCTAGTTATGAATAAAATCGTCCCGTCTGACGCTAGCCGAACTCGTATCGGAAACGTCACTATGTGCCGGTAAAAGTAAACATCTGTATAAGTAAAAGCGGTATTTTTGACGTCAACAGTACTGATTTACGATCGAAATATAATCTCTCGGAATAATCCAATTACAACTTAGAAAATAAGAACAACTTTTTATTTTTTTTAATCGATTTTTCATATTTTAAAAAATATTCAAGGTTAAATTATGTTAGAACGCCAAAATATGACTAATGGAAAGAGAAATCGTTTTGAATTATTGTTTAGTGTTTTGTTGCTAAAGTTTTAATAATTAATATTGTAATAAATGGACCTAGTGATGTGTGACGGAGTTCATATGTCTATCCAATTAAAAAGTAATAATATATTGCAGGATTTAGAATTGTGTAGATTTTGGTACGTAGACTTCCGCGGTCGTGGTCCATGCTATCTGCTTGTGGGCTTCCGGCCTGGAACCGCATCACTTGTATATCTGCCGACGTTTCAGTTTCAGTTTTAGTGCAGTAGTAGAGCCCTGAAGATGTCCCATACAAATGGGTACGAAACGTCGGCAGAAATACAAGTGACGCGGTTCCAGCCCGGAAGCTCAGAAGCAGATAGCTTGTGTAGATTTTGTTTTTTAGAGTTTCGAAAATTCGAAAAATATTGAACAAGCTTTCAATAATATTTCGGATATTTTTTAATTTAAAAATAAGTAAGTATTTCCGGATTTATGGAGTTGATGTCGCGCCCCTTAACGGCTTTACTAACTGATTTGTTTCAACGTATTTTAAAGCTCCATTTAATATCTTTTCTTCTCATTAGAAATAGTTCCCTTGTTGAACATAATTGCAAATACTTTTTTTTTGAATATAGGGCACATGGAAAAATGTGTCATATATTTCCTATTGGCTAATGCATACGTTATTTCATGTTCATTTTATACATTTTGTTTATTTTATGTTTCAAACAACACAAACATTTTATCTTATTTAGGTTACGTTGAATAATTCCATTTATTTAAATTTTATATACATGATTCCATGCTGTGTATTTTTGTTGTGATATTTTTTAAAGAACTACACAAATTAAACGTAAACATTGAATACGTTGGTATCACTATTATAGAAACACTAAAAGAAGACTTCACAATTAGAGAAATACATAAATATTGTGCGTTTAGCAATTTTTTATTTAGTCCGGGCCAATATCGTTTGTTCTTAAGTTGGCGACAATTCTGCAAATTTAAAATGTCAAATTTATTTTTTACTCTAAATAAGGTTAGAATAGTTTGACGTTTATCTTTAAACGTCAAACTATTCTAACCTTCTTTAGAGTAAAAAATAAATTTAAAAATAAATAAAGCAAGTCAATTTCTCAGTGGTTCAATTACTAGCAATGATTTTTGAGAATTATTCACTATCTTAAGAAGATTTCTTTATTTTATAAAAAAATTAATTGTAAAATCCAGCATTTTATCCCAACAGAGTTAATGTGCGATTACTTTTTAATCAAATGAGCCAGAATCGATTTTGCATACTCGCAAAGAATGTATATGATTTACCTAATCAAACTGTAAATTTGGGATTTCCTTCGTTGAATTTAAACATCGAAATAAATGCATATTTAGTTTTCATTTTGTGTTATTAGATTGTTGTCTAAGCGAGATTGGAATCTTTACCGACCTGGACTTTAAAAAATTGCTAAACGCGCGTTATAATTTGGGATTATTGTTTTGGTTTTTTCTCCAAAGGTAATAAACCACCTAAACGAAGCGACGTTTGAAATATAAAAAAAAATCGGTCGTACGAACGAAAGTATTCTTCGACATTACAGGAAAATACTTGTGACGCGAAGTGATTTCTAAATACAAGTTTTAAAAAAATAAAAAAAAAACGCTACATTAAGTATGTAAATAAAAAAAGTTTTAATTTGAAGCGATTTGATTGTAGAAAACGAAAATAGATTTTTTTTAAATTCTTGTCAAAATAACCTCATTCAAGTGTTTCCATGTCTTCGTCTGCAGTTACCTCGAAGCAAAAATATCAGAATAAATATCACACAAATGTAGAAACAATATTTTACATTTTTTAAATTTATTATCTAGCCAACAGCGGACAAATGGTATAAGAATATATATATATATATATATATATATATATATATATATATATATATATATATATATATATATATATATATATATATATATATATATGACAGGAAGAGAATATAAAAGTAAACAGTATATAAAGTATCTAAAACGAAATGAAAACTACGCCGAATATATTTAACAAGTTACAAGCATTCTGCTTGCAGATTTATTAAATCTGATACATACACGAACCGATTTAAAATTACTTGAAAAAAGATAGCTACTACAAACGCAACAACTATATTATATTTACCTACTACAACCCTCTTTTATGTTCTTAACATATCGTTGCATGTCGAACGGTATTGAAAGCATTATAATACATGTTTTCATATTTTAATGGAGGTGTACATACACTATTGCTCATTAGTATTTGGTCACTTGCATTTAACCCGCAAATTGTAACAAAAATCAAAATTGCAATACTAATATCTTTTTATTATTTACATATATGAAAAATATACATTTTTACATCTGTTTTGTTGTTGTTTTGTAATGTTTTTATCTAAATTTTAGACTCGGCTATATGACCTCCTTTATTTTTAATCACCGTAGCACACAATCGAGGCATTCTTTCGATTAATTTTCGTAATGTCTCAGGTTTTATTTTACCCCATATCTCTTGCAGGTTACTCCACATATTAACAGCAGATGTGGGAGCCGATTTTCTCACTTCTCGGTCAAGTTCTTCCCACAGTAACTCGATGGGACTCTGGGGAGGCCACGCCATAACTTTTATAGTTTCGTCGTTCTCCAATTTCTGCAAATATTCCCAGGATAATTTGGAACTGTGTTTCGGATCATTATCTTGTTAGAAGATAAAATTATGATCCGAAATTTTAATTCCAGAGGGGATACTGTTTTCCTCTAATATGCGCTTATACTGTTCTTTTTTAGTATACCTTCGATTTCACGAGATCGCCCACATTTGATCCCGAAAAGCAACCTCATATCATGACTGAACCTCCAC
Source organism: Dermolepida albohirtum (assembly GCA_031893035.1). Classification (NCBI taxonomy): domain Eukaryota; kingdom Metazoa; phylum Arthropoda; class Insecta; order Coleoptera; family Scarabaeidae; genus Dermolepida; species Dermolepida albohirtum. Next base: position 659,411 of record JAVIWB010006353.1, on the reverse strand, counting down.
CGTGCTTAACAGTAGGGGCTATGTATTCTTCCCGGGCACGCTCACTCACAGACCTCCTCACGAAAACAGGTCGCGAATTTGGATTCATCTGTCCACAATACTTTATTCCAGTCTTCTATGGTCCAATTTTGGTAATCGCGTGCCCACTTTAAACGTTTTTGCTTGTTTTGCTTGCGTAGAATTCGTCCATGAAGATCGGCTTCTTGTAATCTCCGTTTAACTGTGGAAACACTTGGGTTTTCGACGAACAGCATTCATTTCTGCTGTGATTTCTGGGGCTGTTTTTCGTCTATTTCTCTTGCTAGTTACCACTATTGCAAGATCTTCGGCTGAGGTTGTTGTCCTTGGTCTGCCTTTTCGAGTTCTGCTCAACACACTTCCACATTCGCGGTGTTTTTTGATGATATAACCCACGGTGGACTGATTTAATTTATGTTCTGTGGCAATTTCGCGGTTGCTTTTACCAGTTTTATGCTATGCGATTATCAACGATAGTGTTTCTACACTCAATTCTTTCCGTTTAGGCATTTCTAACCGATTGAACTTCTTCAAAACACACGATGTCATCACTATGAGCATCTCATAAAAACTAACTACAATTTTGCCAAAATACCCAAGTATAAATACTCAATAGTTGACAATAAAAACCTATCTTAAAATAAAATCATAAAAATCGAAAATTTCCAAGAATTGAGAGATCTAATCCCTTAAGTGCAATTATTCTAGCTGTAGTTTTATTAGGGTATTTTCATTTATTGTGAATAATAGGGTAATCGTATAATTATTTTTGAATATATATTTTAATGTTTACTGTTTCTAACTACAGAAACAAATTTTATAATTACAACTTTTCTGTAGAAACTGTAATGAAACAAGGGTGACCAAATACTTATGAGCGATAGTGTACATCGATACGTAGGTATGTACAGCTGCATACAAGATTTTTAAAACCATGGTGTATATTCGCTGAAGGAGAAGTCACAGATACTGACGTCCAGATCAATAAACGACGACTCTTTCGCAAGATCAAATCCAGACATGGAATACTAATGGAAAATATAATCAGATATTAGAGTGCAGGGAAGTTGCAAGCAATATTTTTCATCGTCTATTAAAAATACAGCTTACTTAAACAAAAAATGTTTGGAAAAAACATTTTTTTATCTACAAAATTTAGAAAACAATGTTATATATATCCCTCTATATTAAGAAAAAACCAAAACAAACACCCATTCTTAAAAATTTCTGTAACACCATCAACATACATAATTTTGATAATTTTTGTATCTGTCTTTGTTTAGTAATGAGCGATTTATACCTCTGTTTTCTTTTAATTCGTTTAAGTAATAACATTAACAATCATAACAGCAACAATATTTTTTTAGCAACAACGATATATTTTTTTACACTTAGTTTTCACAAAATTTTTGTTCTTTCATATTTTCATTGTCATAAGTTTCTTATTATTTCGTTTCTTCATCGTTCTAAGTCGAATCGAATATTCGGAAAATCACCGGAGGAAAATGGGAAGTGTGTGTATGATTTTTCTATGTAATTGACGATCTCGAATTTAAACGCTGCATGTACGTTTTCATTACAAAATTTAGGTGAACTTTACACAAAAATAGAATCGGAAACAGTTATTGCAACATCGAGATCGATCATTACGCTATGTAAAGCTATTTGTTTAAAGTTATGCGGAGGCAATGTTCCTATTTGCTAAAAACGAATAAGAATGCAATTATAAAATGCAATAAAATGTTCTAGCCTGCAATTTTTGAATATTATATTCAATATAGATTGGATGTGCATATTTCACTGACTCTTAAATATTAATATAATAGATTTAAATATTACAAACAACAGTAGACATAATAATCGTTCAACATATTTGAAGAGTTTGTTAACAGCAGGAAGAAGCTGAGATTATTGTTAATGGAAAACTAAAAAAAATTAGGAAACGGGATGCTTATATCTTACATCGTCCTCGGCTAGACATCAACAAATACATTTCAAACACGGGCAAAAATGTGAATAAAGTCGTGTATGAAAGGAAAGATATACAGATACATACCGTGCATTCATTTTACCTCGCTACGAAAACTGTACCACATTATATTCGGGTCTAGCTGCCGAATACCGATCAGAATGTAAAGTGGTGGGGCGCGAGTCATTTGAATCACGACTATAACTGAGTACTGATCGTACTAGCTGCAGCCTCACCACTAATTTGACTGTAGACGTATCGATATCGTATTAATGGTCAATTGTGGTTTGCATTTGGGAGAGTGTGTTACGGTAAGACCTTTAAATTTAAATATTTTTTTATTTATATATGTTTTGTTGTATAACATGCTCAATGAGTAGGTTGATGTTGATAATATACTATTAGGTGCGCAACTAAGTTCTCGCTGTTTTTTTGATGAAAATGCAACTTCATTGTGAAAAAATGTTTACAAATCAATCATTCAACATATTGCCCATCGCTAGCGACAACTTTTTCCCATCTTTCTGGCAGAGCTCGAATACCGTCACGGTAGAAGTGTTCGTCTTTTGAGGCTATCCACGAATCAAGCCATTTTGAGATGTCTTCGTATGAGAGGAACTGCTGATTAGCCAGACCATGTGCCATCGAACGGAACAAGTAATAATCGGACGGCGCAATATCTGGGGAATATGGCGGGTGGGGCAGAACCTCCCATTTGAGCGTTTCTAAGTAGGTTTTAAGGGGTTTGACAACGTGAGGCCGAGCGTTGTCATGCTGTAAAGTCACTTTTTAGTGCCTCTGCTCGTATTGTGGCCGCATTTCGCGCAGTGCTCGGCTCAATCGCATCAATTGAGTTCGATACCGTTCCCCAGTGATTGTTTCGTTCGGTTTCAACAGCTCATAATAAACAACACCGCCGTGGTCCCAGAAAGTACACAGCAAAACTTTCACGGCGTGAATATTCGGCCGAACTGTCGACGTAGAAGCATGACCGGGCGTTCCCCATTATTTTTGTTCTCTTTGGGTTGCTGTAATGAATCCATTTTTCATCACCCGTAACGATGCGATGAAGAAAACCCTTCCTTTTTTGCCGCTGGAGCAGTTGTTCACAGGCGAAAAAACGACGCTCAACGTCTCTTGGCTTCAAATCATAAGGAACTCAAGTTCCTTGTTTTTGAAGCATTCCCAACGCATGCAATCGCTGGGAAATGGCTTGGCGGGTAATTCCTAATGCTGAAGCAAGCTCTTTTTGTGTCTGGCACGGATACTCATCGAGCAATGCCTCCAATTCAGCGTCTTCGAAGGTTTTTGGTCTTCCTTCACGCGAACGCTCGTCAACATCGAAATCACTGTCTTCGAAGCGACGGAACCAATCACGGCACGTTGTTTCACTTAGAGCAGCATCTCCGTAAATTTTTTGGAGTCCCCGATGCGCTTCGGCCGCCGTTTTCTTCGAATGAATGAAGAAAAGCAATACTTCCCGCAAATGACGATTATTTGGCACAAAATCAGACATTTTCACACAACCAAAAGTATATGACGCAAAAGCAAAATCACTAATGCGTCAAAGCGGTTTGTTTACCGTATGTCTAAGCTTTGAAGACATTTTGGTTATGTCACAATCGACCAGCACTTACTACTGGAGCCATCTCTTGAGAAACAGCGAGAAGTTAGTTGCGCACCTAATACTTAAAAGGATTAAGCACAATTTTTTTCACCCGTTTCCAACAATACCTGGATAAAAATGGTCGTTACTGGGATGACGTAACTTTTCATAATTAAATTGCGCTTCCTTTGTTTTGCTTTATACTTCTGAAATGGTATTACGCATATAATCGTTTGAAGAAATAAAAATTGAAATTTGTGCAAAACCATCTGCGTTAGAGCATTTTAAAACACGTAATACTTTAGTGTCTTACCTTGTCCTAACTTGCATGAAACGCTACTAGGAATGGAGAGTAAACTTCAACTAATCTACTTCTGTCTTGCAAAGTTTGTGTTTTCAAATTATTGCATATTATAGTGCGTTTATATTCACATTTTTTATTAACAATATTATGTTCGGTCTTACTTATTTTTGTATCAATATATGTACATATGTACATGCATGTCTAATTAAAAATACATTATAAGAATATTGAGTCCGCTTAATCCAGCCATATTACTCTTTGAGTCATTTCTTCCGTTTCCTTCGTTTCCGGTGATTTTCCTACGCTTACATGATTAAAGAACACTTATTTTTTTTAGTTAAACCTGTACGGACGATATATAAATTTTCTTTTATATTATATTTTTGTATTATACACGCCGTTCCATTACAATAATAGTCCATTTTACTTTTCCCTTTTTTTACAATATACCTATTATTTATTATTTATTCATAGATAGTATTTATATTATAAATTCGCTGTACTACGTTTATTTAAGTTTTATATATTAATTTATAAGACGAATCTTATACTTATGTTGAATGAGAAACAGAAGATAAAAAATTAAATAATTACGTGAAAAGAAATACATTGATAGTTATATTTTTAATATTACGATTCCCCGCTAGGTGTCGTTCACGTTTTATTTCGTTTTTATTTTTAATTAATACACGTACAATGTCCGTTTAATCTAATATTCATTATTTTAGTGTCACTTGAACTTGCATATTTACTTCATTAAGGAAAGAGATCCACTTTACAATTTACGTATTACTTATTTAAACCTTCATCATGATCCGAATAAAATCAAATGCATACTTACATCTTTACCATAATAATTACTTTTATATATAATATATTAATAAAAAACAATTTGCACCACAATCATAAGAGAGTTTTATCATCCGTTTATGTATGTATATACATATATGTATTTATAAAGAGAGCGAAGTTCTCCTCGCTGGCAATGTTATGGGTGGTACCATCGTTAAGTCCTCCTTGGATTCCGGCGGATCGAAAAACTGGAAGGTCAGCGAAGTCCTCGACGACATGAACAATGGCGACGGTGATGTTGGTGGATTGGTGTTTGTCGAAACGTTCGCGTTGGTCCATCACAGCACCGTTTCCATTTCCGCTATCTCTGTTCGCGGTCTGGAACAGTACGAATAATATGTCAATAATAATATGTTAATGAAGTATGAATATACGAAATGAAAATATGTTTAAAATTCGAAGTTCGCGATCCTCTGTGGTCTGGTTGATTAGTGCACATCTCAGGCAAGCGCAGGCATAACTGAACATAATGTAAATCTTTCAATGTTCAACCTAAAGGAAGATGTATCAATGCAGTGTATTGGCACAGTAAGGATTTTTTGGTAAATAAACTGGTCTTAATGAAGGATATATCTATTTCCATTAGATTTATGTCATCTTTGAGATTCGAAGTTCGCGCTCGTCCTTGAGATGCCTATCAGGCGAAAGGAAGACATGAGTTAGAATCTCACGAGTACAATATGTATACACGATATAATAGCAAGAAGAATTAAGTTTCCACTAACACGCATTGTAAAAAAAGTATCACGACGTGAGTTTTTTTATATATCTGAACATAGTGTATATCTTTAATGTTAAATATGAAAAAAGATACATCCATGCGTTGTGCAAGCAATCTTTAATAAATAAACTTGTCTTAATCAAGGACATATCTATGTCCATAAGATTTATGGCGTTTTTGAGATTCGAAATTCACGTTCGTCCTTGAGAAGCCTATCAGGCAAATGGAAAACATGAGTTCGAATCTCACGATATAAAAGCAAGAAAAATTTAATTTCCACGAATACACATCGTAAAAAAAAGTGTGATGACGTGAGTTTTTTTTATATATCTGAACATAGTGTAAATCTTTAATGATCAATTTCAAAAAAGGATATACCAATGCATTGTAGGGGTATTTCTGGAAACACCCTCGTAATCATTCTTTAAAAAGCAGGAAACAGTATAGAGGCAAATTTCGATGTGATGCGTAAAAACAGGTATGATTTTCGAAAATCGTGCTGACCTGTGTAATTCATTAAAAATTAGGCAATAAATAAACCTATGGAATAAATAAAACACTGTATAAATTTCACATTAAATTATTTATTAACGGCGACTAGTTTCGTTGGGACATTATCGAGCCAGTACAATACAGGTACAATCTCCTTTATCTAGTCAGTCGAAAAGCAATAATAATCCGATTACAAGAAAAGAGCAGAGGTAAAATATTTAAATACAAGATTATTTATCAGTAATAGACCTAAAGATATAAAGGAGATTGTAACTTACATTGTACTTATTCGATAATGTCCTAACAGATGAAACTAGTCCCAGTTAATATATATGTATGTATATATACATATATATATATATATATATATATATATATATATATATATATGTAGTGTGAAAATTAGGCAAAGTGCTTTATTTATTCCTTAGTGTTAGAAGTTGGCCCCATAAGAACCAGACCTGACCTAGAGATGGCGGTAGTTGCTTGAAAAATATCACTGCATTAGAAAGTACGCAATCTATAAAGCATATGTTTCAAGTTCGAAGACGCCACGTTGTTTAGTATTTGTTTGGCAGCTAACAATAGTGAACGTTTTCAGTGAATTTGTAAAAATGGAAGAAATTATTTATCGTTACGTGATACAATCTTTTATTTGAAAGGCCTCAATCCAACCGATTAAAAGCTGAACTGGAATCTACTCTGTGTGGGTCTGCTCTTTCTTTTACAACAGTGAAATATTGTGTGGCAGAGTTTAGACGAGACATAGTAGGCATTTCAAAAAGTGCGGTACATCGCATATTATCTGAAAATTTTGACATGAGAAAGCCGTGTGCAAAATGGGTGCTGCGTTTGCTCACACTCGAGCAAAAACAGTGTCGTGAAGATGTTTCAATTGAGTGTTTAGCGAAGTTTCGTAGCAACAAAGCAGAATTTTTGCGCCGTTTCATAACCATGAATGAAACATGGGTCCATCGCTTCACACCCGAAACAAAAAAACAATCAAAACAATGGACTAGCTCCAAAGAAGGCGAAGATCATTTCATCTGCAGGCAAGGTCATGGCATCGGTTTTTTGGGATGCGCGTAGTGTAATTTTCATTGACTATCTTGAAAAAGGAAAAAACTATCAACGGCGAGTATTATGCGAACTTATTGCAACGTTTGAGCGAAGAAATCAAGTAAAAACGGTCACATTTGGCTAAGAAGAAAGTGTTGTTTCATCAAGACAATGCATCAGCTCACAAATCCGTTATTGCAATGGCCAAAATTAATGAATTAAAGTTTGAATTGCTACCTCATGCACCCTATTCGCCAGATTTAGCCCCTCGAATTATTTTCTGTTCCCAAACTTGAAAAAATGGTTCAATGGTCAGAGATTTTCCAACGATGAAGACGAGATGTAGGCAGTTAATGGCTATTTTGAGCAGCAAGACAGTTCTTATTAGAAAAAGGGTATCGAACTTATTGAACATCGCTGGGAAAAGTGTATAGAGCTGGAAAGAGACTATGTTGAAAAATAAAGATATTTCTTTCCAAAATTTTTGTATTTTCTTCGTTGAGTCGGGTACTTCTGGGACCATCCTCGTAATGGAATTTCACAAAGTAATGACCTCAACTACTAACATTAAAAATTAATATATAAATCAGTTTTGTCTTAATACTTATATGTACATATATAATTCTTAACTAACTTTCAATATTTTACATATTTTTCTTTAACTGAACATAAAAAATATCTAAACTATTTTCAGGTATATAAAGAAACTCGTCACATAAATGCGACCACTCTATATATAATACACGAAATGCCATTTTGTCGTTAACTTACATATTCCATAGATGATGATGATGTACGCTATATTTCATGATATGCAATTATGAAATGATACGTGTAATACGTACTTGTGTAAGTCGGCATTGCTCCCTATGTAGTCCGGATTCAGCAATCTTAACCTAGTTCTGGTCTGACCCCTAGAGACAATCACGCTGTAACATCAATTAGGTAAATTAAAGTTATTCACCAAGACCGTTCCAATTTCGCTGTAATTGTTCTTTGGCTTGATGGAACCGTTTTAACGTATCTTTAATTACTTATATTGTGTATATTACATGCAAATACAAATACAAGTTTCCCGTATTTTATCCGAAACTGTCGACCACGCCAGTGACACTAAACTGGTACGGACGTTTTCAGATTACGTAAGTGGATTAGTTCTGTCGCGAAAACTCTTACGAAATTAAAACTTTATGAATATGCACAGCTGGTGTACGTTGCGCATTTATGTTTGAACTTTGCTACAATAAGGTGACTTCGTGAATCTTGTTTTCTAAAGTAATTATGCGTATACATTCATGGTATTGATGTGGAAACATAGTGAGTTTGTCTAGTCGATGTGATGAACTAAGTATTCATTGGAGAAAAATTATACGGTCAATACGCAAGCTTAATTGGTAAAATAGTAATTTGGTACGTAGACTTCCGCGATCGTGGTCCATGCTATCTGCTTCTGGGTTTCCGGGCTGAAACCGCGTCACTTGTATATCTGCCGACGTTTCATACCCATTTGTATGGAACATATTCAGAGCTGAACTACTGCACTGAAACTGGTGTAAGTTGATGGGGGGACGGGTTTATATATGGATAATGGGTCATGGGTCAATGGAGCGTTACGGTTGCGGTTGGGTAGTTTGGAGATGCAGGATTGCCAAGTGTTATGTAGGGGGTAGCCATCATCGCGGTTAAGGTTATTGGGGTGCTTAAAGATCTCTATAGTTTCACGGATTTTGCGACCATAGAAATGGTTAGTGCGGGATAGGATCTTGGTCGAATTAAACTGAATATGGTGCCCGGTTTCCAGCCTATGCTCGGCAAGTGCAGAACCGTCTATGCGCAGCAACTTAGTACAACGTTCATGTTCAGAAACACGAGTGCCGACAGACCGTTTTGTTTCACCAATATATGCCCTGCCGCATAAACAAGGAATTCTGTACACACCAGGTGATTCTAAAGAAACATGGTCTTTTACGGAAAAAGGGTCAGATAATTTGGAATGAGGTTTGAAGATAGTTTTGATGTTGTTTTTTGAGAAGAACCCTACTGATGCGGTCAGTAACATCTTGTCTATAGGGTAGGTGGGCTTTAGACAGAGGGAGAGATGATGGAAGCTGTGTATTAAGTTGTGGGATTTTGGGATTAAGATGTCGATCTATGGTTCGCTGAATATTATGGTTGGAGAAATTATTATTTATAAGAGCTTTGGTAACATGACTTAATTCCTGGGATATAGAACGCTTGTCAGATATGTTGATAGCTCTTTGAACTAATGAATTGATAACGCTCTGCTTCTGGGCGGGATGATGATGGGAGAGGGCATTGAGATACCGATCAGTGTGTGTGAGTTTGCGATACACTGAATGTCCTAGTGAACCATCCAGATGACGAGTTACCAAGACGTCGAGGAAAGGAAGGGAACCTTCAGATTCAATCTCCATGGTGAAATTTATGGAATCGTGTTGTGAGTTTAAGAAAACAAGGAAGTTGTTCAAGGAAGCGAAATAACGAAGGTGTCATCTACATATCTGAACCAACATTTTGGTTTTTGGTTACAGGAGCGTAGGATTTGTTGTTCGAATGTCTCCATAAAAATGTTAGCGACAACAGGAGAGAGAGGAGAGGTAGCATGGTAAAATAGTAATTTAAATCTTGTTTTAATCTCCAAAAAAACGATTATCGAAACATCTACACCCACTCCTTTTCGTTCTATTTATCAAAGATCTTTAATCGTACATCGATTGCCCTTTGCAAGCTTATGCTGATCACATTAAGATTTATTCTAAAATAGCATCCGTTGAGGATACTTGTAAATTGTAATCTGGTCTGGAATACATTGGAGGATGGTTTAACATTTGTCAACTAAGAATAAATGCGAATAAATGTTGCTCATTGACATATACAAGAAAAAGTGCACCATTACTGTTGGACTACAGAATAGGTGATAGAGTTCTTAACAGACAGTTTCAAATTGAAGGCCTGGGAGTTACTTTAGAACATCAACTGACCTTTAGACCACATATTCTGGCAATTTGTGCATCTGCATGTAAAGCTGTAGGATTTTCAATGCGTGTTTCTAAGAAATTGAGCGATATTTGAGTATTAAAATCTTTTTAGTACGTTCCTGTTACTAACAAGCTGGAATATGCTGATTTTATATGGTACCATACTTCTGCCTACTGCTTAGTCTAATACATAGATGATTTCAAAAAACGAACGTCAGTTACAGAGGAAAATGTTACTACTGTGAGGAAACAGAGAGAGGGTACTTAATGCCTAAATGCACCAGCAATTTGTTCGATTCTGCATGATCATTTGCTTTTGAAGAAACTTTGTTTTCTCTGGGTGCCGCATCGACTGACTGAAGAGCAGATGACACGACGTGCGACTTGGTGTCGGGAGATGATAAAAAAGTTTAATAAGTGACAAGTGACGAGACTTGGCTGTACTATTACGATGTGTCGACCAAAGCACAAAACAAAGTTTGGGTTTTTGATGATGAGGACACACCCATAGTTGTCAGAAAATCCCGATCTGTAAAGCACAAAATGATAGCTGTATTTTTCAAATCGAGTGTAATTGTGGAACGCCTCGTTTTGGACACACATAAGACAGTCACAGCTAAGTGGTATACTGAACAGTGCCTGCCTAAAGTCATTGGATCTATGAAGAACCTGCGGCCAAATTCAAGAATGAACACCTGGTTCCTCCATCACGATAATGCTCCAACTCACCGCGCCAAAGCCTGTACCGAACATTTGACCAAGACAGGATTGAAACTTCTCGAGCACCCAGTCCAGGTCTTGCTCCCTGCGACTTTGCACTGTTCCCGCATGTGAAAATGAAGCTAAAAGGGAGGCGGTTTTCCAGTGATGAGGACTTTCTGCGAGCTTGGGACAACGAGTGTGCTTTACTCACTAGTGAAACTTGGCAGAACTGGTTTATAGATTGGTTTCGGAGGATGGGGAGGTATATTGAGTGTAGAGGAAATTACTTTGAAAAAATTAAATAAACAAAGCTGTATTGCAAAACTTTCCTAGTGCCATTTGTATATATGTGTAGGATGAATAGGCAAGCATTCGGTGAACGCCAGAAATAAAAGTTAAGTTTCGAATTTTTATAGCATCAGTTCGGGAACATCTAGGTAGCGCCTCGTGTACATTTCCTTTATTAAATCGTATATTTCTTAAAACTATGAGTCTACATCAATACCATGCGCATAAATTATTTTCTAAAGGCAGCTTTTAGAGCATCGCCGTTCAGATTCTTTTCTATATAATTACGTAATGCGAATATTCAGAAATCTACTCAGAAAATACATAATACACTTTTCTGTTTTGTTTCCACTCCATTTAATTTACTTAGCTTAATATTCGTAATGTGGCTTTCGCCAAAAGGGACTTGTGCTCTTTGTTATTATCGCATACACGTGGAATATAGGACATCGGAATAATGTGTGTGCGGTCGTTGTAAGTATTACGCCACAGGCGTCATTTATATGGAACTGCGAGCGCGATTGCCTCAGGTTCCGCTACTTGACAACGGGCCAAAATAACGGAAAACATCCAGAAAATGGTTGTAGGGGATAAACTATTTGTATGCAAAACATCTTTAATCATTTTTTTAGTTTAACTTGCGCAATCATGTAATGAACGATTTAACTTCGAATTATTAGAGCAGATTTTTGAAAATTGCGTCTCGAAGCATTTCCTAGATTCAATACGATGTATATTATTATATTCTTTGCAAAAATATATCATTTATCACCAGAAAGGTATACCGACTGGTCTTAGAAATAAGAAATTTAAACCGGAATTGAGACAAAGCGGGTTACTCGCCCCTCCAATGCTGCAGTGGACGTCTACAGGATGCGAATACAGTACTCGTCAGAGCTAGATAGTTGTATCGGTCTGATTCGGGTCGTGGTATAGCAATAATTAAAATAAATGAATGCATGTCATCTCTAAGCATCTACTGAAGCATTAGTAGGCGCATATTGTTCTTTGTCTCGTTCGAACTTTACATTTTGTACTTCCAGAATTATTCGGCATTTGAAGTTAATATTACAGGTGCGAATAATGTTTATTTATAGCGATGAAGTAAAGAAAATGACAAAATACTAAGGAGCGTTTTTATATTCGCGGAATGGGGGACAAGGGGTGGAAATAAAAAAACCAAATTATTTTTCTTTTTCAATATATTCACCTGCAAGACGGATACATTTTTCACATCTTTCAATTAATTTATTTATACCCTCATAAAAAAATGATTTCTCTTTATCTGCAAAATACGCCGAAACTGCCTCCTTGACTTCATCATCGGCAGTAAATTTTTTACCCCGCAGCTCTTTTTTCATTTTCGGAAACAGGTAATAAATAATCACTCGGAGCCAGGTCTGGGCTGTAGGGTGGGTGATTCACAATTTCGAAGCCCACCTTATGCAGGGCAGCTAACGCAACGCGGCTCTTGTGGACGGGCGCGTTGTCGTGCAAAAGCAGAACACCTTTTGTCAATTTTCCCCGTCTTTTCTCTTTAATGGCTTCTTTTAGTCGCTCTAATATTGAAGCGTAATATTCTCCGGTTATAGAAACACCTTTATCTTTATAATCAATCAACAATATTCCTTCCGAGTCCCAAAATACCGTTGCCATGAGTTTCCCAGCTGATTGTGACACTTTACATTTCTTGGGAGGTGCTGTGCCCTTTTTATGCCACTGCATGGAGTCTTGTTTGGACTCAGATTCATAATGATGAACCCAAGTTTCGTCTCCAGTAACAATTCCACTCAATACACCATCCTTGTCTTCATTACAGAGGTCCAAAAATGCACGCGAACACTCTACGCGCTGTTGTTTTTGCGGCGGCGTGAGCATTCTCGGCACCCATCTTGCGCTGACCTTAGACATGCCGAGATGATCGTGTAGGATTTTAAAAATTGTTGTATCGGATACTCCAACCATTTCTGCCCAATGCGCCTACTCACCCCTCTACAACCCGCTCATTCCGCGAATATAAAAACGCTCCCTCGTATATCGCGCAACCTGTATACTTCTGAACCGTAATATGTTGCAATGGTAATATATAATAATAGGTCTATGTCACCATTTTGCGTAGATAATTTATAGTATCTATTACGAGAGTTCTAAATATAAAAAATTAAAACGTTTTTCATTTAACTCTTACGTAATATTTCGTTATGTCGCTTAGTTAAGTGACGTGAGGATTTTCCATCGTTTTCGTTCAAACGAAGTTTATTATTATACACGAAAAATAATTTTTCTGTTTATAATTTGGTAAAAATAATTTGTAAGTTGTTTCCCAATACATTTTTTATTTCTAAACTATAATTTCTTTTTAACTGTTCTTTGGCACTGCTGCTACACTTGTCAACGTTTTGTTAGCCTTCGCGAGGATATCCTCAAGTTTTCTGTTGATCTTCTCATTGCTGTATCACTAAGGTTGATATATAACACCCTTTCACATTAATTTTCGTAATAATCAACCTTAGTGATTAAGTTAATCAACCACAGGCTCCACCAAAATCACCTTCTCATTGCTGATTGTAGTTGAACATCTGTAGCTCAGGAAAGTTGTGTTTAGGGTACAACGGTTTTGAAAGGAGGATTTTCCACGTATTGTGGTAGCCGTTATCGCGTTCAAAGTGATTTTGGATTTGAATGGATTCACAAATTTTACAGCTGTGACAATATGAATTGCAGAACAAAATTAGGACAGGATTAAACAGCATTTGGTTTCCGATGTGTGTTCAGCCAGTGCGGAATGATGTTCTAGTATAACCCTTGCTGTATTTTTCAAATCGAGTGTAATTGTGGAACGCGTCGTTTTGGACACACAGAAAATAGTCACAGCTAAGTGGTATACTGAACAGTGCCTGTCTAAAATCATTGAATCTATGAAGAACCTGCGGCCAAAGTCAAGAATGGACAGCTGGTTCCTCCATCACGATAATGCTCCAGCTCACCGCGCCAAAGGCTGCACCGAATATTTGACCACGACGGGATTGAAACTTCTCGAGCACCCTGCCCAGAGTCCAGCTCATGCTCCCTGCGACTTTGCAGTGTTCCCGCATGTGATAATGAAGCTAAAAGGGAGGCGATTTTCCAGTGACGAGGACCTTCTGTGGGCTTGGGAAAGCGAGTGTGCTTTACTCCCTAGTGAAACTTGGCAGAAGTGATGGAGAGGTGTATTGAGTGTAGAGGAAATTACTTTGAAAAAATTAAATAAACAAAGCTGTATTGCAAAACTTTCCTAGTATTCTTTGTATATATATGATTGCATATGCATGATTGCGCGAATATTACAAAATACACCCCTGCGCATTTAAGTCTCAGGGTTCCTGGATCGCATTTACATAGCTTATCGCATTTTTACACAAAGAGATGCCGTAAATATATATTTTTTCTGTTTAATCAAATTAACACAAATTGAAACGAACTCAACATATTGATGTAAGATGGAACACCATGTTACAACGCCAAATCTATTCAGAACGTGTTCACAATAGAGAATATTAAAATATGGCCATGATCAAGTCATTACCCGTATCTAAATTCAGTAGAAAATGTACGGAGTAGGCTAGAATCATAAGCTTACGCGTCTCGAAATATTAAAATGTGTTGCTATGGCATGCTGATAGGATTGCTACTCTTACACAGCCTCACAAAATACTAATTCTTTTATGTACAAAATAATAATAAATACTTTTATACAAAATTCCCAATTTGTCTGGAGTTCATAAATATTTTTTTCTTAACACAATTTCATGTAGTGGTTCTAATTCAATTGCACACTACTGTATATCTACGGAACTTCAGTTTCAGTGTATTAGTGAGAAGATCGGTAGCACTGAGGATGTTCCTTTTCAAGACGAAACGTCGGCAAGTGAAGCAACAGTATCAGAGACAGCGGACAAGAACCGCGGGAGGACAATCCGCGTTATTTATTCTTAAATGATGAAAGACAAAATCATTAGTTTTTCTGGAATTCTTAATTACTCTTAATTAATTAAAATCGTTACATACTCCTTAAAAGACAAAGCCAAGCATATCTTTACTACTCATTCCTAATTGTATTTGTAACATCAACTGTACTATAAGCAGTGCAAAAGCCATGCCCATGTATTAGGTCATTGGCAAAGCATACTCTATCTTCTTAACGAGTTATTTAAGTTTTTTTTTTAATTAACGGTATTTTAGATTTTCGCTGTGCGTATAGAATTTATCTCGAACACACGATTATAGATCTGTCTGTGTGGTTAAATTTAAAATTAACGAAACAACGATATATGCAAAGTATGTACATTTGTAAAAGTTTAACGCTTATCGACTTGCTCAAATAACACCACCCCATTTTTTCATCACAACATCTTTAGTTTCCAGAAAAACTCTATACAGAAAAACAGGTTGAATTTGATGGAGCCTGTGGTTGATTAACTTAATCATTAAGGTTGATATATAACCCCTTTCCACATTAACTTTTGTAATTCTGTATACGCATTTCGACAACTAAATTGTCATCATCAGCAGACAATTGCAAAGTGTCGCACCTGGTAAAATACAGCGGAAAACACCTGTACGAAGAACAAACTCCGTACGCGATCTGTACCGCTCAGAACCAAGATGTACACTGTGTGTTTGTTTCACAAGATTTTTAAAATTATTTTACTTAAACTAGGATGAACGACATTAAAAAAAAGGGAAACGCGGTCACGACCGATAAGTGCCTGCATGTGATTTATTATAGTGTTCCTCCTTCTCTGACATTAAGCAGACCGTAAAGGGTCGTCTGCACTGGTCCATTGTTCCTATTCACCACATGGCATTTATTCTTTAAGATGTGCATGCTTTCATACGTGTCTAATTCACGATAATTATACACGTTCTTTATCAAATGTAAACAATCCATGTTAATACTGTGGTTATTTTCTAACACGTGCCTTGCTATACCCGATTCTTCTGGTCGGTTGAATTTTATGTGCGAAAGGTGTTCTTTATACCGGGTTTCGATCGATCTTTTAGTTTGGCCGATGTATTGTTTACTGCACTCTAAACATTCAATTTGGTAGATTCCCGATTTTTTATTTTTTTTTTTAAAACAATGACAAGTTGCCTTTTTTGGATACCTTAGTTATTCGGAATAATCTCAAAATAGAAATTGATATTTTCCAAATTAGAAACCAATGTCAATAGATTCATTACGGCGGACTCAAATCATAGCATGCAACAAAAGATGGCTTCATTCAACTTTCTTATTAATCGTTTGATCAATTTTTCACTAACAAATGTAAGATATGAAAGAGAATTGAACCTCATTAAGAATATCGCGAGATACAATGGTTTTGATTCGGAAATAATCAATGGATTAATTAGAAAGGCCAACATAAGAAAAACAATCCGTGACACCACATGTCTATCACCACAGAGCAATCGGGATAAGTAGTTTGTTTGTTTACCTTATCATAGTATGACAAAAAATCTAAACAGTATTTTTAAAGAGCGCGGTTTTCAAGTTTGTTTTCGCTCCAATAATTCAATCAAAACGCTTTTAGGAAATGCAAAAGACAAAATGGAAGAAAATAAAAAATCGGGAATCTACCGAATTGAATGTTTAGATTGCGGTAAACAATACATCGGCCAAACTAAAAGATCCATCGAAACTCGGTATAAAGAACACCTTTCGCACATAAAATTCAACCGACCAGAAAAATCGGGTATAGCAAAGCATGTATTAGAAAATAACCACAGTGTTAATATGGATTGTTTACATTTGATAAAGAACGTGTATAATTATCGAGAATTAGACACGTATGAAAGCATGCACATCTTTAAGAATTCAAGCCATGTGGTGAATAACAATGACACTGGATCTTTACAATCGACCCTTTTCTGTCTGCTTAATGTCAGCGAAGGAGAAACACTATAATAAATCACATGCAGGCACTTATCGGTCGTGACCGTGCTTCCCCTTTTTTTCAATGTCGTTCATCCTAGTTTAAGTAAAATAATTTTAAAAATCTAGTGAACCAAACACACAGTGTACATCTTGGTTCTGAGCGGTACAGATCGCGTACGGAGTTTGTTCTTCGTACAGGTGTTTTCCGCCGTGTTTTACCAGGTGCGACTCTTTGAAATTGTCTGCTGATGGTGACAACTTAGTTGTCGAAATGCGTATACAGAATTACAAAAGTTAATGTGGAAAGGGGTTATATATCAACCTTAGTGATTAAGAAAAACAGGTGCTATTCCATACACCTGTTTTTCTTTTTATTCCAACTCACTCAGTTCGCCCATCTAATAGACTTACTCCACTCACTTATAACTGAAATCTAAAACAGTTTCGTTAATCCCAAAAGATTTAAGAAGAAAATTAATCGCAGAATGCAATCTAAGAGCAGTCCATTAGTAAAGTAATTAGGTATTACAGGACGGTGATTGCTCAGATTGAAAAATTGCACGTGATTTGTCAGATAGAGAAAATAGATTTAATTAGAGGGCATTAAGTCTATTAATGGAACATTGCGATGAGCTGTGTAAGAGGGGTACATTCACTTTGAAACAGTGATAAATGCTTTGACACGTTTCCAATTAAAATTCCATTAATAAGACGGGGATTAGTACTTTTAAAATTAGTTTGCTATGCAGCTGAAGGCACTGGGAAAGCTTTACATTGCAAATACCATCGAAAATATACTTAGGTATGATAATTTAGTTCCCTGTATGGTCGGGCAGTGTGCTTGTGTTCATATTTGTGCGCGAAAGATTTACATTTTTTCTTGTGCAATTGTTACGGAGAGTCGGCATGCTGTTGATCTGACAAAGAATTTGCTTTTTGTTTTCTAGAATAATCTGATAACTTTCCAACTTTGTAATATCCTAGATATATGAGGGTTATCTTATAAATTAGGTCTGTTTTCTCAATCAGAAGAAAAATTCTGAAAATATTATTAAAATGTATTTATTTACATAATTCGACATACTTTTATCTACTCTTTTACATAATTTTCAATTGTGTTTAAGTGTTTGTAAGTTTTTGGATTCCGATGTCAAAGAAATCTGCCGCAGAAATCCAATTTACGATTGCAACTCTGACTTCTCCGCCATCGTTGAACCATTAGCCACCAACTTCTTTAAGTACCGAAGCAGTGAAAATCACGGATGCAAGGTGGATGATCCAGTTGTTCTCATCCATAAGACCTGATTATACCTTGTGTTTGAGCAGAAACTTGTGGCCTTGAATTGTCACGGAGCAACATCACGACGAAAGACAGTAAGTTACGTCGCTCGTTTTGTATGGTATGCCGGAGTATTTTCAAATTCACATAATACGTATCAGAATAGATTATTGTACGTCTCACCATAAAATACATTAACTGAATCCCTTTCCTATCCCAAATGATAGTTCCCACGATCTTTCGTGCTGAAATTGTCTGTTTGGCTTTCACTCTGGTTGATGACAATGTGTGTCGCCATTCCATTGACTGTCGCTTGGTTTCAGGAGTCATGGGAGATATCCAAGTCTCATCCCTATAACGATGTGGTCCAAAATTATTTTCTTTCTTTTTGGCTATATGATGGCAGCTTCGCTTGAATAGTATTTTCGACTGGTACAGTAATGAAGTGTATTATTCCTCGGTGATGGCTATGTCTTGTTCCAGATAGTCGAGTAGCTCAAGAATTCCAGGAAACCATTGCAGATGCAACCGTCTGTTTCCTTTGATGCATTTTACTTGCTTCCACACCCTGTTTGAACTGCTACTTTGTCTCTGGTGCGTAATGGTGAATCCATGTTTCATCTACTGATATGAAACTACGAAAAAACTTCACTCGACTATCATTTAGTCCAGCATTTCGGATACGTGTAACGATTTAGTCAACTTTTGGGTGTCTCGAGCATTTATCTGCAGTGGGTGTATGACAATGTTTAAGTTCAACAAGTCACTACCCTATATAACATTCTTTACGTTCGTTCGGGTTAAACCCTTTACAACAAAGTTCGAAATCTGATTTTATCAATTTAGTCGATCTAGAAACCTATCAAAAATAAAAATAAATTCTAATCCCAGATCTATTGACTAAAAGCAATAAACAGGAAAAAAACCCAATCCATTCCTAGAATGTGACCATGTCCAAGAAGTAGAGCAAGACCTACTTTTATTCAATCAATTCCAGGATGAAGTAAAACTACTCATATCAAAAGAAATCAGAGACGAAATTAATAAATTAAACGAAAGAAAGACATTTGGTATCACGGCCACAATGATAAAACAATTCTCAAAAAAGTCCTAATGAAATTACTATTCAATATTCAACGCCATTTTAAGACTTGATTACTGGCCAAATTAATTAAAAAAATTCCTAAATAATAGTGACACCGAATCCAGCAAAGAATCCAATGGACATTGTATTATACTGGTCTATTTGCCTATTTCCCATAATATCAAAACTCTTCGAAGAGCTTTTACTTAAGAGAACAGAACAAGTTCCTTTTGATTGGACCCCAGTACATCAATTTGTTTTTTTTTAACAGGATTTTCGATTTTATAGTGAAATAATGTCGTCGTATAATAAATTTAATCAATACAGCCCTGGAGAAAAACAGTATTGTACAAGAGCGTTTACATGTCAATCTTTTGATGAAGTATATCATCCTGGCCTACTACATAAAGCATGAAAAAACTGTTATAATTAAATGTAACTTGTTGAAATTGTACTTAAGTCAGCAAGCTGTCGAAACTTAAGTAAATGGTGAAATATCTAATTATTATCAGTCAGTCAAGGATCAGGAGTCCTCTTCCCTATATGTTTCACACTTCGGACATATCGACTTCTAGAAAAATAACTGTGGGAACATTCTCGGATGAGTAATATTGATAAACGAAGAAGATGCAACGAATGTTACAACCTACCTCCAATACCGTCTAAACCAGGTATGAGCAACCTTTGACATATTGTGGGCCAAACTTTAATGTGCAAATACGTTCCCGCGGGCCGGTTGTTGCCCACATATGATCTAAACCATATATGGGCAACAACCGGCCCGCTGTACGATTTGATCCGGCCCGCGAGACATCGTCGTATTATTTCATGTCTGATATCTATCGCTAAAAATTATGAACACTAGTTTCAAACACTACTTTAAAATGCACAACTTTTAAGCGCGGCCCGCGAACGTATTTGCATATTAAAGTTTGGCCCACAACATGTCAAAGGTTGCCTATACCTGGTCTAAACTAAATTGGTGAGCGTCTGAATTAATGAAAAATAACGTACAACTTTTACTCTCAGGATAGGCCAAGAAGTAGACAAACACCTAGGATTTCATTTAGATTCTGGAACATCGCATTTTTCAGAATAAAATAGCACTGAGAATAAAGGAACTTAACTGCCTAATAGGTCGTAAATTAAAGCTATCAAGTATATTCTTAATCTTTTACTTTCCGGAGGAGCCGGGAAGTAGTAAAATGCGTAGGATTTTGCCTATATAGATTCTGAAATATCACATTTTGAAGACGGAGAAAGAAATAGAACTGAGATTGAAAGAACTTCTGGCTAATAGGGCGTAAATCAAAGCTACCAAGTATATTGTTAAAGGCTTCTTTTGAAACAGTAATTAATGGACATATGGAATCTAACTTTGAAGTTGCGACAGTAAATCTAGTACGATGAACATACAGGTTGGTAGAAAAGTTTCGAAAGCAAAAATGAAACAATGTGAATTTTTAAATGAAATTAGTTTTTTTATTCAATGTAATCTCCTTCAACTTCAATACATTTATTCCAATGATCCCCCAATAATTTTATACCATCTCTGTACTGATTTTCTGGAAGCTCTGCAAAATACTGTTCCAAGGCTGAAATAGCTTCTTCGTTCGATGAAAAACGCTTTCCACGAACGAATTGTTTCAAGTTTCTGAAGAGGTAGTAATCACTCGGAGTCATATCTGGTGAATACGGTGGTTGTTCAAGCCATCGTCAAAACACTTTTGTGTGAAGGCGCATTGTCTTGATGAAAAATTATTTTTTTTTTCGCTAAACCAGGTCTTTTTTCACGAATTTTTACATGCAGTTGATCTAAAAGGTTACAATAATACTCTGAGTTAATTGTTTTACCTTTTTCAAGATAATCAATCAATAAAATTGTTTTGCATCCCAAAACACTGATGGCATAACCTTTTTTGCCGATCGTCCTGACTTCACCTCTTTTGGAGTTGAACAACCAACCGTAGTCCACTGTAATCGTTCTTGTTTCAATTTAGGATCATGGTGGTAGATCCAAGTCTCATTCATAGTTATAAAACGACGCAAGAAATCGGTTTTATTCCGCTTGAAACGCACCAAGTTACGCTGAGAAATTAGTTTTCGATCCAGTTTTTGTTGAATTGTTAACGAATGCGGCACTAACTTTCCAAACAGCTTTTTCATATGTAATTCTTCATGTAAAATATGGAGTACTCGTTCGTCTGAAATGCCTATGGTATTAGCAATTTCACGCTTAGTCAAATTCAGATCTTCACTAACCATATTATGTACTTGCTCAATGATTTCTGCTGTTGTTGCAGTTTTTGGTCGTCCACTACATGGTTCAACTTTAACGCTTGTACGACCATGTTTAAATTCTAAAATCCATCGATGTACTGTTGGAAATAAAGGAGCACATTCCTTTAACACGTTCACCATTTTTGTATGAATCTCTGTTGCTGATAAACGTTCCAAAACAAAGAATTTTATCACAACGCGATATTCAGTTTTTTCCATTGTTTAAAAATACACCCACACGTCTAATTCAAATGGGTAGCTAACAATGAATGAATTAACAGATCGAGATAAAATTTTTAGTGTGTTCATATGACGCATGAAATATTAAAATGGCGTATGAATTTTGATTCCTCTACTGCTTAGGTCGCTTAGGTGTCGCTTTCAAAACTTCTCTACCAACCTGTACAAAGATGCCGATCAGAAATGCTTCGATCCTTGTAGATGTATCTTGGTGCATGACGGTGTGCCATTAAACATCATGAAAAACTAGAAGCCCATCACGACTAACATCTTTGTGTCTCTATTACAACCATTGAACACCAGAAGATTGTCATTGGATCTTTAATGAAGCCGAGATGAAATCGCTGGGTGATGTAAATCATCTTGCCATGTTTATTGTACGATTTTTTTAAATTAATATTCAAGTATAAATTAATAATTAGCTTACAGTTTATTAATGTCGGACTGTTAGTAAAACTAACTAAAAAATTACTCGATTGTTACAAAACAGCAAGTAAATGCACTTGTTTAAACTTCGCAACACGCTATCTTGGTAAATATCGTAATCATTCGATCGTGTTGCGCCATCTCTGTGTCAGACTGAGAACATACCGAACCCTCCCCTCCCTCATAGAGAAGTAATAAGCTTAGTTACGATGATGAAGCGGATCGTAACAAGTCAGAACTCGTTTATTTGCAAAATGTGGTTGTTTGTTTTCGACTTCAATGTCCGACTTGTCCAACACAAGCACGCTACCTTTCTCTGAATTCGTTCGATGTATATTAATGAATTATTAGAAGGGCAGATCATAAAGCAAGAAATTGCAGATGCATTAGTTTAAACTAAAAATTACAGATGGTGACAAAAATTTCCTATCAACTCCTACGCATTTATACTATTTCAAAGCATCGTATATACCCCCCTGCAGATGCGTCACATCTCAAAATCGTTTTAATACACAATTTATTTTGTTTTTATTCGTTTTCGGTTAATTTTTCTAATCTAACACAATACCAGCAATACGGCCATCATCATATCATGATCATATCAACTTACTCAGGTGAACCGGAAGAGCCCAGACAGGATGTGAAACAGTTGCAGCGTCGGTGACGCCTACTTATACATTAACAGACAATTAACGAAATGATAGACACAACGCTACACAAACAAATAAAATAAAGAGAACATAGCAACATTATCATGTCGCAAGAGTTTATTTTGTGTGTGTATTTATGTATGTATGTATGTTTATGAAATTGTTAGTTCATGGAAAATATTTTGAAAAGCAGTAATATTCTATTTTGTACACGAAGTATCACGTATACAAATTCTTGTTGCATGTAACTATGTTACTAATTATGTCATAGTAGGATTTCATTCATTTAGCAAAAAAATTCTAATAGAAAATAATGTGTTAAGGACTTTTCTTATGTTTATTTAATTAATTTATTGTATACATATACATTTAATGTCAAAATATTTTTAATCGAAAAAGTCCATAATGCGGTGGTTTACAAACAGAACTGACATTTCTATAAAGAACGATTTGGGGGATCGCAAGCTGAGCAACATCTGTTTTGCTGCTTTCTCCCTACCCAATTGTTCATGCTCCAACCTATCGAAGCCTATCGAACTGGTAATACGAAGAAATTCATAATCCGGGATTAAGAGGAAACAGATCCTCGTTAAACGTATGCGTTAGTGATAGATACTTAAACATTACAAATATTGATATAATCTTGTAAGATTGGGGTTTATTTAAACCTTATCTACTATAATCGGACATGTCCATAAAGCGTATTCGAGCACGTTAAAATGTCTTTTTGGAGCGAACATATTTATTTGTAAATAAGTAATATATGTATATACATTTAGCGGCAGATTCCTATTAGGAATTCAGTTTGCGTACATGATGAGTTGGAAACCATTTCCTCAACGATATTGGTAACTGTTTATAATTTAATTATATATGTGTATTAAAACCGAGAAACATCGAATTATATTTAAGTCATCGAAGAATGTTTAAGTTAGGTTTTACGTAAATATTTCGTTTCTGCTTTCAAAATTATTTACGTTTTAGTTAGTTCCTTCAAATAAAGCTATTTAATGATGTGTTAACGTGAAATTTTACAATGACATTTCTAAGAAGCCTGCGATGAATTTTCATTGCCTTAGAACAAAGTAAACCAAAGCCTCTAAGGAGGGGTAGTTGACATACATGTTACATCTCAAAGTGTTCTGGAGAAGGAAAGGCTGTGGATAATTGGATAGTTAAATCAAAGTTTTTTTTTTGCGAACACGACGACTAGAAATAATAGAAAATCGTTTCTGCTTAAACCTGTTTTTATATTTTAAAACACAAGTGGATATCGGTCCGTTGCTCCATTACAATTTCAAAAAGAAAATACAAAAGAAAATCTAATACAAACAAGAAGAAGAAAAACCCGATCTTCCATAAAACGTAACTAACTTATTATGTACATTTCAAGTGTAGCTACGGGCTTCCAGATCTGAATCTCTTCGAAAGTTTTTGCGGCCATTTGCCTTAATGTCCGTCGTATATTTTTCTTGTCCTGAATACCGCATAAATTCAACGGAAGCGTGTACGTTTCTTTTTTGGACCGTCGAGATGAACCGCACGAGAAAATGAGTCTAGACTTCGATGGCTTTTGTGCCGGACGTGACAGTTAAATCGACCTTTAGGATGTCTGCCAGTGAATGTCAAGATAATTTGTTATATTTATTGTCTCGATACTATGCAGAAGATTTTTGTACATCTAAAGAAGTTAGCTTTTTTTTGTCGTGCATGATTGCGCGAAAAAGACAAAAAGAAATTTTTACGGCCAATTTTAGTACTTAAAAAATTCTTATAAAAACGTCGATTTAGAAAAAGTGAAGGAGGAAACCATTACTGGAGAATGTTTTATATCTTATTCGGCTTATTTACAATTTTGGCAAAAGGAAATATTACCGTAGAATTTAAAGAGGGTGCGAAGCAAGTGGCGGTGTTTGCGGCAACTCGAGTGGTCGCTTAGACAACTAATTATACCACGTTACATACAGAGTCGGTGATTAATTTCAAATCGTCGACAACATATGCAATGTAACTTTAACTCATATTGTTTGAAACATTGAAATTAAATATATAGACCACGAATAAAAACCTGTAGTTTTAATGAAAATTATATTATTTTCTGCTATTCCATCGTTAATTAAATTCACAGATTCACAGGTAAAACACTGAAAATCGGATATGAAACGTACGTAATAATACGTAAGGTTAAGCTTAACGATAATGAAGTCAGGTGATATACGAGGGTAGTTTGACAAGTAGTGAGAATGGAAAAGAAAAACGAATTTTTTAAATACAAAATAATTTTTAAATTTCAATATATTCTTCTAAGTGAGCAATACATTTATTCCAACGGTGCTCCAATGCCCTTATACCATCTCTAAAATGCGATTCCGGAAGCCTTGCAAAATACTCATTTACGAAGATGATAAGCTCGTCGTTAGACGAAAATTTCTTTCCGCCTAGTGTCGTTTTCAATTTTGGAAAAAGGTGGAAGTCGGAAGGGGCTAGATCCGGCGAATAAGGCGCATGCGGTACTAATTGGAAATGCAACTCGTGGATTTTGGACATCGCAACTGTGCTGGTATGCGAGAGTGCGTTGTTTTGGTAAAACAGAATCTTTTTCTTTGCCATTCCTGGCCGTTTAGCACGAATCTCAACATTTAATTTTTGTACAAGTTCTGCATAATATTGTCCGTTTATTATGGCACCTTTCTAAAGGTAATAAATGAGCTTTGAATGCCAAAAAAACCTTGTTTGCTGATAAAGTGGTTTTCGCTTTCTTTGGAGGTGCAGAACCACGTTCTAACCATTGTTTCTACTGTTGTTTAGTTTCGAGTGTACAGCAGTGTATCCAAGTTTCATCGCAAGTAACAAATCGCCTACAAAAATCAACCGGATTACGCTTATAAAGGTCCAAACACTCATTGGAAATGCGCAAACGAGTGAACTTTTGATCAGTAGCAAGCAATCGCGGCACCCATCTTGCCGAAAGCTTGGAAAGCCCCAATTCTTTCGTTAAAATGCGGTGTACGCGTTCTGTTGAAATGTTTACCATGTCTGCTATCTCTCTCACTTTGAGTCGTCGATCTTGCGTAATAATATTATAGATTTTTATAATCATTTCCTTAGAAGTCACGATTTTGGGTGCTCCAAAGCGCGCTCTATCAACACAGCTTGTTCTACCACGTTTAAATTCATTTACCCATCTACTTATTGTGGCGGATGATGGAGCAGATTCACCTAATGTTTCCTGTAACTCAACTTTTATTTCGATAGCTTTCATACCCTTAATTACGAAGTATTTAATCATCGCACGATACTCTGCTTTTTCCATTTTAACAAAACGACGTGTTGCTTCTTTTTCAATCAGCTGTCAAAAATAAACTAATCAAGCAATTTATCTAAATATCGGAATGTAAACATATAAATAGCCAACCTAAATTACAGTGCATTTGTTTTATCAATTAGAGCGCCATCTGTGTGTCATTCTCACTACTTGTCAAACTATCCTCCTATAATATACGAGGTGATCAAAATGAAATGGTGTTTAAAAATCTATATGTATATATATATATATATATATATATATATGTATATGTGTATGTGTATATATGTATGTATAATATATATAAACATACGAGGTGTGGATATTAAATCAGATTGATCGTTTTCAGAACCCCTTCCTATCTTCTCTGGACCAACGATGTCTATCATTGTTCATCATTAGCTCTGAAGTCTTTTACAAAAGATATAGGAGGGAAAATGATTCATTTGGGGCGCAGATGTTTATTGAAGTAAGTTGTGTTTTTTATCTTGCCCGAATCGTGACGAACGCCAAATAGAGCAACATCATTCGAAAAGATCGCAGCAAGATCAGCCATAGCATTCGAATTGTTATTGAGTTGATCGACATTGGCAAAGAGACTTCTTCGTCAAAAATTTAAGATGAGAAAGTGTGCACGAAAATGGTGCCGAAGCTGCTAACTCCATGAGAAAAGGAGAATCTAATGAAGACTTGTGCTGACATCCTTGGAAACATCGAAAACGACCCAAACATTTTAGAGAAGGTAAGCACTTGTGAAGACTCGTGGTATTTCCAATACGACATGGAATCAAAACGACTATCAATGCATTAGAAGAGCCCTATTTTCGATATCAAGGGCATTATATTGGGTTGGCAACTACTTTCGGTTTTGTAGTATAAAATAAAACACTTTTTTTTTAAACAAAGAATCGTTTTTAATCAATTATATATTTTCCATTTTGCTCGATGACCTTTTGCCATCTTTCTTTCAGCTGCATGATTCCGCGCTCATAATATTTCTGGTCCTTATCAGCAAAAAACTGAACCAGGTGCGAGTGAAGGTCATCGTCATTTGTGAAAGTTTTACCATTCAAAGAATTCTGTAAACTTCGAAATAAATGGTAATCAGATGGTGCTAGATCAGGGCTGTATGGAGGATGTGGCATTACTTCCCAGCCAAGCTCCAATAGTTTCCCACGAGTTGCCAAAGATGTGTGAGGCCTTGCGTTCTCTTGGTGGAAAACTACACCTTTCCGATTTGACAATTCTGGCCGTTTTTCTTTGATTGCTTCATCCAGTTTTATTAATTGTTAACAGTAAACATCATAATTGATCGTTGGGTTCCTTGGAAGCAGCTCAAAAAACACAACACATTTGTAATCCCACCAAACTGACAGCATGATTTTTTTGGATGCAATTCAGCTTTCGATGTGGTTTGAGCTGGTTTATCGTGTTTGCTCCATGATCGTTTTCGAACTATGTTACTATACAGGACCCATTTTTCATCACCAGTGATGATTCTTTTTAAGAAAGGGTCGGTTTCATTTCGTCTAAGCTGCATATCGCAAAAGTTGATTCTTTGTGTTAAATGAATTTCTTTCAATTCGTGAGGTACCCAAATATTAAGCTTCTTAACTAGCCCAAGACATTTTAAATGTTTTTCAATTGTTGTGTGCGATACATGTAGCCTCTCCGCAACCTCTCGAACAGTTATATGACGATCCTCTTCACTTATGACTTTGATTTGGTCATCATCAACTTCAGTAGGCCGACCAGAACGTTGCTCATCTTTGAGGGAAAAATCTCCAGAACGGAATTTTTTATACCAATTCTGACACGTGCGCTCTGTTAAGCAATTAGCACTATAAACTTCACATATCTTTTTGTGAGCCGCAGCAGCTTTCTTTCCTTTACGGAAATAAAATAGTAAAATATGTCGAAAATGTTCGTTTCTGCACTCCATTTAAAATTAACCCACAACTAATAGCTTTAATAAATATCACGCACTACTTGCTTCTGAAGTTACGTCAATGTGACTAGTATCACGCGACAGACGGTAAAGTACAGCACTAACATTCGTTATACAAAAAATAAAGCAACACTCTCTATCAGTAAAAACAGAAAGTACTTAGTTGCCAATCCAATACATGTCGATTGGATAGCATATGGACAGACTATTAACTACTTTTACTAAAAGATGTGAACGGACTAGAAAAGATAGACTAAACTTCTGGATACTTCAGTTAAGACAACGCGCAGTCAAACTACCTATTTTCCGTTATTATTATTCACCCTACATACTCGTAGCTATCTATAGTTTCTTATTATTTCCAAAGGGAATGACGAAGACTTAACAGATTCGGAGTTATAGGGTCGTTTCAAACAGTGGACCAAATAACTATATAATCTATGATCTTAACGATTGAAAATGAAAGCCAAATAAAGTAGTAATAATTAAACGATTTTTCAATATTTTTAATAATAAAATGATGTTCAGTATTTCCTTCGTTTTACATATTTTCTAGTCCTTATAATTTTCAGTTGTTTCTTGCAACGTCTAAATAATAAATAAATATTCAGCACGCTAATAGTACCGGTGGGATGGTTGCTGTGTTAACGAGCGAAGAGCTTCCAGATACACAAGAGACTTTCTTGAACGGCGGCGTCGAATTAAATTAAATATAAATAGCGAACTTTGGAGAAAATCGTCAAACTACACTTTCCCGTTTAAATATGGCATTTCCTCCTCGATTCGGCTGACGTCCTGGTCGAAATGAAAAGACTTTAATTAGGTAAACGTCAAAAGTATTATTGCGTTGATTTAGGATCGTTTTGCTTTTGCGACGCGAAAAGGACGTTCGCCCATTAAGGGGATCTTGTAATTTTAAAGACTTATTTTGAAGCTTCGGTTGGAAGAGAAATGGAAAGGAGAAACTTATCGAGAAGGCTTATGTTATAATTTAATATAAATTGATTTGACGTTTATATTTGTTTGATTGAAAAAGTTATGTTTATTTACGTCCTTCGAATTCATGTTGGATATCATTTGATGGTACTGGATTTGAAAATTTTAATTACAAGTTAAAGAAAAAATGTACGATTCTTTGAAATGTTCGCAGTAGGATTGAAAATTAATGAATTACCTTTTAATTTATACACTCAAAGATAAGTATCAGGTTGTTACATATGAAATGTCCGATTTCGTAAGGAATAAAAAAAAGTCTAAATTTAAAAAAATATAAATATTTATTCTGCAAAATAGTCTCCATTTACATCAATAGTTTGCTGCCAACGGCCTGGAAGCTGAAAAATTCCCTTTGAAAAGAAATCTAGGTTTTGACGGCTCACATATTGCTCAAGCACTGCTATTACAGACTCCCGGTCAGGGAAGTCCCTATTTTTTAAGTGATTGTCTAAACTTCGGAAAAAATGAAAATCAGTTGGCGAAAGGTCTGATTAATTTCTCGCGTTGCTGCAGCTGCATTTAATCCCTTTTTAAATTGAAAGAGGTAAATTGCCCGAATATCTCTTATATATATATATATATATATATATATATATATATATATATATAATATCTCTTAATCTTTCCAAGAAATGGAACAGGTACACACTTCAAAATAAATACGCTTTTCTACAAATACAATAATAATTTTCACCAAAAACATACACGTCTTCACACAGGTGCGATTCAGTTCAGACTGAAGGAAAAAACGGACATTACATTTGTAACAACCTGATACGAGTATATACAAAATTAAAGTTTCAATTTGTTAAATTAATAATAAAATTGTAGTAATACCAAAAAGTTGCACGGAATATAGAGACGTATGTATTAAATATTTATTTTTTAGTTTTATTTAGTCCTTGGCTAAATTCCCTGTTTGCCATCTGATCAGTCAAGCAGTTGTTACTGCTCACACGCTATAATTTAGTTACTGGAGTAATAGTAAATTTAGCGAAGAAAGTGCTCCGATATTTTTATGTAACCGTTGTGATATACAAAAGCATAAAATTTGTGAATTTATTAATTAGTAAGCTTGAATAAATATCTAAATAATAAATGTGGTCGCCTTTTACTACAACACACAAGTTATGCTCTTTCGAAAAAACAAATGAACAACTAGTGTGAGGTGACATTTTATCAGTTTACGAAATAAAAACCTTGCTCTATACACGGCTAAGCAAGGTGGTAATAGAAACAATTAAACACTGACTGTAAGTTGAAGAATAAAGAGTGGTCCCATAAGTACCCAGCCTGACCTAGAGATGGCGGTAGTTGTTTGAAAAATATCACTGTATTAGAAAGTACACAGTCTACAAAGCATATGTTTCAAGTTTGAAGTACCACAGTTTAGTATTTGTTTGGCAGCCATCAATAGTGGACGTTTGCAGTGAATTTGTAAAAATGGAGAAAATTGGTCATCGTTACGTGATACACTACTTTTATTTGAAAGGCCTCAGGCCAACCGATATAAAAGCTGAACTGGATTCTATTATGGGTGAGTCTGCTCCTTCGTTTGCGACAGTGAAATATTGGGTAGCAGAGTTTAAACGAAGCCGTATGAGCATCGCAGTGGTCGACCGAATGAGGTGACGACTCCAGAAATGGCGAAGAAAACCCACAAAGCAGTACATGATGATCGTCGACTTAAAGTGCGCGAGCTAGCAGACATAGTAGGTATTTCAAAAAGTTTCACAGTAACAAAGCACAATTTTTGCGCCGTTTCATAACCGTGGATGAAACATAGGTCCATCACTTCACACCCGAGACAAAAGAACAATCAAAACAATGGACTCAAAAGAGAGAACCGGCTCCAAAGAAGGTTTTTTGGGATGCGCGTGGAATAATTTTCATTGACTATCTTGAAAAAGGAAAGACTATCAAGGGCGAATATTATGCCAACTTATTGTAACGTTTGAGTGAAGAAATCAAGTAAAAACGGCCGCATTTGGTTAAGAAGAAATAGTTGTTTCTTCAAGACAATGCACGAGGTCACAAATCCGTTATTGCAATGGCCAAAATTAATGAATTAAGGTTTGAATTGCTACCTCATGCACACTCTTCGCCAGATTTAGCCCTCTCGAATTATTTTCTGTTCCAAAGTTGAAAAAATGGCTCAGTGGTCAAAGATTTTCCAACGATGAAGAAGTGATGTCGGCAGTTAATGGCTATTTTGAGGAGCAAGACAGTTCTTATCATAAGAAGAGTATCGAATTTATTGAACATCGTTGGAAAAAGCGTATAGAGCTGAAAGGAGATTATGTTGAAAAATAAATATATTTTCAGTTTCAGTGCAGTAGTTCAGCCCTGAGGATGTCTCATACAAATGGGTACGAAACGCAGATATACAACTGACGCGGTTCCAGCCCGGAAACACAGAAGCAGATAGCATGGACCACGACCGCGGAAGTCTACGTACCAAATTAAATATATTTCTTTCCAAAATTTTTGTGTTTTCTTTATTGGGTCGGGTACTTCTAGAACCGCCCGCGTACACTTATACATGCTTAAAAATTTGTAGTGTTAGAACGCGGTAGTTTTACTATTACACCTTATTATTTAAATGAACTAATTAAATAGAATATTTACGTCATATGAAACGCATTTTACATATTACTAATACTGTGTAATGTACATACATATGTATGTAGATACCTATAAATGTCTGTATATTTGACCAAAGTGTTCCTTCTGTTGCTTTTGTAAGCGGAGATGTATACGACTCGTAAAATATGTTGACGTATTACTGGAGTGCATACGAATAGATCATAAAAAGTTTACTCAAATAGAAACGTGTTTTACTTATTCGTACATACACATATCTACATATGTACCGTCGTGTGCTGCATAGATAAATTACCTCTTTAGGATATTTTTCTCATTTCAAAAACTCTGCAATAGCTTCATCGTTTTTTACACAAATACAGCTCGTATAATGAATATTTAACGATATAAACTTCGAATACACAGAATATGAGATATTAAAAAAATAAAAAATATTCGGTGTTTAGAGATCGACTTTAATAGAATTTCCCTTACGATCTCTACACAAACGTTTAGAATATAGATAGAAATACAGTTGAATATTTCAGTTTTATATTGTGGACGTTTCAAATAAAGTTGATAGAGAAAAACAAGGATTGATTTTGGAGCTTCAAAATGTCGAAATATTTACTATCAACGGCAGATGAAAAAGATTAAAAACAAGGTTGCAGACGAAGAGGAAACTTTTAGATCATACATAGTATGATTGTTATAATTTTAAAAAAATTATGAAAATCTGAGGTATTTTAAGTAATTTAAGTAATTTATACGTTTCATTGTATTTCAAGTCGTTCCTTATATATATGAGGGTGGTCTGAAAACGTTCCGGCCTAACAAAGGTACAAGACATTTTTTCTTAAAATTTATGTTTATTTTTCTACAGTCTCCCTGTAACTATACACACTTCCTCCAGCGATGCTGATCTCTCTAACCCGTCCAAATAGTACTCGCCGCTTTTCTCTGCAAAATAATTGTTCAAGGAGGTGATTACCTCCTCATTTGAGGAAACAAGAGAAAGTCGCTTGGGGCTAGATCTAGTGAGTAAGGTGGATGGTCAAGCAGTTCAAACCGTAATTCGTGGATTTTCGCCATGGTGTGAGAGCGTTGTCTTGGTGAAATAGGATTTTCCTCTTCTGCAAATGTGGCCGTTTTTCTACAATTTCTGCCTTCAGCTTGTCAAGTAATAATGCGTAGTATGCTCCTCTAATAGATTTTCCTTTTGAAGATAATCGATTAAGATAATTCCATGACTATCCCAAAAAACGGTCGCCATTACTTTTCCAGCCGAAAAATCAGTTTTTGCTTTCTTTGGAGCCGGTTCCCCCTTTGCAGTCTACTGTTTTGACTGTATTTTTGTTTCTGGTGTATAATGGTGTATCCAAGCTTCATCTACAGTATTTAATCGGCGCCATAACTAGGATTTATTGCGCCTAAACTGCGACAACAGAGCGTTGAAAATGTTCATTCGAACACGTTTTTCGTCTAAAGTTAGCAAACGCGGCACCCAACGCGCAGACAGCTTCCCCATGCCTAAATCTTGATTTAACATGTGACAAACACCTTCGTTGGACATATTCATAGCTTTTGCTATCTCTCACACTTTAATTCGACGGTCGTCTAGCACCAATTGGTGAACATTAGCGAAGTGATCGTCAGTAGTTGCAGTTTTTGGACGACCCGAACGTTCATCGTCTCCCAAGCTCTTATGGCCACGTTTAAATTCAGCTGCCCAAAATTTCACTGTGGCAAATGATGCTGAAGAGTCCCCGTACACAGAGTCCAACTGATTTTTGATTTGCATAGGCGTATTGCCTCTCAAAAACAAATATTTAATGACAGCTCGATACTCGACACTCATATCGACTCACGCAAACGACTGTCAAATAACAACTGCGCGTCCAAAATGGCTGAAACTTTGGTGAGTACCCGGCAATAGATACACACAACTACATTCTCTAGCTTTTATTGATGAGTGCTGCCATCTTCATGTTGAGGCCGGAAACTTTTCAGACCACCCTCGTACAAAATTAATGTAGTTTTAATGAAAGGAATCCTATAAATTTTCAAACGTAAAGAAGAATTTCTAAATCGAGTCCCAAGAGAACTACAAACAATGAAAATTAAAAAGGCATCTTTACAATAGATGCGCTGTTCCATTTTTGCAAGTGTTATATTACTGCTTTTCATTTTTATTATAATGTATTTAGAACGAAAGATGTTTTTCTTGTGTTTAATATTGTAATATTGTAGTGACAAAATGCGTGGCCAAACTTTTGTTTTTATTTAATATTTACTTATGACATTAGAGAATACGATATCTTCAATAAATGCTTCTTTGGTCCAGTACCGGTATAAAAGATTTTGTAAATTATACTATTTAAGGGTCGGTAGTAGAAATTTAGATAAAAATGTAGTAAGGACGAAGACTTCTTTAAGGCAGTTTTGTAGAACTAAAGCAGCTAAATTTTGATAACAAAAAATTTATAAATTCATTGTATTATAATATAAGTTGAGATAACAAAGCACGTATGTAGAGAGTGAAAGGTTTTACTCTGGATAAAATTCCGGGAGTCCCATGATATGATTGCCACTGCTGAATTTTCAAGCAATTTCAAGTTTAAAATGTTTAATGAACATATGCCCAAAACTGTATCGCAACTGAGCTACAAGCATTTGAAGCTTTAGATAACCCTACTAATGCAGGTATTCTGTACCACTGCAAAAAAATCTCAATGAAAAACATTGAAAAAGCAGTCGCTTTATTGCATTAGTTAGTTCAATGTTGAGGCAGCTACTGTATACACAGTCTAGCTCTTCTTAGAATTATGCTAACAGTTTTAGGATTAACACGAATCGTTGCTGCGGCATTTATAATTCTAGTAACAAGTTGTTCTTTGTTTTCCAGTCACTCTGCACAAATCAAAACTTTCAGGCTTCTCCATAGAAAATAGTCTAGGGGATTTAAGTCTGGTGACATTGGCGACCAAGCAACTGCTAAACCTCCTCCAATCCTATGGTTTGTATAATTGTGATTAAAAGGAATCTGTTACTTGTCTACCAAAGTGTGGAAGTGCGGCATTGTACTGTTTCCACATTCGTCATCTTACATTTTGGGGAAAGTCGTTCAGTAATGTTGTAAGACGGTCGTCAATAATACCAAGGTAGTAGAGTTACGAGGGTAGTTTGACAAGTAGTGAGAATGGAAAAAAAAACGAATTATTTAAATACAAAATAATTTTTGTTTTTCAATATATTCTCCTAAACATTTATTCCAGCGGTGCTCCAATGCCCTTATGCCATCTCCAAAATGCGATTCCGGAAGGCTTGCAAAATACTCATTTACGAAGATGATAAGCTCGTCGTTAGACGAAAATTTCTTTCCACCTAGTGCCGTTTTCAATTTTGGAAAAAGGTGGAAGTCGGAAGGGGCTAGATCCGGCGAATAAGGCGCATGCGGTACTAATTGGAAATGCAACTGGTGGATTTTGGACATCGCAACTGTGCTGGTATGCGAGGGAGCGTTTCCTTGGTGAAACAGAATCTTTTTCTTTGCCATTCCTGGCCGTTTAGGACGAATCTCAACATTTAATTTTTGTAGAAGTTCTGCATAATATTGCCCGTTTATTGTGACACCTTTCTGAAGGTAATCAATGAGCAAAATGCCCTTTGAATCCCAAAAAATTTTTGCCGATAAAGTGGTTTTCGCTTTCTTTGGAGGTGCGGAACTACGTTCTAACCATAGTTTCAACTGTTGTTTAGTTTCGGGTGTACTGTAGTATATCCAAGTTTCATTGCAAGTAACAAATCGCCTACAAAAATCAACGGGATTACGCTTATAAAGGTCCAAACACGTATTGGAAATGCGCAAACGAGTGAACTTTTGGTCAGTCGTAAGCAATCGCGGCGCGGCGCCCATCTTGCCGAAAGCTTGGAAAGGCCAAATTCTTTCGTTAAAATGTGGTGTACGCGTTCTGTTGAAATGTTTACTATGTCTGCTATCTCTCTCACTTTGAGTCACGATTTTGGGTGCTCCAGAGCGCGTTTCATCAACACAGCTTGTTCTACCACGTTTAAATTCATTTACCCATCTACTTATTGTGGCGGATGATGGAGCAGATTCACCTAATGTTTTATGTAACTCATCTTTTATTTCGGTAGCTTTCATACCCTTAATTACGAAGTATTTAATCACCGCACAATACTCTGCTTTTTCCATTTCAACAAAACGACGTGTTGCTTCTTTTTCAATCAGCTGTCAAAAATAAACTAATCAACCGATTTATCTAAATATCGGAATGTAAACATATAAATAGCCAACCTAAATTACAGTGCATTTGTTTTACCAATTAGAGCGCCACCTATTTGTCAAACTATCCTTGTATTTAAAACTTCAAATGCTTTTAGCTCCGTTTCCAGTTTCAGGCGAATGTTCATTAGAAATTTTTAGCTTGAAATTGCTTCAGTAACACATCCTTATGCTGTGGACGTTATGTCAAGCGACACCCGAGTTGGTTATTGAATCGTTTGTTATTTGTTCCACCAATATTCCATTTGAATCATATTTTCTTCAACAGATGTTTTACTTTTTGAATGCATTTTTCATAAGGCTTGTTGCATATAATAATTCTAAATGTGAATATGCTTAAACTAGTGATTTCGAACTTAGTTACGCAAAGCCAGCGATTCTCTCAAAATGCTCAGATAGTGTTACAGTGGTTTTCCCCCTAAAAGGTCCAGCGTATCAAATTTTACTTTGTAATACAGGATCGGGCTAAATGTATTACTCATTTTTCCTCATTAATAACAAGAAAAGATAATAAATTATCCACCATGAGTCTATATCTTTTAATTAAAATAGTGGAGGTAATAAAAACCACAATAATATTTGTATCTTAAAAGCGTCTTTCGACAATTAAGCTGTCGTCTTCAGTTGGAAAAATATAAACGCAGTATTGAAATAATTCATAGTAAAGCTGGACACAAAAACTGCGAAATACCTTACTCAATTCCACACAAATATTAAGTGCTCGCAGTGCTTCTGTATTACTAGTGTCAACAGGATGGTTCAATTCATAAGGTAAGAATACGCCTGTAGTAGTACAGCTCTTTTCAAGCAGATGGATTTCTAGAAATAGTATCATTTAATGGCCAGTAAGGTTTCCGGATAGTTAGGTTCTAGATTACTTTCTGTGTGACTATTTAAAACTAAAAGTGTTTGTGAATAAAGCTAGAAATACAGAAGAGTTGAAAGAGAATATTTCAAATGAAGTCAATGGAAATTAGAAGGCATTCAAGAGTATGGCGATCATGCGCGGCGTACTACACTCAGAGTATAGTAAACTTCAATCTTTCCAGTTTAAAAATGCATGTTTCTTTGCTTTTTGTCCAAGCCAATAAATTTTTATAAGCCGTTTGAAATGAGTTGTTCATTCTGTCGGACACTACTAACAATATAAATCAATCGACCAATATAGATTTGTCAGTAACAATTGGAAACATTATTCAGCATTATTATTAATCATTAGTTGTCGATAGAGGATTGATCGTGACGCGTTACGTGAAATGGTACCAATCTTCAATCACTCTGACTCTACCAATAACGATGAATGAACTAAATAAAAGTTTTGAAATGGAATGGCTAAGAGAAATGACAAAACGCCCTGCTCAATATTACACACGCGATATCCACAATCGTTTGCATTTCAACGGTTATATTAAAATTTCTGTTGGCATCGTACAGCTTTATGTTAGTAAGTGTTGGAGCATTTTGCTCATCAAGCTTTAGATTTTTGTGTCATGTTAAATGCTTGCGTTATTTCCACTAGCTTAATATTTTCTTTTATAGTTTAGCTTACGTTCACTGTTCTTATTTGTGTTTCTTTTTTTTTCAGAATAGTATTTCGTTTTATATATTGTATATCTATCCAACTTTTAACGCTTGTTTCATTATACGAGGATAAGCCGAAAAGTCCGTGGAGTGACGAATATATCGCGCAATTTCATTCTATTTTTATGTTAACTAGCAAGTTATCCCCCTAACTATGTCAAGTTTCAAATTTCAGGTGGCTACGTCTAGTAGTTGTGGCGACTGTTTAAGAACATCTTGAAGTTCTTGACGAGATAAGTGTTGAAGTTATTACTACCATTAAATACTTCTTCTTGAAAGGTTTAACAGCAAGAAATATTCATAAGATAATGGATGATTTGAAGAATTCGATTCCTTCATTTTTCACTGTTAATAAATGGGTTCGCGAGTTCAAATGTGGTCGTACAATCATTAAGATCGTTGTTTGAAAACGTCTGAGATAGCAGAGACTGCAAACACCTCTAAAAATTTCGTAACATGAAGAATCAGATATCAAAAAGCTGTCCATGTGGTTGATACCACGGCTCCACAGTAGTGTGACGCAAATATAAATCTAACCAATTTTCGGAGCATTTTCGAAAAAGCAAGGTAAATTTAATGGGTCTCTTTATTATTACAGATGGGTTCATTATTATACGCCTGAAACAAAACAACAATCTAGACAGTAGTGGTACAGTCGTTTGGTAGTGATCTGAATTCTTTGCGATGCAAAGGGTATTCTCCTAGTTGATTTTTTTTTCATTCGACCAATTTACATTGGATTGTAACATCAGTACACGTACCACAAAATATATATACACAAACAAATAAAAGATATTTGCAAGAAAAAAATTGTAAAGAAGACAATTTAAAGTTTACCTTGCAAAAGGCCAAACCATCACAGGCGCATTTACATGAATCTTTTAGACAAATTAAAGAAAAAAGATTAACGAAAGGCGTCCTGGTTTAACCAAGAAGAAATGCTTTTCCGCAAAAACCCAGCCCCATATACGTGTTCTGGTTACAGCAAAAATTAAAGAATTAGGCTTCCATTAGTTTGGCTTTAGTAATGCTGGGTTACTAGGTTCTCCATGCCTAAAAAATACCTTGCAAATTATATATTTTCAACAGACGATGTTGTTAAAACTGTCACGAAAGCTTATTTAACAAAGTTTGTGAATTTTGAATTTTACGAAGGCATAGAGAAGTTAGCCCATAGTTGGTCCAAATGTGACGTGGTAACAGAGAAATATTTTTAGAAAAAAACGCAATTTCAAATAGAAAAGTTTTTCCTTTTGGCGACTTTTTCGTCCACCCTTGCAGACAAACCGCATTTATATTTAAGTTTGTGACTAAGCCTGTATATAAGTTGTTCTTATTTCGCTTGGACAATATATTATTATCTTTCCATCTTCTTTTGATAAACTATGACGAGTTTACAGTTACCATCCTCTGGATTAACGCTGTTTCTTTTTCGTAATTCGACCTTATTTTTTACGATCTTTCTTATCTCTTTTTAAAACGCCAATGCTTCTAGTAATAAACATTATACGACATACATATAAACATACGAGTATATGAGCTGCTACTTTTCCTACGTCAGACGTGTTTCGCGTTTTCTTTTGTTGACTTTTTTGCATTCGCCAATGTTACGATATTTCTTTTTGTTGTTGAAGATGAGAACTTAATTGTCGAAATAAGTGTGATTCTAAAGAATTAAACTTCGGTTAAATCGTGTGTCACGTAAAAGAGATTTTTAAATTCCCGAATATGACAAATCCAACAAAAATCTGGTCACGCAAGTCAAATTTAATATAAAATATTTCTCAAATATTTACTTGTGTTTCAATAGTACTTAGTATAAAACTCATTGCCATTCACATGCTACGTGCTCATATTCATGTATATTACGTAAAGAAATTGTCAAAATTAAATATTTAATAATAGGATAATTATTTTCTTATTCGAGAAATACTGTAGAATAATAAAATGAAAAGTGTATATTTCGATTAGTTTAAAGTAACAGGAAGTGTTAGAAATTGAAACTACTGATCATTGAAATGTATATAGAAAAGAAAGACTTACCGCTTACAGGCAGGTGGCGGCTTAAGCCCGTGAGCTTCCAACTCCTTCTCCAATTGCTTGCACCTCATTTGGGATATGTCCAATTCCCTCTTGACCTTCCACAAATGCGTATCGCAGATCGGATCACGACATCTGTGGTTTTTCAGGATATCTTGAGCTTCATATACGGCGCCTCTGAATGTCAAAGATTTCCCCATGGAAAGACTTACCAGCGCGCAACATCCCCCTCTATCAGTCTTTGCTAAATGTTTTCTGACGTACTTGAAATATAGATGTTCTAAAAACAAGAGTATAGCGGCCAGCAGGATTCCGGCCATCAGCAGTAAGAAAGCGGACAAGAACTGTTCCAGAGCTAGGGGATCCGAACTCTTGACCTCTTGTTTGCCGGGCTTGCACGTTCCCGTCATCCAATAACGTCTTAATCGTTCCAAGTCCCCGTTCTCCCGGAAGTCCAGCATTTTTTTGTTGAACATTTTGAGGTATTTGGAGTTACGGGGGAAAGCCAACCCGTAGCCCGTCATTGCGTACCACGAACCAACTGTTAGGAGGCGACAGTCCTCGTCTTGCGAAGTTAGGTAATCTAAAACGGTCCCGTCGTAGATGAAGGCGTCCATGTCGCCGCTGAGAACTGTTTCGATGCCGTCTAGGACCGTCGTTTTGTTAAACTTCCTCATGTAGCTGTGCATTTCTTTGAAATATTTTGAGATCGTCGAATCTGTGTGCGACCAAGGGATGGTACCGAATTTGAACATCGGTTTATGTGAATATGGTCTGGACAAGCGCGGATCGTCTACACCTGAAAAAGAAAAGAAACTTGAGAATTTAAACATTCGGATGGGATAAAATGACTACTGAAAACAAACGAATTAAACGGAAGTAATAAAGAAATGCTTTTAGCAATTGTAAAATGAGATTTTACACATGCAAACTTACAAAGATTAAAAATAAATAAATACTGATCTTACAAAATATAAACAACACGAGATCTTATTTTCGCTGATTATTACACAGGACAACAAAATGAAAAGAAAAAATTTGGTGCCGGAAATCTAACATCTGATTTTAGATGTTTTTAATGTGCTGATTCCAAAAATGCTACCAGATTTTTTCTATCAGCTCTAGTTTTTGAGATACAGGTTACAGGTTAATTGATATTTTTTTCTGATAAAGAACAACAAATAAAGAGATAAATATGTACTTAATCGTCAAAATAGAAATATATCCTTGTTTTTTGTGCCTTTTGGACAGCAGAGATAAAAACGAGCGCTGCGTTAAAAAAAATGGCCTTCAACAGATGTCATGATTCAAGGAAAACAAAACGTAATCAACGAACCTTTGGTTGCAAGAGAAAAAATCTTACTTCCGCCCTTGCATATCAAGCTAGGCTTAATGAAGCAATTTGTGAAGGCTTTAAATCGAGATGGAAATTGTTTTGGGAATTTATCACGTAAATTTCCTGGCATTAGCACGGAAAAACTAAAAGCTGGTATATTTGATGGTCCTCAAATAAGGCAACTTGTTAAAGATCCACAATTCACCACATCAATGAACGAGACTGAATCTAACGCTTGGTGTTCATTTGTTCAAGTAGTACAAAATTTTCTTGGCAATCATAAAGCAGAGAATTACGTAGAATTAGTGGAAACTATGCTTTCAAATTTTATTATTCTCGGCTGTAACATGAGTATAAAAGTTCACTCCCTCCACAGCCACCTAGATCGTTTTCCAGAAAACTTAGGTGATTGTAGTGAAGAACAGGGGGAAAGATTCCATCAGGATATTAAAACTATGGAAGATCGTTATCAAGGACGATGGGATAGCCACATGATGGCGGACTCCTACTGGAGCCTTCAGCGAGACTGCCCTAGTAAACTCCATTCTAGAAAGTCGTATAAAAGAAAATTTTTATGTGATTAGTGACTAATGTAATTATGTAAATTAAGTTTTTGCAATAAATACTTAAATCCATGTGTCTTTGTTTTTTTAACTGTCAATAGTAATATTATATATTATAACAGTTATAACGTAAAATATATACACAATTTTTTAAAAAAATCTCAAAAACTAGATCTGATAGACCAAATCTGAGAACTTTTTTACATTCTGCATCCAAAAATTACCCAG
Source organism: Dermolepida albohirtum (assembly GCA_031893035.1). Classification (NCBI taxonomy): domain Eukaryota; kingdom Metazoa; phylum Arthropoda; class Insecta; order Coleoptera; family Scarabaeidae; genus Dermolepida; species Dermolepida albohirtum. The sequence goes on along the minus strand of JAVIWB010006353.1, from coordinate 617,640 downwards.
GAACAGTTAAAAAATCGCAGGCACCAAAATGTGTGTTGGCCTGTGTTATTGCTATATGGAATTTTGCGAAGGAATGATTAATAAATATCATAACGAAACATTTTTTAATAATCTATTTACGGACGAAAAAAACATTTCACGTGTATGGACACTATAATCGCGCAATATTTAAATATACTCATGTGAACGCAGCTTCCACAGAAGATTAATGCGTGGGCTGGTATTCTTCAAAACAAAATAATCGAAACTTTTTTTATTCACGAGAATTTAAATGGTTGGGTTACTGCTCGTCTCAAGAGGGTGGTTTCTTCGAGGATTTAGTAAATAATTAATCTTTTTCGAAGTGTCTATTATCTTCAATTCCATTCTGTTCAATTTTATTTACAAATTAATTTTTAGAATGAAGTTTTAGAATTTGAAATGATTTAATTTTATGCCATTACAGAATGTTTTTTGTTTTTCTTTCAATAAGAATTTATCAAGATAAGTTTTGCAATTTTCCTTTTTTATTATTCGTCCCTTATTTACTCATCGTTATGAAACTATGATGACGTTTACCTCACTAGAACGTTTATCATAGACATTATCTGATGCTTTAAAGGTAACAATAATTATGTAAAGAATGATAAATTTCGAATATCAACTTTTTCAGTTTTTCAACGTTACTTTATTCTATTTCTATAAATATATATTGTCTGCCCTAATTAATTAACGTTACTATTTCTATAAATTTCGTAAGTTACGTAATTCTTTTAGACACACTTATTATGGGAAATTAATGTCACTGTCGTCATGAAAACTCGAGGTGTAACATAACTTAACTTCATTTCATTACAACTCAAGGTCCTAGGATAACGTAACTCCGCTTTATTACAACTCGAGGTCTAGCATAACTTAAGTCCACCTTATTACAGTCGATCAGTTAAGTCGAATTTGTCTATTCACTTATTAAAACTTTACTATATATATGAAAAGGTAACGGAACAAGGTAGATCTTTGTAGTACGCTAAAAGTCGGCGGAGCACGTTTACAAAAAGAATAGGATGTATTATACGAGTGTGGTCCCATAAGTACCCCCCCCCTGACCTAGAGATGGCGGTAGTTGTTTGAAAAATATCACTGTATTAGAAAGTACACAATCTGTAAAGCATATGTTTCAAGTTTGAAGACGCCACGTTGTTTAGTGTTTGTTTGGCAGCCATTAATAGTGAAAGTTTCCACTGAATTTCTAAAAATGGAGAAAATTGGTCATCGTTACGTGATGCAATACTCTTATTTGAAAGGCCTCAGCTCAACCGATATAAAAGCTGAACTAGATTCTACTCTGCGTGAGTCTGCTCCTTCGTTTACAACAGTGAAATATAATATAATAATAATATAATAATATAGCAGATTTTAAACGAGGCCGTACGAGCTGCCAAGACGGTCGAACAAATCATGTGACGATTCCAAAAATGGTGAAAAAATTCACAAAGCAGTACTGGATGATCGTCGATTGAAAGTGCACGAGCTAGCAGACATAGCAGGCATTTCAAAAAGTGCGGTACATTGCATATTATCTGAAAATTTGGACATGAGAAAGCCGTGTGCAAGACGGGTGCCGCGTTTGCTCACACTCGAGCAAAAACAGTGTCGTGAAGATGTTTCAATTGAGTGTTTAGCGAAGTTTCACAGCAACAAAGCAGGATTTTTGCGCCCTTTCATAACCATGAATGAAACATGGGTCCATCGCTTCACACCCGAGACAAAAGACTAATCAAAATAATGGACTCAAAAGGGAGAACCGCCTCCAAAGAACGCGAAGACCGTTTCATCTGTAGGATGAAACAATTAAAGTTTGGATTGCTACGTCACGCGCCCTATTCGCCAGATTTAGCCCCCTCGGATTATTTTCTGTTCCCAAACTTGAAAAAGTAGCTCAGTGGTCAAAGATTTTCTAACGATGAACAAGTGATGTCGGTAGTTGATGGCTATTTTGAGGAGCAAGATAGTTCTTATTATAAAAAGAATATTGAACTTACTGAACGTCGCTGGGAAAAGTGTATAGAGCTAATAGCAGATTATGTTGAAAAATAAATATTTTTCTATTTTTGTGTTTTCCTTCTTAGGTGGGGTACTTCTGGGACAACCCTCGTATTTTATATTTTTTCTCGTAATAACCACAACTTTTGAAGCTATAAGGAATAATTAAATGTGCGAAAGTGATTTACATTGTCTTTAATATTAAACGTTTGCACAAAAATGAAACAAAATCGGAGTAATTTGATTTTGAGAATAGTTCGGACGTGATGTTGAATTTTAACACATTCTGTGCCACACCACGGCTATTTTGTGCAAGTGCTTTATTGATTGGTACATTCAATTCGTTTTAACGAAAGCTAAATGTTTGTCGCAGTGATTTTTCCGTTCTGACCCGAGACTACCGCAACCACAATCTGATGCATTCTTTACAATTGATTTGAACACGACTAATCCCACACATTTGTGGAGACTGCCCGGTAGTGTGTGCTTGAATGAATTATAAATAATTAATAATGATGGTTTGAATATTTTATATTTTAAGCACAATACAACAAATTATAACTTATTAATTAACAGAATCGAAATTGTTATTTAAAAAAATAAATTATTTATTATCACAACTCGCAACTATTGAATTATTTTAAAAGTGTATGCACAGATACGTGTTTTTAATTGAATACGAAATATTGGTGCGTGTAAAATAATGTACTACAAAATATAATTTTAATTAAACATCTATATGATCGTTTGAACGTAACCCTTTCAAATGAAATTACTTATTGCATTTCATTAAAGGACAACGAACCATCATGTAAACAGAATTAATGCAAAATGCAATTCGAATTATTTAATTAAAAATACTACTATCGAACATTTAATATAATCAGTGTAATATTATTATATGTTTCAGCAAAATTAATATATCTAGCATGATTATTATTCTATTTTCTTTCAATTTTAGAATATTTCAATTAATAACACAGGCCAACACACATTTCGGTGCCTGCGATTTTTTAACTGTTCCTGGGTAATTTTTGGATGCAGAATGTAAAAAAGTTCTCAGATTTGGTCTATCAGATCCATACTTTGAGATTTTTTTAAAAAATTGTGTATATATTTTACGTTATAACTGTTATAATATATAATATTACTATTGACAGTTAAAAAAACAAAGACACATGGATTTAAGTATTTATTGCAAAAACTTAATTTACATAATTACATTAGTCAATAATCACATAAAAATTTTCTTTTATACGACTTTCTAGAATGGAGTTTACTAGGGCAGTCTCGCTGAAGGCTCCAGCAGGAGTCCGCCATCATGTGGCTATCCCATCGTCCTTGATAACGATCTTCCATAGTTTTAATATCCTGATGGAATCTTTCCCCCTGTTCTTCACTACAATCGCCTAAGTTTTCTGGAAAACGATCTAGGTGGCTGTGGAGGTAGTGAACGTTTATACTCATGTTACAGTCGAGAATATTAAAATTTGAAAGCATAGTTTCCGCTAATTCTACGTAATTCTCTGCTTTATGATTGCCAAGAAAATTTTGTACTACTTGAACAAATGGACACCAAGCGTTAGATTCAGTCTCGTTCATTGATGTGGTGAATTGTGGATTTTTAGTAAGTTGCCTTATTTGAGGACCATCAAATATACCAGCTTTTAGTTTTTCCGTGCAAATGCCAGGAAATTTACGTGATAAATACCCAAAACAATTTCCATCTCGATTTAAAGCCTTCACAAATTGCTTCATTAAGCCTAGCTTGATATGCAAGGGCGGAAGTAAGATTTTTTTCTCTTGCAACCAAAGGTTCGTTGATCACGTTTTGTTTTCCTTGAATCATGACATCTCTTGAAGGCCATTTTTTTTAACCCAGTGCTCATTTTTATCTCTGCTGTCCCAAAGGCTAATTACATTCTGGGAAATTTCTATTTTGACGATTAAGTACATATTTATCTCTTTATTTGTTGTCCTTTATCAGAAAAAAATATCAATTAACCTGTAACCTGTATCTCAAAAACTAGAGCTGATAGAAAAAATCTGGTGGCATTTTTGGAATCAGCACATTAAAAACATCTAAAATAAGATGTTAGATTTCCGGCACCAAATTTTTTTTTTCATATTGTTACCCTGTGTAATCATAATATTTATTTTTACTTTGGTTTCTTTTTGTTTTGTAACACGTCCGGAACGAAGCTGTACAAGTGTTCACTCGGTCAAAATGTGTGTTACGAATTCAGTAAAGCATTTGTTTTGGTAAACGGTAAATCAAATGGAACTTAATACGAAGGTAACCGTTTATATTTCGGGAACTGGCAACACTATTAGTCGTGCCTCCGATCTAACGATCGTATCGTGAAGTTTGTCATTTTTGACAATATATTTACCTTGACAGTTTTATTATCCGTTCGCTAGTTCTATTGTTGACAGTAACTTGAAAAAATGGAATTAACTCGCGACCATTTTCGTGCAATTACAACTTTCGGCGTGGATTATCTCAACAAGAATGCATCGACGAGCTGAATTCTTTATATGGTGATGAAGCACCATCGAAAACTACAATACATCGTAGGTTTGGACGATGAATTTCGTGAAGGTCATTCCACAAATGTTGTTGTGTCGAAGAATATTAATGCAGTGTCTGAATTGATAATGACATACCGTGAGATCGAGGCATCTCTAGGTGTTAGTAACACTAGCGTGCATATCCTACATGAACATTTGGCCGTTAAGAAGCTATGTTCACGTTGGGTACCACATAATTTGACGACTGCTCAAAAAAGGACTCGCGTCGATTGGTGCCAGGAAACGCACAAAAAATACAATGGCGGTGCTTCAAACAACATTCATAAAGTCGTCGTAGGTGATGAATCTTGGATCTATACGTATGAGCCTGATAGTAAACAGCAGTCGACTGTGTGGGTGGATGAGCCAAAACCAACAAAAGTTGTTCGCGCTCGAAGTACATCAAAACAAATGGTCGCCTCTTTTTTCGGAAAAACCGGTCACGTTGCAACCGTGCCTTCAGAGAGTTGTAGAACGGTCTCTTTCGAATGGTACACAGCTATTTGTTTGCCAAAAGTTTTTGAAGAAATAAGGAAAACAAACCGAAAACGACGGATCATTCTCCACCATGATAATGCGAGCTCTCACAGGTCGGTTTAAACAATTGAATATTTGATCGGGCAAAACATTAAATTGATGGGATGGTGTCTTTTTTGCTGAATGTAACATTTTCTCGATCCAACCGCTTTCAGAACCAGAGCGTAAAATAATAATTGTTTTTTCTTTGGAAGGGTGTACATCTAATAAACATACATGTGCATATAGACCGCCCTTTATATCAGAATTTTCTCATATTAAATACTCTTGGCGTAATTTTTGTGTCCTCGGTGACTCGATTATAACATGTCGTATGTGTATTGTTCCAAATCAAACACCATATTGCTTAAATGCTCGTCATGTTGTTGTTCAAGAGGCTTCTATTTTGGTATTTTCTTTCATTTCTTTCGTATGCTCTCTAATCTGGTATCTTCACCCTGCTTGTATGTGCTATATATAGTTTATCGAATGATATCAACGTTCAAACATGGTACTAAAGATCCTTTATCAACTCTAATTCTTCTTACCTTAATACGTGTATCCTTCACTATATTATAAACTGTACTGTAGCAGACACAAGCTAATTTCGACGTTCTTTTTACAACGGGCCTTCCTGTAACTTCTGCATTTTCTTCTTGTAAATTATTTTAAATATTTAATAGCATTTGCTTAGCTTGAACTACCAGATGAATCTTTTAGAGCCACTGTTTATATTGTTCATCATAAGGTCTCAGTTATCGTTATTAATTCATATTACTCACCTTCTCTGTCTATGTCCCAATGTTTCCACATTTACTTGCAATAAAATATAAGCTTTCCCGCTTCATAATTTATATTTTACTACTAACGGAAATGTGTATGGACTATATTACTTAGATATAGGAAATGTTAAGCTGGAATGCTATGTTATTATATTAAATGTAATTTCCAGAAATAATATACATAAATAAGCAAATCAGTTTCGCTTACTTAGACACAATTTATTTAAAATCACTCTGGCTATTAAAGTAGGGAACCGCTCACATCTCAGGTGTGTTTACGTTTCATTAACTCACCGCAGGGGGTGCTACAAATGTCTTTACCTGGCTACTTAGTCAAATTAAAGTATCTGGAAACGTTTTCGCTTGTAAAGTTTTGTCTACTCTAATGGATTTTATTTTGTTAAAATATAAACGTTTTCTTAATATAATATTTGATTGCCCCAGGGTAATATTTACATAAATAAATGTTATTGAAACAGCAAGCTCGCATGAGGATCCAGCTTTAACCACTTTCATCAACTAAATTAAAACGAAATACTGGATTTCGCAACGGAAAATAAGATTGAAAAATAAAAACCTTTTCTTAAACGTTTATACGGGCAAAAAGGCTTTTTCGGTTCTGTAGGGAATTTTCCATTGCCTTTTCTGTGTAGTATGGGGTCGAATGAAATCGCTTTCCAGAATGTAATTACACATCTCCACCGGTGGGATTAAATGTATATATAATTAAAAGAGAAATGTAAATGCTTACGACACGGGCCCGGAGGGACTATATTGGCACGTTTGTAGAAAGAAAAATTGATTATAAGCCCCAACAAAGCCGTGTCACGTTTGAAGCGAAATTGATTGAAGCCGCAGTGAGAGTGTGTCGCGGGGGAATGTGGGGAATGTTATATTTACTTGGGGATTTCTTCGAAGTTTGTTTCGGGTTCGTTTCGTAAATAAAAATGAGGCATATAGCCCTTATAATTGCGAGGATATTGTTAAGGGCTGTGTGTTTTAGTTCTTTTTGGAAATACTTTTTTATAATAATAATTTATTAAATCACTGATCTTGTTTCAAATCTAACTCCGATGTACCTATATTGATTAATTTTGAATACCCCATAAAAATTGTATCCTTAAAATTGTATTTTGACGTCAGTTAAAACCGCACTGCCTTTTTAGTCAACTCAATATTTTGTGCGTTAAGCAGTAATTGTGTTTGAAACTAAAGGCAGTTTCAAATTTCGCGGTTTTATTAAAGAATAAATAAAACACGTAATTGGCATTCACTTTCAAAAGCTTTTTATTGGTAATTGAAGTATCAGTTATGACATTTATATGTGAAAAATAATATCTGCCAAATATCCTCCCATTGCAGCTCCACAGACGTCCGCTCTTTTGTTAAAATTTTCAATGACATTTTGACATAATTGAGGCTCTATCTCACCAATGACACGAATAATTTCATCTTTCAAAGCAGGAATTGATTGTGGATTGTTTCTATAAACCTGACTTTTCGCATAACTTCAAAGAAAATAGTCTAACGGTGTCAAATCACATGATCTTGGTGGCCAATTAACATCAACGTTTCTTGAGATTACACTTCCAGGAAATTTTTCTATCAATAAATCAATTCGTGTGCAAAGTGGGGTGTAACGCCATCCCGTTGAAACCACATATCCTCTAGACCAGGGCACAAAAATTCGGTAATCATCTGACGATATCGATCACCATTGACAGTTACAGCTTCACCAGTAGCATTTTTAAAGAAGTAAGATCCAATTACACCACTTGACCATAATGCACACCAAAGAGTAACTCGTTGAGGATGCATAGGTTTCTCATAAATAATTGGTGGATTTTCCTCACCTCAGATACGGCAATTTTGTTTATTAACATAGCCACTATGTTCAAAATGTGCTACATCGGAAACATTATTTTTTTGAGAAAAATCAGCAGGTTGTTCATTGATGAAATTGGCAAATGAACGACGTTTTAAATGATCTAATGGCTTCAGTTCCTGTATTATTTGAACCTTAATTGCCTTCAGAGCTAAATCCTTGTGTAAAATACGCCATGTTGTTGATCCACTAAGTCCAAGTTTAATGGACATTTCAGCATCTTCAGTAACATTTTCAGGAACCAAACCAATATTTTCTTGTAAACGACCACTGGAAGATTTAAAAAGTGAAAATACAGTCGTATTTTCACTTTTTAAATCTTCCACGGAAACGGTCTTTTGAAATTTTTTAATAATTTGACAAATAGTGCTTTCAGATGGACGATTATGTAAACCATAAAATTCACGTAATTTTCTAAAAACTCTTTTCACAGAACGCTGATTTTCATAAAATAATTCAACAATTTGAACGCGTTGTTGTACTGTGTACGAAGCCATTTTTATAAATGTCATACATCACACTTTTTAAATGCCCACATAGTCAGACAAATTCAGTGCGCCATTTATAGTTTATTTATTCTTAAAAAGAACCGCGCAATTTGAAACATCCTTTATAATAAATAAAGGTATGGTCATTTCTGTTCTGTATTTCAAAAAATACAATTAAAGAAAGACTGACTATTTTCTAATTTTAAGACAAACTTATGCACACTTTTAAAAATTTTAATTTAACGGAATATTTCGCGTTTACTGGCATGTATTTACCGTTAACGGTACAGAGAATTTTCTCGATCGAAATTGACCAAAATTCATCATCAACCCTCTACCACACAGTGGAGCCCAACTATTTACGAGTAAGAGCCTTTCTACGAGACCTCCGGTATGCAAAGTTAGGCCACATCGGTTCTGAGAACTTTGAACTTCCATTACGGGACCGGCACGGTTTGCGGTCGGCGTCAAAGTTGATAGTGAAACGTTCTCTCACCGTTTTCTCCCAAGATGTATGTATGTACGTAAGTGCTTTTGCAAGAGTCGCTTACTGACGCAAAATGTATTCTTTGTCAAAATGTGCGCGTAATTATTAGCGAAAATTTTTCTTGTATGTTTTTACGATATATTAGTTGAAATTACTTTGTCGGATATCCACTTGTTTTGTGCCTGTATCAGTATTTTATTACAAGTTTATTACAAGAAGTCAGTAAACACGAACAATGAAATTTTAATTGCAGTTCGTGTTTGTACGCGTTTTGTGAGATGCTATATACGAGGGTAGTTTGACATGTAGTGAGAATGGAAAAGAAAAACGAATTTTTTAAATACAAAATAATTTTTATTTTTCAATATATTCTCCTAAAATAGCAATACATTTATTCCAACGGTGCTCCAATGCCCTTATGCCGTCTCTAAAATGCGATTCCGGAAGGCTTGCAAAATACTCATTTACGAAGATGATAAGCTCGTCGTTAGACGAAAATTTCTTTCCATCTAGTGCCGTCTTCAATTTTGGAAAAAGGTGGAAGTCGGAAGGGGCTAGATCCGGCGAATAAGGTGCATGCGGTACTAACTGGAAATACAACTCGTGGATTTTGGACATCGCAACTGTGCTGGTATGCGAGGTAGCGTTGTCTTGGTGAAACAGAATCTTCTTCTTTGCCATTCCTGGCCGTTTAGCACGAATCTCAACATTTAATTTTTGTAGAAGTTCTACATAATATTGTCCGTTTATTATGGGACCTTTCTGAAGGTAATCAATGAGCAAAATACCCTTTGAATCGCAAAAAAATTGATGCCATCACCTTGTTTGCTGATAAAGTGGTTTTCGCTTTCTTTGGAGGTGCAGAACCACGTTCTAACCATTGTTTCGACTGTTGTTTAGTTTAGGGTGTACTGTACTCTATCCAAGTTTCATCGCAAGTAACACATCGCCTACAAAAATCAACCGGATTCCGCTTATAAAGGTCAAACATTTATTGGAAATGTGCAAACGAGTGAAGTTTTGATCAGTCGTAAGCAATCGCGGCACCCGTCTTGCCGAAAGCTTGGAAAGGCCCAATTCTTTCGTTAAAATGTGGTGTACGCGTTCTGTTGAAATGTTTACCATGTCTGCCATCTCTCTCACTTTGAGTCGTCGGTCTTGCGTAATAATATTATGGATTTTTATAATCATTTCCTTTGAAGTCACGATTTTGGGTGCTCCAGAGCGCGCTTCATCACCACAGATTGTTCTACCACGTTTAAATTCTTTACCCATCTGCTTATTGTGGCGGATGGCAGATTCACCTAATGTTTCCCGTAACTCATCTTTTATTTCGGTAGCTTTCATACCCTTAATTACGAAGTATTTAATCAACGCACGATACTCTGCTTTTTCCATTTTAACAAAACGACGTGTTGCTTCTTCTTCAATCAGCTGTCAACAATAAACTAATCAACCGATTTATCTAAATATCGGAATGTAAACATATAAATAGGCAACCTAAATTACAGTGCATTTGTTTTACCAATTAGAGCGCCACCTACGTGTCATTCGAGAAAATTTTGAGATTACATTTTCTTTACATAATTTTCAAGTGCCAATAAGACAAAGAACCGCTCGAAGTAATGCAAATATTGCTGAAGTTCAGACAAGTGTTACTGAAGACCGTAATTTGTCGATTCCAAGACGTTCTCAACAATTGCGACTGTCTCAAACCACAACCTGGCGGATTTTGAGAAAGGATTTGAGTTTGCATAACTATAAAATTGTTTTTACTCAAGAACTGAAGCCATTGGACCACCGTAAACAAATGCAACAATAGAATTATTTCGAGAAAAGTTTGGAGATTCGATTATTTCAAGAAATTGTGATATTGAATGGCCTCCAAGAAGTTGTGATTTAACACCATTAGACTATTTCTTGTGGGGTTATTTGAAGTCATTGGTCTATCGAAATAAACCAGACTCCCTTCAAGCTTTACAAGTCAATATTGAACGTGCCCATTCATGACATACGACTAGATTTAGTGGAAAAAATGGTCGAAAATTGGGTTCATCGAATTCGTTCCTGCAGAAGAAGTCGTGGAGGCCATTTGAATGACGTTTTATTTAGAACTTAATTGTGTCGATTGTACTTCACATTAAATAAAAAGCTTTTGAATTTTCTTAACAATAAATGTGTTTTTTTTTAAAGAAATCATATCACTCTTATTGGAAAACCCTGTACTAACATCATTACAACGTTGTTAAGTTATTTATAGCGTGCGGTTAAAGACTTCTTCGAAAACCATATTGAAACGAAATAAACAAAGAGTTTTCATCAAATTCGTCCCTTATTTGAGATTAGAAAGCCTTTTCTAATAGATTTGAAGACGTAGGTGTTATAGAAATGGGTACATATCATGTTTCTTAGTGTTTTTACTATTTATTTTGAAAAATATTAAAAACCTAAGTTATTTGAGTTTCTCTCGAATCGTACTTCTATTCAAACAATCCTTTTAAAAACCTCCGACAAGGACAGATGGTTCAGTACTGAGATTAGAAGTGTGTCGGAATTGTATGACTCAAAACTATCTAAAATATACGAATCATGGATTTAATTTAACTGCAAGGCAGTTATTAACTCACAAACAAAATGGAAAAATTGTGGAGATCCGGAACAAAAGCTTTCCTTGAGCAAATATCACGCAAGCGGAAAACGAATAATTCTTATCTCTCGATGAGTTACATACTAGAGGTTAGTTCTTTCGATTTTATAGTTTTCGATTCGACTCGACCGCTTCTAATAAATTGACTTTACAAAATGCTCCAATAACTTCGTACAACTAACACACAATCTTATCTAACTACTTCAGGCTTTATTAAAATCGTAAATTCAGTACGAGAACGGCTCTCTCGCTTGTCCGCGTCGAAGACGAAATAAATCGCTCTTAAGGTACGTTGCGTTGTTCTCTTCCTTTTTCGCTGATTATGAATAGAATTTCTTTCGATGCGATGTTTTAAATGCACGCGAATTTATTACGTAGTATAGAGAAAATACTGCAAAATTGTTGGCGCGAAGGAGCACGCTGTATTGTTTGAATGCCCGGGTGCGTTTGGGCGTCATTCGAGCTCCTTTTTTGTTTTTATTGTGTTTCCTAGTCCTTTGTCTGCGGCTCGGTCTAAAAATGGAAGAAATATTTCTCTGGGAAATTTCCAGATATTATCGAAAGTATGAAAGTATTCGTTTATGTTTTGTTATTTTCCTTCCTCTTCTTTGATTCTTTGGTAAAAGAATCAACCTACATCAGATAGATTCTCTCTTATTGAAAATTAAATGTTGTTTCTCGTTTTAAGGAAAATATACATGCACTACACTCTGTTAAAGAAGTTTAATATATATATACAGGATGATCAGAAATTCACAGATAATCGTAAGGTAGGGCGATCTTATGATTAACTCTGAGTCGTCAATCCTAACAAAGAAATGTTGTATTGTCATTAGTTATTGAATAAACATTGCCTCCCTCTCTCGTCTAACACAAGAATGTAGTGAATGACAAAGCGAGAACGCGTCTACCTGACGATGAGTGAATTTTCGGAAACACATGTAGTAGACAGGGTGTTACTAACAATAGAGTGATTCCTTTTATCTGTCATTAGTTAAGTTTAATCACTAAGGTTGATATATAACCCCTTTCCACATTAACTTTTGTAATTCTGTATACGCATTTCGACAACCAAGTTGTCATCATCAGCAGATAACTGCAAAGAGTCGCACCTTGTAAACCGCGGCGAAAAATACCACACATTCCGTAAGCGATACACACCGTTTGAGAACCTAAATGTACACTGTGTACATTTAGGTTCTCAAACGGTGTGTATCGCGTACAGAGTGTGTTTTCGTACAGGTATTTTTCGCCGTGATTTACCAGGTGCGACACTTTGCAGTTATCTGCTGATGATGACAACTTGGTTGTCGAAATGCGTATACAGAATTACGGAAGTTAATGTGGAAAGGGGTTATATATCAACCTTAGTGATTAAGTTAATCAATCACAGGCTCCATCAGTTTCAACATTAGTTAAGTTAAAGGAATTGCTTATAAAAGAAATGTAAAAGTGTCAACATAGTATAAAACCAGAAATAAACCAGTAGGAATATTACGAAAAAGTACGAGAAAAACAAACCGAAAACAACACACCATTCTCCACCGTGCTAATGCGAGCTGTCACAGGTCGGTTCAAACAATTGAATATTTGACCAGGCCAAACATTGAATTGATGAGCCATCCTTCATACAGCCCTGATCTAGCACCCTGTGATCTCTTTTTGTTCCCACACGTGAAGAATAAACTTCGTGGTCAACGGTTTTCTACGCCGGAAGAGGCACTTGAGGCATTCAAAATTCATATTTTGGAGATACCGCCTTCACAGTGGCAACAATGCTTTTCGGATTGGGTTAAACGAATGCAAAAGTGCATTGATTTTCAAGGAGAATATTTTGAAAAGCAATAAAACTGTTTTTGATATTAAAAAAAATTTTTTTGTTTGCTATTCCCGAAATATTAAACTATTTAAACAATATCGATGCCTAAAAATAGATTTCGCCATTTATGTGAAAACAAATTCGGCAAAATTTTAATATTTTTCGCCCGTGTAAACGCGTCGCAAATTAATTCTTCATTTTCTCTTCTTTTTTTGTGCAGACTTGATTCTGAAAGTAATTTTAAAAATCCTGGCGCACGGAAATTAAAAAAAAGATCTGTTTCAATTTACACATAACACGGACCGCTCTCGTAATGTCACGGCACAACGCTGGCGCTTCAAATTGCGTTACCCGTTTAATGAAAATACTCGAACTTTTGTTCGAGTAAATGCCACATAGATTATAATAAACGCTAAACTTGGCAGGACGACTGGAAGATTCGCTATCCGCCACCGGCTTCGCTGTAACTTTCGAATGTTTTCATTTATGAGGAAAAACCTGTGGACAATTAATAATTCACCGATTCTCAATCGGTCAGTGGTTATAAATTAATTGCGATGTACGTACGTTGGTTTGTAGATTTTGATAAAAGTAAACTCACATTATTATACGATGGTGTATCAAATGAAAAATGCAGTTGTCATAGGAACAGGAGTCTAGATATCATGAAAAGTAATGCTTTTGGGATGCATAATTTTAGTGATATACCATGCTCTAAGATCATGTGATCTAACAGCTATGAACTTTTTTCTTTGGGATTAGGTTAAGAATAAAGTTTACACTGATAAGCCTGTATCGATTTCCGAAATCCATCCAAATATTGTAATAACTGAGGTGGACTTTGAAATGATGTTATTTTCCATACATAAGTCTCATGTCTCTGATTCATAATAAGTAAAACAAATACAAAATATTTATAATCATTTTCAATTTACTAAAGAAACAATCTTTTTCATAGTCCAAAATTTAAAGGTACATTATGTAATGTACTGAATTGATTACGAAACAAAACTGTGCCTTTCTTCAATAATGACGAGAATTTTCTTGTATGGGAGAGTTACTGTGCAAAAGTCGCTATTGCGCAAGAGAAATAAAATAAAACGGTTAGCTTTGAAAAAACAAGGAATATTCCAGAATAGTCAAAAAAATGTGTTTTAGAATCATGCATTGTATGTGAAAAGACTGACGAATCCAAATTGGAGATAACCGATTCAAAAAGAAGAATGTTGAAGAACGAGTTCACGAATCATGCATTGTATGTGAAAAGACTTGGAGATAACCGATTCAAAAAGAAGAATGTTGAAGAACGAGTTCACGAATCATGCATTGTATGTGAAAAGACTGACGAACCCAAATTGGAGATACCCGATTCAAAAAGAAGAATGTTGAAGAACGAGTTCTCGAATCATGCATTGTATGTGAAAAGACTGACGAATCCAAATTGGAGATAACCGATTAAAAAAGAAGAATGTTGAAGAACGAGTTCTCGAATCATGCATTGTATGTGAAAAGACTGACGAATCCAAATTGGAGATACCCGATTCAAAAAGAAGAATGTTGAAGAGCGAGTTCACGAATCATGCATTGTATGTGAAAAGACTGACGAACCCAAATTGGAGATACCCGATTCAAAAAGAAGAATGTTGAAGAACGAGTTCTCGAATCATGCATTGTATGTGAAAAGACTGACGAATCCAAATTGGAGATAACCGATTCAAAAAGAAGAATGTTGAAGAACGAGTTCTCGAATCATGCATTGTATGTGAAAAGACTGACGAATCCAAATTGGAGATAACCGATTAAAAAAGAAGAATGTTGAAGAGCGAGTTCACGAATCATGCATTGTATGTGAAAAGACTGACGAATCCAAATTGGAGATAACCGATTAAAAAAGAAGAATGTTGAAGAGCGAGTTCACGAATCATGCATTGTATGTGAAAAGACTGACGAATCCAAATTGGAGATAACCGATTAAAAAAGAAGAATGTTGAAGAACGAGTTCTCGAATCATGCATTGTATGTGAAAAGACTGACGAATCCAAATTGGAGATAACCGATTCAAAAAGAAGAATGTTGAAGAACGAGTTCACGAATCATGCATTGTATGTGAAAAGACTGACGAATCCAAATTGGAGATAACCGATTAAAAAAGAAGAATGTTGAAGAACGAGTTCACGAATCATGCATTGTATGTGAAAAGACTGACGAATCCAAATTGGAGATAACCGATTCAAAAAGAAGAATGTTGAAGAACGAGTTCTCGAATCATGCATTGTATGTGAAAAGACTGACGAATCCAATATTAAAAAAGAAGAATGATAACCGAATCCAAATTGGAGATAACCGATTCAAAAAGAAGAATGTTGAAGAACGAGTTCACGAATCATGCATTGTATGTGAAAAGACTGACGAATCCAAATTGGAGATAACCGATTCAAAAAGAAGAATGTTGAAGAACGAGTTCTCGAATCATGCATTGTATGTGAAAAGACTGACGAATCCAAATTGGAGATAACCGATTAAAAAAGAAGAATGTTGAAGAGCGAGTTCACGAATCATGCATTGTATGTGAAAAGACTGACGAACCCAAATTGGAGATACCCGATTCAAAAAGAAGAATGTTGAAGAACGAGTTCTCGAATCATGCATTGTATGTGAAAAGACTGACGAATCCAAATTGGAGATAACCGATTCAAAAAGAAGAATGTTGAAGAACGAGTTCACGAATCATGCATTGTATGTGAAAAGACTAACGAACCCAAATTGGAGATACCCGATTCAAAAAGAAGAATGTTGAAGAACGAGTTCTCGAATCATGCATTGTATGTGAAAAGACTGACGAACCCAAATTGGAGATACCCGATTCAAAAAGAAGAATGTTGAAGAACGAGTTCTCGAATCATGCATTGTATCCACCTCCAAACATGGAGGAAGATCAGTAATAGTTTGGGGTTGTTTTCTAGGAGCTCTTATTAAAATAGACGATAGTCTATGAAAAGAACGGCATAAAGAAATTCTGAAACAGAATGTCGTTTCTTCTGTAAAACGATTAATTAGAGATTGTGCCAGACAGTACTAAAAGTTAAAGATAGTCACATCGATGAATCGAAAATTTAAACAAATGTAAAACAATATTTGTTAAAATGGTTTGAAATAATACTTTTTAAAGATTGTAAAACATTTGTATAATTATATAATAAAATTTTAATTTCCCAGTAAATATTATACAATGTTTTATTATTATTTTCTCGGTGGGAAAACACTTGTGGTCTGTAGTGTATGTGAAGGAAGTTTACTGTCTCTTCTATTACCCAGAAGCAGTAGATCACGTAAATAATAATGTTAAGAAATTATATAGTGTGGTTTTACATGGTCCTTTTCCATTGAAAAATTTTTTCAGATTTAGTTGTGGTCGCGATGTACGAGGGAGCGTTTTTATATTCGCGGAATGGGGGACAAGGGGTGGAAATAAAAAAAACCAAATTATTTTTCTTTCAATATATTCACCTGCAAGACGGATACATTTTTCACATCTTTCTATTAATTTATTTATACCCTCATAAAAAAATGATTTCTCTTTATCTGCAAAATACGCCGAAACTGCCTCCTTGACTTCATCATCGGCAGTAAATTTTTTACCCCGCAGCTCTTTTTTCATTTTCGGAAACAGGTAATAATCACTCGGGGCCAGGTCTGGGCTGTAGGGTGGGTGATTCACAATTTCGAAGCCCACCTTATGCAGGGCAGCTAACGCAACGCGGCTCTTGTGGACGGGCGCGTTGTCGTGCAGAAGCAGAACACCTTTTGTCAATTTTCCCCGTCTTTTCTCTTTAATGGCTTCTTTTAGTCGCTCTAATATTTAAGACTAATATTCTCCGGTTATAGAAACACCTTTATCTTTATAATCAATCAGCAATATTCCTTCCGAGTCCCAAAATACCGTTGCCATGAGTTTCCCAGCTGATTGTGACACTTTAAATTTCTTGGGAGGTGCTGTGCCCTTTTTATGCCACTGCATGGAGTCTTGTTTGGACTCAGGTTCATAATGATAAACCCAAGATTCGTCTCCAGTAACAATTCCACTCAATACACCATCCTTGTCTTCATTACAGAGGTCCAAAAATGCACGCGAACACTCTACGCGCTGTTGTTTTTCCGGTGGCGTGAGCATTCTCGGCACCCATCTTGCGGTGACCTTAGACATGCCGAGATGATCGTGTAGGATTTTAAAAATTGTTGTATCGGATACTCCAACCATTTCTGCGAGTTGTTTCTTCTTTAGTCGAGCATCTTCGAGTACAATTTGTTCAACTTTTTGGATAAGTGCTGGCGTGGTCACCTCAATGCTCCTGCCCGGCCTCGGGTCGTCTTCAAGGGATTCCCTTCCTTGTTTAAATAAACTATGCCACTTGTACACCATGGT